>JAJJMC010018784.1:302285-358799 GCA_023531435.1 Papaver californicum
TCATCACAAGTTACGGTTGAAGTGACAATACAATTAATTAATTAAGATTCTGCCACAGAATAGACTACAGATAGTAATAATTAAGGAACCAACTAAGGGAAATTTAAATTTTTCAAAAGGAGGAAACCATACTTCTCTAAGCAAACCTGTTATGAAACCTTAAGACTTGGCTTGTAGGACGGCGTGGACGACGATGTTCACTACTTGGGAGAACAATCAGCACGAAGGGATTGAATTCTTCCATCACCCTTAAGATCTCGAAATGAGGTTGGTACCTGAAATCTGAACGTTTCTATCTTAACCATTCCTCAAGAGTTCTTGAAATAATTGCATCATCAGTTTCACCGTAAAAACGAAATTCATTCACCTTAGCAGTTAAAGATGAAAATTCTAACACTTCCTTTGTGATTTGCACATATCGACAAAAAAGCCCCGCTCTGTTCCTGTTGTTGGGATTACCGGTTTCGTAACAAAAGTTAGCATGTGTATCTTCTAACCATTGCATGCTCATTGTACTATTCATCCCACGTTCATGCCCCCTTGCTGGATAATGCAATACTATGTTGCTACATAGAGTTAAATCTTCCTCTAGTGTAAAATTCTCTGCATTAAGTCTAAAATTTTCGTAACCCGCCATTAAATGAAAACACAAAATTATAAATTTCTACTAAAATGTTAAAGATTTTTACTAAAATGTTAAAAAGGTGGATTTGGAATGAGGATGAAAGGAATAAGCTCATGTATTTATAGGTGTATACATTCCACCATAGAAGTGGAATTGTTGTTCAACGGTAATAATTAATAACGGCTTGAAAACGGTAACAAATTTGAATTTGGTGATAGATTTATATTTTAGCGAATTACTACGGTGACAGAGTCACTTGTTATATAACTAATTTTTTTCACATTGTTGGCAAACGTAAGCTAGAAAGATATCTTGACAACTCACTGAACAGAAACGTTAAATGATAGATACAGACAAATATTAGTTTAAAATTACCAAACAATAAAAGATGGAAATTATCCACTCTTATTTTCGTCCCCACGAGATTGCCGAGGTGGCATAAACGGAGACAAATTTGACGATGAACTAGGCCCCCCGGTATTCCATATTTGTGGTGGCACCGTTGCTGAAAAGACCCAAAACCTAGTTGTGGTTGGTGGGACATGGAATATGTTAGTTGTTGCTGCAAACTGGTGGTTAGTTTCTGGTAATCACGGACCTCTTCCAAATGAAACTTGCGGAATTGATGGGTAAAGTCGGACAAATCTTGCGCAAGTGTATAAGCTTCGCCCTGTAACACATAATATAAAACGTTACCCTGTCAACAATAATTATGTTACGACTTAAAAAAAAAATATTTAAAATATACTTACGTATGACCAATTTTCTTGGGGCGGTAGGGCTACATGCTCATCGGGAAAGTCGATTGATTTTCTAACACGCTCACCCACAATGTTGTACGTTTCCACCTCCCAGTCGACTTTGGTGCAAAAAATTTTGAAGTTGGTTACACGTCGCCAATACTCTAAATACACGTCATACGAAACTAGGTCTCCAAGATATTCAGATATTTGGACGTTAATATTTTCCATTATCTTCTTAGCTTCGGGCACTTTGATGTTGCTAACACGCCCCGGGGGGTTAGGTGGAATTCTCCATCCACCAATGATTTGGGCCCATAACCGCTCTCCGAGGTAAACGTTATACTGTTTATAGTTAATAATTATGACCCATGTACCAGTAAAATAAAATAGGAAATGAATAAATAATCACAACTAAAAACATAAATTGTAAACTCACAGTGCCAAGCCAACTAAATACAATGCACCTATCCGTGACCTGCAACGCTCTACGGAATATTTCATTCTCGATGTTTGATGTGATTTTTGTTGTAATGCAGGTAACTCACGGGGCCCATGTTACATCGTCGGCCTTCAATTCGTTTAGAAGAGCCCTTGCACGGAGAATATCATTTTTCTTTATTCGTGAACTCTTCCAACGTGAACATCTTGGCCACATCATTTCCGTCTCAACGGATGGGATATGAGGTCGAAGTATGCCCAGATACTCATACCCCCAGAACTTCAATTTCAAGAAAACAATAAAAATAATAAGTTACCACCAAATACCTATTTAAATAATATTGCAAGGAAAGTTATTTACCTCCAATATCTGGCACGATCCGCTTAGTGACTTTGTTCCCCTACCGGCTTCGCCAAGTGTGCTCAAGAGTTTGGAAAAACCGGCACCACCCCATTCATAAGTGCCAACTTTATCTATATCATCAAAAGCAGCTAACAACCGGCATCGATGTAGTTCTTGCATTTGAGAAGAAAAATTGACCCAGAACATACATCCAGAAGGCTCGGGCAATTTGTGTTGCAAGTTTGTTATCGCCTTTCGCCTCTACCAACTTCTCCTTTTTAAAGTATGAGGCCAAAAAGGACACTGTCATGGAATCTGAAATCCATTGCGGAGATTGTCCTGCTATACGACACCCTTCATTGTATAGCAGATCCGGGAAAATATGTTCTTGTACATATTCAAAGGAATATTTGATGTTGTCATATGGAATGGCCCCTCCAACACCAATACTAATCCCGGTCAGCATCATCCAGTCCAAAGGTGTAATCCCCATTTCACCAAACGAAAAGTGGAAGGTGTTTGTGGTGTCCCAGAAACGCTCGACGATGTAGTCTATCATTGCATGTGACGACTCGCCAAACTCCATGGTCAAAAATCGCGTCCATCCTGCCTTTTCGATAATAATAGCAGCTCTAGTGCAGTGCTCAGATATAACAAGATAATGTTGTTGGACCGATTTTATAGACCCGCGATGCATGTACTTGGTCTTTGGGTCTGCCCTGAGACTTACAGGAAGCGTGGGCGTCATCTTCCACCATTACCAGGCCAACATCATCGTTCATTCCTTCCGGCACCTGATCTACTACTGGATCTCCGATGTGGTTGCTTTTTTGTTTCTTTTTTTCCCACCAACAAATCGAGAGGCAGCTTTCCTCAACATCTATTTCAAAAAAATTGTCAAAACAAGGGAAAAATAATATTACTCCATATTTTTCCTTAACATAACAAAAGATTATAACGAATGCAATAGCTGAACCAAAACTAAAAAGTACTGAACCTAAATCCACTAAATGGTTATCGAACATTTGGAGGGTTGATTTTCCAAATTCTATTTTCTGGTACCAAATATAACTGAAAAATAAAATGCAAAACCACAGACAACTCTAACAATAAGTTCTATTTTTAAAATTATATTTTCTTAACTTTACTCAAAACATCCGGATTCATTGAACCCCACATTTCTAAGCTAATCAATAAGTTCCAAACCATTCTCTCAACAAAACCTCATGAAAACTTAAAACCCAAACTCGATTTCCTTACAAGCGTGCAATGTGCAGTTCAAAAGAGGCCAGAAAGATGGCTATGTGACTCAAATTGAACAATATATGACAATTTGAGAGAAATTGACAGAGTTGTTACTTCCAAGAAATCTTAGAGCATTGGAACATAAATTACTGAAATTGCACGAAAAAGAAAGTGTACACAAGAATTAACCGATCAATAAATAGCTCTGATTTTTCCTCTTAAGCACAAAATGTTAAAGATTATCTTAACATTTTGAAATAAGATCATAGTTTCATCAATACATAAATGGGTTTCTACGGCGGCAATCACAGGGTTTCTCTATGGCAGAAATCACAGGGTTTCTACGGCGGCAATCACAGTTTCATCAATTTCATCATTTTTCGTTCTCAAGAATCAATAGCAATCACAAAAAGATAGAGGACAGTGTGGAAGAAAGCTTTTACCTTTGATTGAGTGGGTGAAGGATTAACCGTGTTCTTCTTTTCCTACGGCCGTTCTTCTGTAAGTAGAGAACAAAATGCTCATAGCCTTCCCAAACATACTATAAATACTGAAACCCTACCACACGGTCAATTACCAAGCCGCCCCTGTGTCACACGGTCCCTTAGTGAGCCGCTCCATTGGAGAATCGGTCTCCTAGCTAGCCTTCAATCCATACGGTCACTTAGAGCAACTCCCAAGTTACATACGGTCACTTAGAGCAACTCCAAAAACAATTAATGTATACGGTCACTTACGAAGCCGCCCCTCTGTCTCACGGTTACTTAGTGAGCCGCCCCATGGAGAATCGGTCTCCTAAATGGTCGTTGTTCCATACGGTCACTTAGGTGCGCTACCAAGTTGTATACGGTCACGTAGAGCAACTGCCAAAACATTAAAACGGTCAACTGGGTGGTCGTTTCAGAGATAAGCGTCTTTCATCGACAGCGTATCTCGTGATACGGCCAACCAACTAGACGCTCAATCATACGTATTGTTAACTGAGCGCATTATATTTGGCGCTCATTCGGATGAGCGTATAGTTCCGCGCTCTTCTAGGTGAACGACAATACAACATACATGAGGTAGCTAACCTTCCGTGTTATATTCAGCCCATTAAGAGGACGCCTTGTATCATACGGCTACCAAGAAGAGCGTGCGAGTAAAATTTTCTATCCTACCGTTGTGGTTTTTAAGCCAAAGACCAAACAAAATTTGGTTTTTAGTCGATAGGGTAGTCGCACCGTTACAGTTGCCCTTAGTCCGCGTGCAAATGCAGGTTCGACTAAAATAGGGAAGCTCAGGTTACCTTAGCAAAATATACCTACAACCAAAGACTGGTCAAAGGTACGAGGCTAAGTCTTGTGAAATTTCAGCTGGTAACTCCCATCAGGCCCAAGGCACGGGTTCCGCTTACTTATCCACAGGTTTTCCTAAAAATCGGTAGTCTGACGAATGCAAAATGTTGTGTGTGCACGTGTTTTTTTTATATACAAAATAAAATCTAAAAGAAATATATAAAAAAAATATATGAAAAATCTAAAAATAAAAATAAAAATTGAGGTATACTATTTACCTTTTTTGGTAGGAAATTTCCACAATAAATTGCAAAAATTTACATGCACAACAAAGCTAAGAGAAATACCCAAGTAAAATCTAACAAAAAATAAAAATAAAAATAAAAACCCTAAACTAGTTAAAAACTAAACCTAAAAAAATAAAAATCTAAAACCCTAACCTAAAAACAAGTCCGTGTCAGCAACGCCAAAAATTGATGTAGTTGTAACAGTGGTAAATAAAGTATCGTTCACACGGACTTGTGAAGATTTGATTTTAGATCTAATTCTAATTTTAATTTTACAAATATACAAAAGATGATAAAAATATTACGAGAAACTAAGACTCAGGATTCAACCATTTTTATATTCATGTGGTTCAAATATTAATTCTAGACAATTATAGCTCAAAAGATAGAAATGTTGCCTAAAGTAGATTCCTAAAACATTAGATGCAAATCATAAACATGGCGCATAGAAAAATACTTTAGACTAAGCATACACCATAAAACAAAATCACACCTAATTAGTAAAAATCATAATTCAATTTAAATTAATGCAAAAGTCATAAAAGAATTAAATATAGTTACCAAGCAATTGTGAAAAATAGCTTCCTCCATTGTCCCAGTGATGGGGTTTAGCTCATCATGCTCAAAACACTCTCAAAATATTGATTCATGGCTCAAAAAGTGTTTACAAAGGTGAAAATAAGAGAAAATAATAAAAGCAACAAGTTTGCAACAGTGTATTGGCGTAACCGACTCGCTGTTACAAAGTAAGTGTTGCAAACTAAAGATAAATGTTGCAAAGATTGAAAGCGTTAGCAACAAAATCTTCAACCTTTTGGCTACAGAACACAGTTATAGCCACAGTTTTTTCATCTTCTTCATCACGAGAAGATTTTTTCTGATTTTTTTGTTTTTGATTTCTGACCTCTGCCAGCCCCCCAACGCTCTTCTTCTGTCGATTGCCTATTTATAATAGCAATTCAACAGCTTAAAATCCCTTGAATATCTTCTCATTCAATGTTTTTATTCTCATCCATTATTTTTTTTCTTGATTTAAGTTTCTCGAATAGTAATTATCTTGAGTCCGAGCTGTGTTGTAGCAAGAAAAGAGATATGTTGATATCTCGAGACTTCAAATCATGTGCACACGCTTCTATTAGATAGGAAAGAATATCTCCTTGTCTTAACTGTCCAAATAATCTTCCCAGAAATATCTCTAAGAATACGTCACCCATCTTCTTAGCCGCGTAGAAAATAACTCCCACCAAAACTCATTTGAATTTGAAATAGAGAAGTGGGTATCTTTAACAAATTTTGGGGTGTCTTTATCAACTGGTGGTGTCTTTAGTAATTTTTCCGGGTGTATTGACATATTTTCAAGCCAATTTTTTTACAAATATGTATTTCCCAAAAATACCTACAAACAGATAAAATAATAGAATTAGTACATAATCGAATACTATCAATATAAAGAATTGAGACAAATCAGACAGAAAAATATGTCTATTAGTTTTCTTATTTAAAAAAAATAGTAAGGATCCTTAGACCGGAAAAACTACAACAAGTCGGTTCGTATAACACCATACTAGTCACTAACAAATCTTCAAGTAAAAAAGGAGCCTGTTTTTCACTTTCCTCTCTAAAGCTAAAAAGTACATAATCTATTTTTTCTTTTAGCTCATAATTTTTGTTCCTCTCTCTCCCTCTATATACTCTGTGATTCAAGCAACTTCTTTCTAATCCTAACCCTAATTCAGCTTCAAATGCACAATTATGTCTCAAGAACCCATTTCTCAATTGAAAATGGTGTCAAGAAGAATCGTAAATCTTAACAAGGTAGTATTGAATTGTATAATTCATTCATTGCTGATGGAAAGGCAGAAAACCGTGAAGAAATTTCTTTTAAAGATTCAGCAAAAGAAGAGGTACGCCAAGTTCAATTTATACCTTCCATGTCTCAATTTGAAAATGTTGTAGTTGTGAAGGATAATAGTCCCGCATTGCTAATATCCCCATAATGAACTTAAAATATAATATGGAAGGGATACTCCACTCATTGCCAATTGGTTTTGAGTTGGAAGCCCATATACTTTAACATGGTATCAGAGCCATACCCCTATGAGAGTAAGCCCAACGGCTACCCGTACATACAATGATCCACGTATTAGAGGCCCACAGAAAGTGCCCTACACGTGAGGGGGCGTATGAAGGATAATAGTCCCACATTGCTAATACCCCATAATAAATTTAAAATATAATATGGAAGGGCCACTCCACTCATTGCCAATTGGTTTTGAGTTGGATGCCCGCAAACTTTAGCAGTAGTTATGAATTCACAAAGTAGTAGTAGAACATGGTTAGAAGGAAGGCAAGAAGAGATCATATCATTCTTGTAGTAGTAGAAACCACACAAGATGATTGTGTTAAGACTAAATCACCAGTTCCAACTCGAATTCTTGCTAAGATGAGTAATTGGAATCTTTCTGTAGACAATAAAACTACTTATCAAGAGATGATGATTGGCTTGTACCAAAAAAAAATAAGAAAAAAATGAGAGATGATGATTGGTTCTCACGAGTCTAATTGAGAGAGATGGGGAGAATCCTCACCCTCAGGTAGTAGTAGTAGTATAGGAATGGCGGCGGACATCGAAATGATTAACAAACATTGTTTATGGAAATGGATGTGGGAGGAAGAAATGATGGGTTCCATTGCTTTGGTAAGAGAAGGGCTGGAATTTGCTCTGAGGACTTGAGGCAACAAGTGGACAAATGTTCCAGGAGAGAATTTACAGAAACAAACTTGAAGAAACATGTGCTGAGTATGTTTGTTGAAGCTAGAAATGTCTTTTGTCAAAAGAATTCAGATGGGAGCTGTTAGAAACGTTATACACTGGGTTGGGTCTACCATCCGATTTCTTACTGCTCCCTTCCGATTTCTTTTGACAAAAGGATGGTGAGAGATATACACTGGGTTGGGTCCTATAGTGGCCAAACAACTTAATCTTTTTTGCAGAGGCTAGGCAATGCCGTCACTAAAAGAATTGCCTTGATTCTAGGTATGTCTTATGTTTTACTCTTAGATTTCTATACATCTGTAGTTTTCTCTATGAAATGGATGTTTGAAGTATGCTAGTCATCAGTAAAATCTATAATGCATGCTTACTGAATTTGTGTTCCTTATTTGTTAGATGCTGCATGATGTTTGCTTTTCGTGGAACCAAGCAGAAGTTCATGCCTCGATACACACAATCATCGTTGAGTGTATGGTAGTAGGTTAATAGCTTCTTGCTCTATTAAGTTGAGGACATATTAATACCGGTACAAAGAGTTTAGAATAAGGGAATTTTCCTATACGTAGGTACGAACCACTGGTCCTATCATGATATAGTTATGTTATCAAACTTTCGCATCACCTAATCACAGAACTCTAGTTCCTTGTCTAAACATGGAGAGCGAGGTATTAGTATGTGCAATGTGCCACTTCCTAACAATGTTAAGCTGAACTACAGCTAAGTCATGGCTAGGTTGCCACTCAACCATGCTTTCGGGTGTCATTGACAAATACAGAAGAGTTTACGTGTGTTTAAAAGGTTTCCAATCCATGTTACGATTCTTCACACATATCAGTCCCTGTTTGGCTTTATTTTGCTTTCTTCCAGACATCAATTCTGCCATTATCTTTAACATAAGGTGATTATCCTCAGGGTTTTCACTTATTGCCTAATCATAATAGAACGGATAAGACATGCATAATAGCAAAGAAGTCGACAAACTGATCAAGATTTATTTGAGCTACTAAGAGTTAATATATTATACATGATTTTCCTTTTTCAAGTAATGCCGTGTTTGTTGTCAGTCTTAAACGCCGTAGATATCTTTTCTTTCTTTTTTCTCCTTAGGAACATCTTCTAGTCTCATGCCTCTATGCCGAGGACGTTCTAGTCCTTGGGTTCTTAAAACATATTCTACAAAGCCTTTGCAGTGAAACAAGGTTGTTTCACTACAAGAAAAACGGGTTTAAACGATCGAAATTTTAGCAAGAGCTCAGAATTTTAGTCGCTTTAAGAGTTCAAGCATCCAAAATTGCAACTGCCAGAAATTTTGGCGGCTATAAACCTGTGTCCACTTTTATTTAGCCACGAAAAAATGTCTTTAATCGCTGGATCCTTTGTTCAAGTAATTTATAGCAGCTAAAAAAGTGATCATGTAGCTATTTACTTTGAGGCACAGACTCGTAGCAACAGCAAAATAAATTGGTTGCTCTAAATGTTAGCAAGAGCCCAATATTTTAATCGCTTTAAGAGTTTAAGCTACAAAACTTGCAACTGCCAAATAGTTGGGCTGCCTTAAAGTTGTGTCAACTAATTTTTAGCCATGGCCATATGTGTTTGATCGCTAGATCCTTTTTTCAAATAATCTATATAGCATCTAGAAAAGTGCTCATGTAGCTCTTTACTTTGAGGCACATACTCGTAGCAACAGAAAATTAATTGGTTGCTCTAAATGTTAGCAAGAGCCCAATATTTTAGTCGCTTTAAGGGTTTAAGCTACAAAACTTGCAACTGCCAAATAGTTGGGCTGCTTTAAAGTTGTGCCAACTAGTTTTTAGTCATGGCCAGATGTGTTTGATCGCTGGATCCTTTTTTCAAATAATCTATATAGCATCTAGAAAAGTGCTCGTGTAGCTCTTTACTTTGAGGCACATACTCGTAGCAACAAAAAATAAATAGGATGCTCAAACCACTGTCAGCAACTAAGTTTAAGCCACCACTCTAAGAGATTCTGGTATTATGCAATAAGAAAGATTGACTAAAAACACGCAAAATTCAATGAAGTCAATGGAAATTCAGTGAATGATGGATAACAAGTGAAATTAAGCAAGGTTGTCGGAAATTTGGTTTAAATTGATAGATAACAAGATTTTGACTAGTAAAGATTGAATTACAAACTTAAAATAAAAAAAGGATCCACAACATTCAATATAAGTGACCACAACAGAAGAAATCAAGGCAAGATACACTAAAGAAACTCAAAGTCCAATAGCTTCATACGAAGAAAAAAACAAACGACACAAGAATTCAATGAAATTCTGCATATCCTCATTCCTCAACCTTTTGCTGGTGCTGGTGCTGCATATTTGATTTCATGTACTCCAGTATCTTGCACATCGGAGGTCCCTAGAGTGAGTAATCACAGAGAAGCTGCATTATTGAAGTACTGTCTTTGTAGGATTCCTTTCCTAGAATATGAAGTACACCAATTGCCTCATCAAATGCCTGTTATGCAAGAGTACAATCAAGAGAGTTTAAGATATTATAATAGAATACAGAGAAAATAATTAAAAGCAAGTCTTAGATGGATCTGGGTGCCAACACAGTAATGGAAATAACCTAAGAATATTTTGTAAGCAGAAAGAGTAGATTTATTAGCTTCTCGACACTCTTCAAAAATCAAATCAAACCCCAAAAAGTTTCATTGGATATCATAAAATTTTCTTATGTTTTTCATGATCTAGAATGAGAATTCGTCAATGCTTCAAACATGCCCCCGAAAGCTTCACTGGATACTCTTTAAAGATCAAATAAAACCCCCCAAACATATCTTTATAAGAAACTAAATCATCACACTGGAAAATTAGAACGTGCCAAACAATTCCACCATGCATGTGCATCAAAATTAGTTACCACATGCAATTGTTTCCCATGCCCAAAAAAACTCTGATACCTACACAGGAAAGAGCAACCCGCGTAGAGGAACATCATAGAGGTTGGCAGGATACCTGCACACGATCTGACTCGCAATTCACGCTGGTCCATTATCTCAGAATATTCGAAATTACCAGATACCTGCAAGGAGAACAGAATAGTGGGCCTTTTAGCTTGTTGATGATGTTCATAGTTTGGAATTAAGATGCACACAGAAAAATCTTTGTCACATTTGAGTTAATTAAACCAGCTTGTTCTCATCAAAATATTAAATGAGTTTCTTATCAGGTACAAATAATTATTACCTGTGCATTTGTGTAATCTCCATCAGAGACAGCAATTGCTGATCTAAGTGCTCACTCATGTTGTCTAACTAGTGAAGCCCATCTAGTGCCTTTTCTTGTTATGTAACCTGCAACAGAAATATTTGGGCACGTTAATGCTAGCCTCTTAAACTCCTGCACATATTTGATCAGAAAAACTGCCAAGCATTATCAAAATTATTAAAAACATGGCATGAGAAGCATATTTAGATTAAAAAAATTTCACTTAAACAAAAATTCTTTCATGAAACATAGTTACTTCTTTCTTTTTCTTTTTCTTTTTTGCTAGATCAAATACGAATGAATTAGTAGAGCAAAATATATCCATTTGTGAAGTTTGTAGCAACTTCATAGCCACACCACACCTCTCCCCTTGAACTGAAGGATAACCATCTGTGGTTTCTTTAATGATCTACAATATGAATAAACATCACTTAAATTGTTATGCACAACGATTTATACAGTAAATTACAGACGATTACATGCAGAAAATGTGACCAACAACATGAAGATTTATTGTATGTTGGAAACCATGTATTTATGTATAAATAAGCTGGCTAACAAAGGAGGAGCAAACTTCAATCCATCTAGTTGTCTCATATCCAAGTATGTCTGAATTTCAACATGTGAGAATCATCTCAAACCCACAACCGTAACCACACTAGTTATTATATTAGTTCAAAAGTCAGAAAGGATGTCTACAAACACAGACATAGTAACATACACAAATGATGGAGATTACACAAACTGAGAAACTCATTGAGCTCTTATCAGGTACTCTGTTATAGCCAAATATCTATGGACTGCCTATAGCCATGATATCATCAGTTGCCTAGAAATTCAACAGCTATTAGCTCTCTAAGTATAAGACAGGTCCAAAAAAATCAACTCATCATTAGAGAACCCTTAAACATCAAAATCGAGTGAAAAATTACACCTTTGTCAATTGGTTAGTAATAGAAGTTTTTCGCATAATCAGAGTATTTGATAAACTTGAAAACCAAAATGCTTTTTGCATAAGAAATAAAGGGGGCATGTAGCAAAATTAGAAATGAAGAGATACGGATACCATCAAAATAAGATATGAAGACTAAAAGAGTCATTCATACCAATGCACTACTTCGACAAAAATTCATTTTCAACTGTAACTTACAGTGGAATATTTACTCCATAAAATGCAGCACCAGCACAGAGGCTTGTAGACGTTTAATCAAATCCTAATGAAGCAACCAGAAATTTGTATCATCAAAGCCATCTCCAGCTCTACTCAAAACCTGGCAGTGAACAAACAAAGAAAACACACAAAAAAAATTATAAAACACCCAAAAGTTAACTACCAAATCAAAGAGAACCCATTACAATAAAATCCTGAGACTTCCCCAATTTCGAATTTCAAAAAACTTAAATCAGACCGTACATAGTAGTTGTCAAGAAACAAAATCAGAACACATGCATTTATAGAATTTCAAGAAACAAAAATTTCGCCTCTGTTAACAAAACGTACTTCAGAAAACTATGATTTTACCTCTATTGACAAAACCCATTTCAAAATCAGAGAAATGAAGGCGAAAAATTCTGAAATCGATCTTCATCAATGCAAGCTCAACGTTCATTCTTCAGAGTGTTCTGTCTAGATTCTCTAAAATTAACAGAGATTTGTAGAAATCCTAACTCCAAAATCTCTAACTTTATCAGAGATTTGTAGAAACCCTTACTCCAAAATCTCTAATTTAACAGAGATGTGTACAAGCCCTAAAATTTGATATAAGTAGAAGAAATAAAACAAAGTCATAACTTTGAAACCTAATATTTCAACTCAAAAATAAATATTCATCATTGTTAAAAATATGGATGGATAGCGAAAGAAAGACAAAGAATCGCAACTATTCCTCTTACTGGAGTTGAACTATTTCTATCTGTTAGTCTTAAAAGAGGAGATAAATTTGGTTAATGTTTCAGAGAGATGAAGATCAAGAAAAAAGACTAACACAGAGAGTGAGGCTTATTTTACAAAAGGAAAAAAAAAAGACCTGGCTAGGGTTTCCAGTGGAGGCAAAAAAAGTTTGGTGAAATTTTTGGTGGGAAGTATTGCGCCATTTCTTTTTTTCCCTGATCCTATGGCGGCAAATTTAGATTGTTCCAGATGTTTGGGTGGTAATGCGTATGACTTCGTAAATCTGCATTTATATCCGTTGGATCATATATTTTTGGCTTTCTATTGGCCAGATAAACAACTTAAGGATCATTGTTTTTGTGTGTTTTAGACTTAAAAAACGAAAATAATGCTTGTGTTTAAATTACTCCATTTTTGGTCAAATTGATGGATAATGAATAAAATTAAGTGAGATTGATGAATATTCGGTAAAATTGATGGATAACAAGTGAAATTGAGTGGGGGCGAGTAAGGTCAAGTGAAAATAGGTGAAATCAAGTGACTGAAAATTGCGTGAATTCGAGTGAAATTAAAGAATACTTAGTGAACTGGAGCGACATCAATGAAAATTTAGTGAATGCGAGTAAGGTTGAAGAATATTATGTGAATTGGATTGAGATTGAAGAAAAAAACTGAATTTGAATGAGACCGATGAAAAATTAACCGAATTCAAGTAAGAGAGATGAAAAACGAATGGTCTCGAGTAAGGTTGAGTGTAACCGATGAATATTGAGTGAACTCATGTGAGATCGAAGAATATTATATGACTATGAGTGAGATCGGTGAAAAATGAGTAAATTCGAGTGAGATCGATGAAAAAATGACTGAGTTTGATTGAGATTAAATAAAATTTAAGTTAGTCAGATCATAGTAGCCGGAGCTACATGGATGATTTTAGCTTCCTTACCCTGTTACATATCCAAATCGAGCCATCATTTGCGTCATTTACATTAGGGCAGATAACAACATGTTATATTATGCTTGGTCATGTACCACATTGGAGACAATTGACCTTGACAGATACAGAATCATATCTTCCATGATATGGATCATATCTATTATTTTACAGTGGATTTATGCCTTTTTACGCATAATGAGCCATCATTTGCGTCATTTACATTAGTGCAGATAACAAAAAGAAGAGATTTTATTTGAAGGATTTTTGTGTTTGCTTCAATAATTGTCGAGTTAGAAATTTGTATTTTATTCGTCGGATAACGTGATATGGATCATATCTATTATTTTGCAGTGGATTTATGCCTTTTTACGTATAATGAGAGATTATTTTAGCTTCCGGACCCTTTTGTTTACTTTTCCAAAATTTCACGAATTTATGTTTACTTTGAAGGGTAATCTGGTCATTTTATCAGTTATCGAAATATTTACAGTTCTTATTTCGGTAAGGGTAATCTTCTCGGGAATATCTATACCGGTTCCCTAAATGTATCATTAGATCTTAAAATATTTTTTTCTTCATATCCGGTTGATCATAATGTACAGCAGAGATCTATCTCTAGAAATGTGAACCACTGAATGCCTCGTGTCATCTCCGATTAGCCGGAATATCTATGCTGGACCTTTTAATGTACCATTAGACCATAAAATCTGCTTTGGTCCATATTCAGTTGATCAGAATATACATTGGAGGTCTATCTCTAACAATGTGAACCAATATATTCATCATGCCATCTCTCATTATCCAGAATATCTATACCGGAACTCTAAATGTACCGTTAGACCACAAAATCTACTTTGTTTCATATCCTAGTCCCATCTCTGATTAGTCGGAATATAATGGAACCCTAAATCTAAGAATGAACGATAAAAATCTGCTTTATTTTATATCTGATTGACCAAAATGTATACCGGAGGTCAATATCTAACAATGTAAAACAAAATAAGCCTCGTCCTATCTCCGATTATTCAGAATATCTATACCAAAACCCTTAATGTAGCAATGGTCCAGATGGAAATCCGATTTGGATTAACCGTTAACCTATATAAACCCATGAAATCCATAAAAAACAGGGTGCAGTTTCGGGACGTAGTATCTAATGTCATGTTTGGTCAATCAATTTTAGACTAATGATTGTTACGTCAAAAGTACATCTTCATACGAGTGTTCAATCTTTAATTTCATAATCTTGTTTGTTATCAGTTCATTCTCATGAACTTGTTCATATTGTTCTCGATGACCTCTTCCCCGATACCCTAACCCTAAACCTATCGATGTTCGTCATATTATCCTTCATAACCTCTTCCACTAAGTCGAAATCTTTACCAAAGCTCTATCGGCGATAACAATATCCAAATTAATTTTAATATAATCTTTGGATTTTTTCATACATAAGTTTGATAATAAAATTGAATGCACTAGTTCGTTTTAACACAAAGAGAATCACATATGCTTCTTACACACTTGTCTCAATCCGTATGAGAATCCAAAACCGAATTGTCCAAGCTCGATCAACATTCGGTTAAAATGGTAGATAATATGATAAATTGATAAGTATATCCCATCAATACGAGGAATCCCCACCGGATCTCTAAATATATCACTTCTTGTCATATTATGCTTCAGAATAAGTCAGAATCTTCACTGAAACTCCAAATATACCACTTCTTGTCATATTCTGCTTAAAAATAAGTCAGAGTCCTCACCAGAACTCTAAAGATACCAAGTTTTGTCATATTCTGCTTCAGAATAAGTATGCCTCTTCACCGGAAATCTAAAGATATTGTTCTTGTCATCTTTTGATTAATGACCTTTTCCACTAAGTTGGAATCTTCATAGGAACTCCAAACCTACGGATGTTCGTCATATTATCCTAAATGACCTCTTCGTCTAAGTCAAAATCTTCACCGGAACCCTAAACCTACCGATGCTCGTCAGAATATCCTTAATGACCACTTACCCTAAGTCGGAATCTCCATCGGAAACCTAAATCTACCATCATTGGACTTAAAAACTTTGTCTAATCAAAAGTTAAGGACGATTCTCATATATTAAAATTTATGTATAATCGAATACAATATCTAAAATTATTATAATTTATATAATATTTTTTAGATTTTTGTAATTCGAAGGTTGAAAAATAAACCGAACGCACGAGTTCGTTTTAACACAAAAAGAAACACATGCTACTCACACACTTTTCTCAATCCGTATGAAAGTCTCAAACATAATCTCCACTGTCCACAAAATTTTACAATCCGTATGAACAACCTTATCCACCGTTCAAAATATCTATACAAAAACCTAAAGCAGATTTTTTGGCTTCATTTTCCAAATTCCCTCTCTCTCATTTTCGTTTTTCTCCCTAACCCTAACACACTCTCCGCCTCCTTTCTCTATCTCATCTCCATTTTCATTTCTCTGCTTCTTTGTTAAACTAGATCTCACAGTAACTTAACCACCTTCACGTCTCTCTCTTTTTAAATCTGAGTTTGTGGAATCCTTTATTCTCCTTCCCTCTCACCACTAAAGGTCAGTTTTCTTTTGGTTTTATTGGAACTTTTAAAGTGAGAAGAAGTTTTTTTTTAAGTGATTTCGTTTTCAAATCGTTTGCTCTATTTTAGAAGATGATTTCAAATAGTTTTCCCCTTTTTTTCTACTGAATCGAGATCTCACAAGTCAACCTAGTCTTTCAGAAATCAAATTTATTTTTCCTAAACCCATCTTTCAAAAATCAAACTTCTTGGACTACGTAGGAGAAAATCAAACTTCTAGGGTTCAATACGAAATTTGGGTTATCGAGATCTAATTATTCTCTACACAGTTGATTTTATACCAGTCCAAGAAAATGAGTTTATGAAAACCCTAATTTCTTTGTTTTTGATTTGTGAGTCTGATTTCTTTTGCATAGTAAAATTTCTGTAAGAAATCATAATTTTTATGTTTCTTCATTGGATTTTATGGAGTTTAAATAACGGGTTTGGTTCTAAGTTTAGTTTTATAAACTGAGTTTTGCTTCCGGTTAGTATTTTTTTACATCTGATTGTATTGATTTTCTAAGGTTTATTTTTGTATGGATTTTGTTTTGGCTGGGCATAGTAGAATTTAGATATGAGATTTGTAGGTTTCTAATGAGTTTGGTTGTATATTCTTTTTTGTTTTTCATGTTATTCATTCATGGGTTTGAATATAATTTGAGTAAAACCTAGAAGTGTTAGTTTGAATGGAGTTCTTGACAGAAATTTAATTGCAAAGAAGTCAATTAATGTTACTGGTAATCGTCCAAACTTGGTTAGTTTGAAAAATCAGTTTCCTTTTTCAAATAAGCATGTTTTTTTTAGGATCCTTGTTTTGACCTGAGTTCATCGATCCTTGTTTTGACCTGAGTTGATACTGTAATGTCTCTATTTATTTCATTTGATTTTTTACTTTAGATTGTTGGAGATTATGATTTTGATTTTTTGATGACAGAGGAAAATCTACTCATACTTGGATGTGATGTTCTACCCAGAGATCCAGCTGGGGTTTATGCTGAGGTTAGTATATATCTCTCTGTCTCTGTATGGGATTGTTAGTTGAAAATATACAGTATGTTGTTCCATTGTTCCTACAAGTCATGTAATTAATCACTCTTTGTCTCACATTATTTTCCATGGGTGCTAAATATACAGTCTGTTGTTCCATTGTTCTTGTAGTGCTTGTAAAACTGATAGTACTTGACATTGTTCTTGTAGACTCCACTTGAGCATTTGGAACCTGTTTTAAGAGAGGATGTTCAGAAGGTATCTTTTTTTTGTACTGTTCGACATTGCTCTTAAGTTCTATCATCACTGATACGGATGGCGTATGGCTAACCTTCTATGGTTTCTGCAGATATGGGATGGTGTTCTCAAGCCTGAGGCTCACATGGATACTCCCCTCAGTGAGTTTTTTAATGTGAGTTTTATGTTAAGCCTTAAAATCTTACACTTCCAGAAACATATTGCTCTAATATGTTTGAATTTATGGAGAAAATAACTTTTGTGTAAGTTGGATGATAATCACTCTCTTTGTCTAAAACCTTTATTTTTGCTTCAGAATTGATACTATGAAAGTGGTGTTCTTATTTGTATTATAACCCTCGGCATCACCCAAGTCTTTCAAGTCATCTTCTTTGTTTATACAGGTTGAGCAGTTAAGAAAGAGATTTATCCACTTTGTTGCTCCAGGAGGGCTTGCTGGTGATAGACGGGGTGTTGTCCCTGCTTCAGGATTTACTTTCAGTGCACAACAAATATGGAAAGTTATCCGAGACAATAAGGACCTTGACCTTCCTGCTAAGGTATTAAACTGTTCTGCAGGGAGTCAAATTTTTGTTTTATGTTTGGTTTCAGATTCTGTATCATTTTTTATTTTTTTTGTCGTTTAGGTAATGGTTGCAACTGTCCGATGTGAAGAGATTGCCAATGAAAAGCTCAGTCACTTGACCTCAGATGAGGTACCTATGCAGCTACACTTACAAATCCCTGGATTCTTATAATTTTACTTCAACTGATTGCCTTGTATGTGATGCAATGTTATTGATGTGACCAGAATTGGTTGGTACTGGATGAAGTTGTTCAAGCTGGCTTTGTGTCAGGCTTAGGAAAAAAACTCAGCTCTATTTTAGATACATATCTTTCTGAGTAAGGCCATATTTGTTTTTGAAGTAGTGTTCTTCATCTTTTCCTTTAAGATTGTGGAGATTGTAAATATTTTTTAAAGAAATTATTAGATTATATTTTTTTTTCCTTTTCTGTAAAGAGTTTAATTTTTTTAAGAAATGACATAAATTGAATTATGTGATACAATAAAATTTAATTTTGTTTTTAATTTGGTTCATAATTTGTTCGGTATTAATTTTAATTTTAATTATATTGGGATTATCTAAATCAGAATACGTGAAGTAATTCGTTAGCGAGCACAAAAATTTGGCAGCTTAAAAACTTAAGCAACCAACTTCAGGCTAGCTTACAAACTCAAGTAAATTTGGCAGCTTAAAAACTAAGCAACTAATTTCAGGCCAGCTTAAAAACTTAAGCAACTAACTTCATCCAATCAAAATCAGAAATCGCTTTTAGCGAGAAAAAATATTTGGTAGCTTAAAAACTTAAGCAACCAACTTCAGGCTAAGTTGTTCCATGTATCTATCAACTAGGTATTTTAATAGCTCCTAAATCACAAGTCGCTTTTAGAGAGTAAAAAATTCGGTAGCTTAAAAACTTAAGCAACCAATTTCAGGCCAATCAAAATAAGAAATCGCTTTTAACGAGCAAAATTATTTGGTCGTCTAAAACCTTGACTAAGCAATTTCAGGCCGAGTTGTTCCATGTATCTATCAACTAAGTATTTTACTTGCTTTAGGATGGTTGGTCTATCTGAAGCGATTGGAATTTTACTTGCTATATTGGTTGGTCTAGATATTAAGCGATAACAATTTTACTTGCTCCCTGGTGGTTGGTATAGCTCTGAAGCAATAAGAAGGGTATTCGCTTTAGGTGAGTTGGTTGATTACTAGAGCGACTGCCTGGTCGCTCTAGACCTTTATAAAACGGGATTTTTATAACAACGGGAGCGAGTGTCACTTTAAGTCGCAATAACGGTTATAGCGACTTAAAAGGGGCTTTAAACGACTTAAGATCACCTGTCGTTTAAACCGGTTTTTCTTGTAGTGTTTGCAAAGGTAAATTGCATTCTAAAGGTTGCACTTGTAAAGCCCCCCTTGGTTTTGTGCAATGAAGACCAACATATCAGTCTTTTAGAGTACCAACTGCATATCGGTTTACAAGTTCCAATGGCTACACCCTTCGAAGATCCAATCTGATTATTATTGTAAGTTGAGTGAGTCATTTTGTGGTGAGCCACTCTGCTATTAAATTCTGATGATTATTAGGATTTCTGCATCTGCCTATAATATTCTTAACTTTGATGGTTCCGGTGAACATTGGTTGTTCCCATCAAAACGTATAATATCTTCTTTGTTCTACTTACATCACAGCTGGATATTATAAAGAAAAAAAAGGACTTAAAGAAGGATTATATACACTATGAAATGTGGGTATAAATGCTATGAATTAGATAGTTGCATCATTAGTCTTTTTTGCTTCGAATATTTGACAAATGCAAAACAGCTGCTCACTTACCCAATCATTTGGTGCAAGCTGCATATAAAACACGCTGATGAGTTTTCCTTTAAAGGACTTTGAAGACCTGACTAGCATCTAATTTTCCCTTTGGGTTGTTGTGTCTTTGGTTCTCCTCTGTTTAATGTATACTAGACTGTGTTATTTTATGGGTTTCATTTCTGTTCACAGATGCTACCAGTGTTATGGGAGACCAATCCACTTGTGAATCAACATATAGAGTGCCCGACCAAACTGCTATGTTTTTTATGTTCTATATATACCAATATATCCACTTCATAAGCCATTAGACTCAATCGACTAGGCATATAAAACCACATCATTACTTATATTCTATTCGATGAATCCTACTTGTCGAATCGGTGTATTACAATACCACCATCTTAAATTGGAGCCGTCTTCGAATGCAACATATATAGAGATTATTGGTTTAATAACCCATGGATTGATTTTTTTGGGTCTAGAACACAAGCAAAGTAAGATACTTTTCTAATACCCATGAATCTTTTAGATACTTCTCTAATATCCTAGATTGGGTATTTTATCCAAAAATTTATCTTTTAATAAAATTAATTATTACAAAGTAGACTAAAATACCCATACATGTTGAATCTATGATCCTTGCGTCATTGTTACGGTTAACCACTTCGTTTAATAACGAAGCCAAGAACACAACAGCAACATATATCATGTTATTGATTATACTCTGTCGACTTTTCTTTTTTTCTTTTTTTGTTTTGTTTTTTTTTTTAGATTCTCATATCTGGATAGAGCAATTAACTTCAAACTACTAATGTACATACAGGTGGTCCTGTTTCGTCCAAGATTCCTTCATGCCATAGTCCAAGTTTTGGCTGGAACTTCCAGGGAGGAATTCTCGAGAATTTCTTGCTCATGTGGTGTATAAAAAGGTTTGGTTGAGTCGCAAAAGAGGTTAGGAAGGTTGGGTCAAGCTCAGGAAGCGAAAAAGAGCGAAGAAAATCAATTCAAAATTTTTTTTGTTACTGCTACTGAAGAAGACGGGATGAACAGAGAAAAGGAAACGGTTTCTTCAACCCATCAGCAATGTTTATCTTTAGGTTTGCGACGTTTATCTTCAGCTGCAACGGTTTCTTCATCCAATCAACAATGTTTATCTTCAGCTTTGCAATGTTTATCTTCAGCTGCAACGTTTCTTCAACCAATCAGCAACGTTTATCTTCATCTTTGCAACGTTTATCTTCATCTGCAACGGTTTCTTCAACCAATCAACAACGTTTATCTTCAGCTTTGCAACGTTTATCTTCAGCTTCACTGCAACAGTTAATCTGTAACACCATAAAAACGTTGCAGATTTCCTGTTTAATTGTTTTTAGCTTATTTTCTTCTTCTCAAGCACTTTTGAGCCATGTACCAATCTTTTGAGAGTGTTTTGAGCATGATGATACTAGTTTCATACTAATATAAACATTGGATGAAAACAAATTGAAGTTAGGATGCAACCAGATTCATCATTGCTATTTTCGAATATTTTTTTTTTATTTTATTTTAAACCAGAATGCAACCAGTTTCATTCTAGCTATTATTCGAATATTTTTATTTTCTTAGTTTAAAACAGGATGCATCCAGTTTCATCCAAACTATTTTTTGAATAAATTTTTCTATTTTATTTTAATTCGGGATGTAACCAGTTTCGTCCTAGCTATTTTCTTTCGAAAAAAAAACTTTTAAATTTACTATCAACAATGGATCTTGTTTCGTAGATAATTTAAAATCCTTTCCAAAAATATAAGTTTTATTAAAATCGGATATATATTTTGAAACTTATGAATGTTTTTTTTGATTTGTTTTTAAATTGCAAAGAGAAAGGATAAAAAAAAATGAGGGACATAATTGTCTTGTTCTTTTTGTGTCCATTTCACCCATCCCTAATTTTTACAAGTTCACTAAACCATATTTTAGGGAATTTTGGGCAATAGACTCATTTTCCCTTTATCCCAGATCTCCGATGTTTCTTGCCACTCATGAGACAAGTACCTGACCCAAACCGCCAAGCTTACTCTCTGACCCTCGACAGGTGAGTCATCTTGGCTCTGATACTATTTGTAATGATACGATCCTCCACTAATATTGTCCACACTTAGCCACTGCGGTCATCCGACAGTGTGGGGTTTTCGACGGATACCGCTGCGGTTACCAAGGTCATCCATCCCTGGATCGCTCCCATCCCGAGCACGTTTAACTGCAGAGTTTTTTGCTAACTCTGGACCAATTATACTGAAAAAACCTCGGTATTAGTAAAAAATATATCAATACTTATTCCATTTGACGAACTCTATATACCGAATCGAAGTATTATCATTAAATCTATCTTTGTTCATCTTAAAAATCTATAGACCTGATTAACCTTAAAAAGTTTTCAAGAGAGGGTTGCCTAGAGATTACGAAGTTCACGATCTAAAACAAATGATCTAGCTAGGCTATGTGAGAGTATTTCGAACAACTTATGCATGATAGAATAATATATGTTAATATACCAACATAATCGATAATTATGGATAATATGTCTCAATTTTTATATGCAACATAATAACAATATTGGACTTATCAACCGTTAAGCAGCAGATAATAGTAATGAAACTTTCCTATTACGGGGAATTTGCAGAACCTCGAGGGTATCGCGTTTTTTATGACAAAATTATACTAATAGAATAATTTATAAATTTTAAAAATATTGAAAGTATCACACTTCCGCTTGTAGAATTTCATTTACAATGAAAATCTTGGAATGTCACACTTTCACTTATAAAGTCCCACGTACTACGACAATTTTGATAATGTGATGCTTTTACTTGTAGGATTAATTCTACATACCATAAAATTTCGAGAATATCACATTTCCACTTGTACTGTTCCACATACTATATTTGTTAATCTTGAATATACGATACTTTTATATTTAGAGTTCCACGTATTGCGATAATTTTAACAGTATCACACTTCCATTTGTAGAGTTCCACATATCACGATAGTCGTACAAGTATCCCATTTCCACTTGTAGAGTTCTATATATCACGATAGTCGTGCAAGTATCCCATTTCCACTTGTAGAGTTCTATATATATATATATATACGATAATCTTGTGAGTATGACATTTCTACTTATAAAATTGCACATACCTTGATAATTTTGAGAGTATCACACTTCCACATATAGAGTTCCAGGTATTATAAATTCTTGAGAATATCGCTGAAATAATGGTGAGAATATCACCCTTCCACTTATAGGGTTCAACCACGTAGTATTTGTAATGGTCTTGCTTATTGCTATATAAACAACCTCACTGAGATCAAAATACTCAAAGAAAAGGAAAATATCTACCCAGTAATTTCTACTTTTTATGTTAAGGAGTAGCACTGCAATGGAAAATATGATAGTTTTTCTTTCTTTTAATACTCAGTGTCAATTAAGCTTGTAGTGTTTTATGAGCTCTTAACTTGTATACGTCTACACCATGAGTCCTCGTCTTGGCATGGTCTGGAAGAGGTAGAATGATAACGAGTCAATCTATTGGCTGATTAATTGCTTTCTACTAAGGAAGCTGCATTTCCACCATGCCCATCTCGAGCGAGTTAGTCAAAGTAAGACTCACTCGCATAAACTCTTCTTTTTCCTAAGAAAATTATTATCTGTTCTTGTGGTCTTTGGTGGTTAAAGAATTTAAATATGTTGGTTTTGCTTCTGCTATGACCAATTAGTCTTTGTATGTATTCTGAACCTCCCTAAATTTTATTCAACTAGTAGTTTGTTATTAATTTATTTTTATTTTTTGTTTTATTTCTTTCATAGGGTGGCTCAAATCTTTTGTACCTCTCGTTGTTTTATCAATAATATGTCTTTTCTTTGCTCATCAAAAAATAAATATATGCATAGTAAAGATTATATATTGGTCACAGAAATACCCGAAATAATTAACATTATGCAAGACATAAACATAGTCATTTAGAGAAAAAAAAGACTTGCATTAATGGATAGACTAATTAAAATCTAGAAGCAGAAGGAAAAAAAAATCATATTGCCATATAAACCGGAACCTAGAGCTAAGAATGAGATGATTTCTATCGACTTCCTAACTACTTGGTCAACTGATTTGTGTCTAGATCAGAGGAGAAACCTAGAAAGCCCAACTTTACGCCCTAGTTTGCGAACATCTTCTTGAACTTGTTCCTTATATTCTCCAAAGCTGAATTTCTTGTACAATGGATACCCTCCCTTGCTCCGTATAATAGTATCATGTGAAGGACATAAGAAATAGGCTGCCGAAAACCTTTCAAATTTGTTATTAGTCATTACACGGTGTTCAACACTCTTATATAAATCGTTACTCCACGCCTGCACCAAACAAAAAAATCATCAAGTTTCTAATCCCTTGTTAACGCGTCCAAATGAGGTTTTCTCCAAATACCAAGATAACACTGAATTGAAATTGAGCTAGAATCCAAGAAAAGCCCAATTTCCAATGGGTTTATTTGGGTGTCCTTATCGTTTGTTAAATATTTTGTATCCCGATTTAATGAAAAAATTACCTGAATTAAGTCGCCAATGTTGATAATAAGATATTGAGGATTAGGTTTAACGGTGACCCATCTACCATCTTTTAGCAACTGTAAACCACCAACTTGATCTTGATATAAGATTGTGAGGAAATCAGTGTCAGTATGAGGCATTAATCCAAATACTTCATCAGAAGAAATTGGACATGGTGGGTATCTGTTTAATCTTAAATAACAAGTTTCTTGGGAACAATTCTCTACAAAATATCCAACTAATCCCTTTGAATCAGAGCTCACATTTTCAGCCAACACTTGTACTATTTTAAGTGCCAATGCCGATAATGTTCCTGCAAACTCATCTATCGTCGACCTGTAAATTTATGAACAATAATCCAATAAGTTTAAGAAAAGTTATTTAGTTTCTATGTCTTCTCTCTGATCCACAACATATAAATAAATAAATTCGTTTCCGGTCCAAAAGTGATGGAATCCATCCAAATAAGAGTTAATGGCATGTATGTATCACACACATGCTATATTTTACACCTCTGTATAGCCTTTGTTTTCTCCATCTCAATCATCACGAACAGAACAATCCACCACATCAAATCTCCTCAACACCACCACCACCAAACTACACTGCTCATCACCAATCAACCGACTGTGTGAGCCAGACAAGCTATCATTTACTATTGTTTTTTATCGGATTCAGTTTCTTATCTCTGATATCATTTACTATTTTTTTGTTTCCGTTCACTTTATTAGTATGTTGCTGCTTTGAATGATTCTTATATTTTTGGAAAAATTGATGAAATTTTGGGTTGTAATTGGTAAGAAAGCTTGACACTCAATGAAGTAACTAACCAAACAACTTTGGTATTGTATTCTGTTAATCATTTTTGTTATTAGGAATTATTAAAAGTTGTGATTCGTGAAGCGTGGTTGGTTAAAACACCAATGGTGCTGGGACTTATAACAAATCGTAATATTTGGTGGTGGTATGATAATCTGGACTGGTGGTGTTTTTGTTATTGAGGAAATTAAATGGCACTCAAGTTTTAAAAAATGGCATGTTTTTCATCACTAAACTCTCATTTGGATAGATTATGTAACTTTTAGGTTGGAAAAGAATTTTCTTATATATTGGGGACCGGTTAGAATCTGACTTAACTAAGACCACACTATCTAAAGGGGGTCACCAATTCTTTTATCTGACGGAAAAGAGTATGAAATATGAATACCTAGTCCTAGTTTTTCATGGTGGGGCTTCTCCCACATATAAGGAAAAAACATGTGAGAATCGTATGGCTATTCGTGTCATTCAGATATGTGGGCTACTCATACACTAGTTTTACGTGCTATCACATGCAGTATATTTTACGCATGGGACAATATCAAAACATTTAAATCAGTAATCCTTCGATTGGTCAAGTATATTTAATCCAAATGTAAACACTTTTCCTTGTTAGTACTGTATAAAATAAAATTAATGACTAACAAAAAAAACAAATATAAATGGGAAAAAGGGAAATAAAATGATTTTGGAAGCTAAGTTATACCTGAGAGTGTTGTTGTTATTGGGGTTTTGAGGGTTTCCTGAAAGAATGTCAGAAAGAGGAATATGAAACGCTTCTGACCAAGAAAACTGATTCGTTGGAGTAGATGTTCCGGAACGATAAGTATTCGACGATGATTTTTTGTCGTACGATTGTCGAAATAGCTTCATTTGTTCAACATTCAATTTCTTTAACAACTCACTGGAGATCCCATGATTCACAACTTGAAAAAATCCCCATTGTTTTGAAGCTTCAATTATCTGTCTTTTGCATTTTTCTTTTTCTAAAATAGTACTACTACCAACTCCAGTTAAGCTGCTCAGGTCGATCAAAGGTAACTGATCTGTACCGATTGACAATGGATGTTTTTTCTTGTTTTCGAACATCATTGTTGTTTTGTGATCTTTTTCTTTCTTGAGTAAGTTTTCGAAAATGGTATTGCATGAGTTGAGTTGAAATGGTTGATCTAGTTCATGAACTTTGTCCATATTGCTCGGTAGTCTGAAACAACGAGATAAATAGAATTATAGAACTGTGAGAATTGATGAGAGAGCAATGTACGCTAGAATGGGTTGAGAAAGAAAAACAACTAAGGTTATAAAGCCTAGGACAGTGTAAGAAAAGGGAATTTTTTTTTTTCTAGTGTAATTTTAAATTCTGTATATAAAGAATCCATATAATACTGTTTGATTACAACAATATCTTTAGTATTAATTAAGTAATCAAATTCATTAAATTTTTTTATGAAAAAAAAAAACTAATTTTCAAATAATTCTCTAAAATAAACTAGACGTTATCACGCAGGACCATACTAAAACTAAACCATTATATGCGGGTGACATTAATAAAATTTGATTTATTTTATTTCCACCTAACATATATATATCCAAACACCGTTGAAGATGCTTTAACTATAACTTAAGTTTTTGTGGATCATACCAATAAAATTTGTTTTTTTATTTTTTCCAACTAAAATACATACCTAGACTCTTTTAAAATACTAAGAGCATCTCCAATAATTTTTAAAAATGTCATTTTACATCTAAAGTTTGGTCTTCGATTACTCCTTATAAAAACTGGGCATGGATTTTTCCTCTGACTATGAGAGATTTGGCAAGGTGCTAGAATTCATATGGTCTTTCTTCAACGGGCAAAGTAACATGAAAGTATATATCAACGACGATAGTATGGGTTTTGTGGAAGGAACGAAATTGTAAAACTTTCGAGGAAAAACATTGTTTTAAAACTGATATTGATCTCAGTATTAAGGCAAAATCTTTGGTTCCGAAATGGGCTGATGCGACAGGAACTAAGCTCCATATCAATTTCTTTAGCTCAGTTCTAAATTGGGAGATTATATTTTCTTTCTACCTCCAGTAGACTTTGTATATTCTCTTAACATCCAATATATCTTCTCTTCCAATAAAAAAAAAAAATTTAAAAGAAAAAATCATCTCCAGTGGTTAGATCCTAAAAATTTAAAGTGGTAATATGAATAATGAAAAATCTAAGAGAAAGTCTTAACAAAACTTTTAGCTCTATATCACTTTTTTTAGAATATTTTTTATAAAAAATAAGGTTCAATATTTTGTAATTTTTGTTAGTTTTATGAATCAATAAAAGAAAGTTTTGTTACTTTTGTATCAGCCGAAAAATCCAAAAGAAAAAAAGTATCGATTTGAATTTTTCAACATACTTGGTTGAGACTGTACGAAGGGTGACCAACTAACCATGCAGCTAAAGTTCAGAAGGGTCCCAGAATAAAAATTTATGGCTTGCCGACTACCCGAGTGGGTTGCAAAAGAATCATCCAACCACCACTTTAGCAAGCAAGGCGGCCTATTTACAGGGTGAAGTTGATTTCTTCCTTTGACATCAATGCTTTAGAAAATTTGTCTTCTTACAAAAAATAAAAAAAAAAAAGGTTAATTACTATTTCATCCATCCAGAAAATACTAGTCAAGTTTTATTGAAACTCAAATTATATGTTTTAAAAGTATTTTTACAACGAAAAGAAAATCGAAGGGTAGTTAAATGATGCTCCCAATACAAACTAACGAGATTCACTCTGAGACGGGATCATTCCATAATCATGTGTCCTTCCTCCTTATCTTTTTTTTTTCTTTTGATATGGAGAAGCCAATCAATGAATTCCTTTCTCGGTAAAAGGAAGAGAAAAAAAATCACAGAAGAAAAACATACATAGAATCATTGATAATTCAAATTATTCATCATACTGCGTGTTAACAGACCGCATTGGGTCAAAATCGAGAGGAATGAAAAACAGTAAACACGTTTGGACTTATAAGATGGAACGTAACAGTGAATACCTAATAAATAAGTTAGAATTCGGTTTCGAAAATGTTGAAATCACACATCTTTTAAAAATGTTGAGAATCTATGTAAACCAGGACATAACCACAAGAAAACAACATCAAAGGGAAGCTAACTTACTTAGAATTCATCATCAAATGAATAATGATTGATAGGCTGATGATCAAAGATGAGAGAATGTATCAGAGATGAGAACATACGAACTAATGATATTACTGTGTGTGTGTATATAGAAAGAGGGAGAGAGAGATGTTGAATGCGGTGGTGTATTAGTAGGACTGAATGATCAATCATATACGTCGACTGCAGATATTTATAAGTAAGAATGGTGAGGTTGATAAGATGATCACACTACATAGAGCTTATAAATGATTGAATATGAATCAAAAGATGTGGATGGGGCTTAAAAGTTATATATATGCCCATGACTATTGATTACTACGTACTATATATGGTAATTAGGACCTGGTTTAAAGGAGTGACCACCCAAAAATTTCTCTAATAACAATACAAAGTTGGGATGACAGGTAACCTATCGGCGTCTACTTATGTTAGCAATATCTTCAAAGCAAAATATGTGTTTAAAGTACTAAAGCCGCCATAAGTACAGTATTATAGGTTTTTATTTTAATTTACCAGAGTGTTCCGCATGGTATATCGAAACATATTTAATTTGTAAGTAAATTTAATTATTAATCTCCCCTTATTTTTATTTAAAAGACATTTTATATAAGCACGTAAGAGGGGCAAAATGGTCTAAATCAGAATTATTACAAAACTGCTTGTAAGATTATATGAAAATTTAAAAGTTAAGCTACAACAAGATATTAACGGAAATGCTAGTTTTTCTGAAGATTCTTTCTTCAATTTTCTTCCGACTGAAACAAAAAGGATGGCCTAACTTCATCTTTTACCATCCCAATGATAAAGAGTTTGGATGAGGACCATTGGATCCCCTATTCGGAGGAATCTTTGGGGAAACTAGCATTTTCCAGATATTAAGTACATAGCTTTGGTGAATTCGATGACGTGGGTCACTCTCAGTAAATGAGATTTTTCCGGTCTCTAATGATTGGAAGGTCTATTCATGGGTATTTAAAAGTAAGTGAAACGTGTCTTCCAGAATTCCTTAGGAAAAAAAGATGGAATATATCACTGCCACTTGTTATCGTGGAAGGAGAGTATCCTTGTGATACTATGGGACAGTTGCGGATAGTAGCGAGAAAAATTTATTACAAGGGGTTAAATTATTTTTTATAGAAATGCGGAGATTTTAGTAGACTAAATGTTTAAAATGCGGTGGATTAAACATAAAAATAAAAAACAAAAAAAATGAAGGATTTTTATGTGGTTTTTAGGAGGGGGGCTTTCCGCCCCTGCCATGGGATAAGTTGATAATGTTTTTTACGCCGCAAGTCGACCGACTGTGTGAGCCAGACAAGGTATATTATGTTTCCTATCAATTTCATTTAATTTTACTTATTATCCATAAATCTTACTAAATATGTATTGGTCTCATTTAATTTTTATCTAACTCCATCGGTTTCTCTAGTTATCCATCATTTTAACTAAGTATCCATATTGGCGTTATCTAAAAAAATCCAAACCGTTGGATCATCTAAAACTCTCCCACCCAGTAACTATCATTTTGGTGATCCGTATGATTTTTAGGCCAATAGAAAACCAAGGATATCTAATCTACGAATATATGCAAACACAAAATGACACACGAAATGCCACCTTGTCTTCCCTCCACACAAAAATATCTGCTAGATTGATTAGCGGGAACAATTAAGTTTTGGCGCAAAGTTTCCCACCAAGAATTCCATCGAACTTTCATTTCCCTCCACGTGAAGCCCTAGCCGCATCTTGGCATAGACTGGTTACTCTCTATTCCCCCTTTCCCTTATTTCCAGCTCAAACCTTTATTTTGTCGCTTACTCTATATTCCCCCTTTCCAACTCTCTGATGGAATCGATATCTCTCATTTCTGATTTTTCTTCATGTCCACCCTCTATATCTCTTGCAAAAGCATTACCAACCAGTCAATAGAGGTGATATTTTTCAACCAATTTTGATTCAATAGTGAAGATCCAAAAAAAAATAATTAGGGCTTTTTAATTTCTCTCTTGCTTGTCAATAGAGGTGTAATTTTTTTACTTTGAAGGGCTTTAATGTTTGGGTTATACGATTGTTTATGGTTGTATGAGGTTTGATTCTCCTTGAATCATCTCTAAGGAAGTAAAACATCCATCATCGTCACCAAAAGGCGTTCAAAATGAAATCATTAGCAGGTACTAAAATCCATCTTTTTCGTTCTGTAAAAGCAAAGTTCTAATCTTTCAAATTCAACTACTCATTTAAATTTTCAGTAGCTAGTTGCTCATTTAATTTTTTCGATGAAATGTCATACAATTTGGGTTCTTTTTTCAGTAGCTAGTTGCTCATATAGTGAAGAGGTGATGATGAACACAAGTCGTGCTGGGAATAAGAACGATGAGAAGTATTCATGTCTAATGGCAATACAGACATTACTCCAAACCAAATGAGGTATAATAGTGAGCATTTAAGGTTTTTAGATTTTAGTTATGTTTTTTGCTCTTTTTGGTTTCGAATCGAGTGGATTACTTTACTGACTGTGTTTAGACACTTTTTACTTGGTTTTGGCAGGAGTTCTGTTTGTTAAATGGTCCGAACTCTGGTTCGATTGATGCGAACTCTAGACTGTTTTCCAGAAGAGGTAAACAAATTCATTTTTTTGTGGGAAAATATATCTCATTCTCTGTGGGAAAATAGATTATAGTATTGTGAAAGTAGATATAAATTGCAATGTTGTATGGATTTGAGTGATATTATAATTTGAATTAAAGAAAAAAAAGTCGATTATATTCAGTATTCATCTTTTCTGCTCATTTCACATTTAAGTCATTGTTCAGTTTTGACCTTATCGTCTGTCATGAAGAATATTATCGTCTGTCATAAATTTTACCCGTTTTTTAAGGTTTTCTATAACAAAGCAAATGTTTAAACTAAAGTAGCAAACTTTAACAACTTCGTCGGATTCGGTATCGATGTCTTGGTGATTAGTGGTATTATTGTTGTTGTTGCTGTTGTTGATGCTTTTGTTGTTGTTGTTGTTGTTGAAGGAAGCTTTGACGTTGATTTTTGTTATGTGTTGGAGTTGGTAACCTTGTGGAAAAGATATTTCCATTAATATTAACCCACGTCATGATTGAGGAAGTAAATCATAGAAATCAAAAGAAAAAGTTTGAAATAGAAAATCACCTTAACCAGATCTTATTAGAAAACAATTAAAATCTAATATTAGATATAGGAAAAAACAAAGATATGACTCACATGATTAAAACTTAAAAACAATTGAAGATAAAGACCAAAAGGAGAAGAGATCTCAAAGTTTAGAGTGTATATTTGAGCAGGAGGAATGTAGTTCTTGTTTCAGGTTTCAGAGCTCTTTTCTTTTTTTTTTGAGGAGAGAGAGTTTATTGTTGATTTGGGATATAATTTATTTAACTAGCTATATTAGTGTTGTTGGAGAAAATGGGCTTAATTGTTTTGGAGAAAATGGACTTAATTGTTTTCTTTTTGGTCTTGGATTGATTGGAACTTAGGACCAAGAAGTCGCTAAGGAAATTAGATCATTTTCACAATTTATGAATGAACCTTTTGTCCCATATAGAAGAAACTAAAGATTTTACCTCTCCATATTACTTAGAAATTTGCATCTAAGGGGGGCCCCTTATGGCTTAACACACTTTTGTATATGGGAGAGGACTTAGGCTATGGGATAGTTGGTACAACCACACATTTCACACACGCACGGTGCTTCCCACCGAAGCACGCACGCCGTCGTCGTCCGACCGTCCGGGAGGACCGGGCTCGGGTTCGGGTTCGGGTTAATTCTGTTTTACAATTTATGTTCGTGCTCCGCGCAGGAAATTGATTCTCATTCAATTGCCACTACATCTATTCTCTTCTCTCTGCCTATAAAAGAAAAGCGACTTCTTCATTTCAACCTACACCAGAAGCAGCTACTATCCCGCCTTCTTTTCCCCTCTTCCTGCTTTATTTTGCGCTATGCATGTTTACTTCCCTTCTGCAATTGTTGTTGAGTTCGTTTGAGTGGGTGATTGGTATTGTGCTTATACTAGTCATAACGAACATTTCTATCCTGGACATATCTCCGCTGTGGGGGGTATAGAATCTCTCATTCTTGAAGAGTACTCGCGGACTATTATGTTAAGGACAATTTGCTGAATAGGTGGCTCTGTCCTTTGTGTGCAAATCAATTTAGAGTTTTTTTTAACATTAACATTTTCTATAACAATGGGTAAAAATAATGTTGACAGACCATAAAAATTCAGTAGGAAAGATTTCATAAAACGGCAATCAAATATGTTGTTCTTTCTGAGTTTCATATGTTAGATGAACTTGTTAAGAACTTTTGATGATGGTTTGAATGATGCTGGAAATTGAAAGGAAGAAACTCTACATGGGTAACTTATCTACAACACATGTTGCAGGAAAAGGCAAAGTTTGGCTAAAGCTCACTTCTGGCAAGACTCTCACATTGAATGAAGTTCTTCATGTTCCGGACATCTGCAAAAATCTTGTTTCTTGTGATGTTTTAGATGATAAAGGTTTTAAACTTGTTTTTGAATCTGGGAAAGTTGTTGTCACTAAGGGTAAGGACTATGTAGGTGAGGGTTATAAGACTGAGGGTCTATACAAACTTAATATAACCTCTGATAAAATGAATAAAATTGATTCTTCTGCTTATGTTTGTGTGTCAATAAATGTTTGGCATGGTAGACTTGGACATGTATATTATAAGTCAATGCATAAACTGGCTAGCATAGGCTGCATATCCAAATTTAGTTTGGATAATGAACATAAATGTGAAGTATGTGTAGAATCAAAAAATACTAAAAAAAACTTTTACAAAAAATGTTCAAAGAAATTCTAAACCCTTAGAATTAATTCATTCAGACCTAGTTGGCATGAAATAAGTTCAAAGTAGAGGTGGTAAGAAATGGTTTTGTCACTTTTATAGATGATTGTACGAGGTACTGTCACATATATTTGCTTAAAGGTAAGGATGATGCCTTAGAAGCCTTTAAGATGTATAAACTAGAAGTTGTAAACCAAATGAGTATTACCATTAAAATTGTTAGGTCTGACCATGGTGGTGAGTATGTAATCCCTATAGGAGATTTTTGCATAGAACATGGCATTATACACGAAGTAACCCCTCCTTATTCACCACAATCTAATGGTGTGGCTGAACGGAAGAACCGAACCATTAAGGAGATGATGAATTCCATGTTAATAAGTTCAGGATTACCTGCAAACTTGTGGGGGGAGCCCGTCCTCTCAGCTTGCTATGTCTTGAACAGAGTACCCTTTAAAGGATCAGACAAAACTCCATATGAGTTACAGAAAGGTAGACAACCTTCTTATGCATACTTTAAAGTGTGGGGGTGTTTGGCTAAGGTTTCCATTCCTCCCCCTAAGAGAACCAAGATAGGACCCAAAATTGTTGACTGCGTCTTCATAGGGTATCCTGAGCATACTACTGCATATAGATTTTATGGTTGTAAGTTTTGAAATTTCTGAAATTTGCGTGAATACTATTATGGAATCTAGGGATGTTGTGTTTTTCGAAGAAAAAAAATCCATTGAAATCTGATTCTCGCATGATATGTGTTGATCCCCTAGATGTCCCTTCGACCAGTCAGACATTACCTTTAGAGGAAGATAAAGTTGAATTTGAGCCTAGAAGAGGTAAAAGACTTAGAACTGAAAAATCCTTTGGGCCAGACTTCATAACATGCTTAGCTGAAACTGATCCACATACTTATAGAGAAGCCATGACTTCTTCTGAAGCTCCATGGATTCCATTATTTAGAATGGTACGTGGGAGATTTAAGATTTACCTCTAGGGTGTAAACCCATAGGTTGTAAATGGATCTTCAAAAGGAAATGTAAGGTAGATGGAAATGTGGAAAAATACAAAGCTAGATTGGTAGCTAAAGGCTATAAACAGAAAAAATGTGTAGATTTCTTTGATACTTATTCACCTGTTACAAGAATTACTTCCATTAGGATGTTAATTGCTATTGCTGCCATTCGTAACCTAGAGATATATCAAACGGATGTAAAGACAACTTTTCTAAATGGTGAATTAGATGAAGAAATTTACATGGACCAACCTGAGGAATTTGTAGTAAAAGGTTGTGAAAACAAAGTTTGTAAACTGAAAAAATCTTTGTATGGTTTGAAACAAGCACCTAAACAGTGGCATGAAAAATTTAATCATGTAATGATTTCTAGTTGTTTTAAAATCAATGAATCTAACAAGTGTGTTTATTCTAAACTTGTGAATGATGCATGTGTGATTGTATGCTTGTATGTTGATGATATGATTATACTTGGTACAAACATGGATGTAATTAATTCGACAAAGAACATGCTAAATGAGAACTTTGACATGAAAGACTTAGGCCCCGCTGATGTGATCTTAGGGATGAAGATTAGAAGAAATTTTAATGGATATAGTCTTAGTCAATCTCATTATGTTGAATTTGTTCTTAAAAATATAATCAGTTTGATTGTAAACCTGCTTGTACTCCGTATGATCCTTGTTGTAGACTCAAAAAAGTCTTAGTCAATCAATTCAGAGGTTCTATTAACGTTAACATCTTCTGTTTTAGATTTTTATTGCTGCAGATCCAACAACTACAGAGTTATATTTTATGCTTTAGATTCCCCCAAAATAATATTGGTCAATTAGTTGAGACGGACAATTATATAATAAAGTTGGTTTCTTTATTCTTAAAAATGGAGGAATCAAGCTATTATTTACGAAGCTTTGAAGATCTTAGTGATTTGAGATTTTTTTTGGAAATTTTATTTAATCATAGGAATGGTAATATGATAGCCGGTATTTTCACAAAAAAACAAGGATACAATATCTACACAAATAACAATGAAACTCCATGCCAATAAGCTATTTTTCTGCAATTTCTTTAGATAAACAATATTTACTTTCAGATGTACTTTATTTTCCAATATCTGGAAACCAGTGGGGGAATACCCATATTACAGATCATATCGCTGGAATAGGAGCAACCAAATAGGTTAGATAGCCTTATATAATAGTTTTGGGTGTTATAGAAAGTCTAATTTCAAAATAAAAATAAATATAAAAAAATATATATATATATATATATAAATAATTAATTAGACAGTGCAAGTGCTTTCATTAATGAGACCAAAGTATTCTCTCCTTCATCTCTCTTTCTCTCATAAAATTGAAAAGAAGAAACTGAGCACATGAGAGGCGAACTATTTCCATGTCGGCACATATATCAGCATTTAAGATGCAGTATATGTTACGCGCCTCCCACCTTCCTACTTTATTCGCCTATGTATTTTTAGGACCTTAGCGTTGTGTTTAAGATAATAGCCGGCTGATCCACTCTTTATTATTTCTTCAGCAAAAGTTTTCAGTCGGCTGCATGCCATGTCATGCCATTTAATGCAACGAAACAGTGTCTGGCTAACCTCTAAGCGTGTGCGTGAGAGTTATGCCCAACACTGTCAAATCACATGGGTCTAAAGCGTGGTGTATTCATGTTCATTACCATTGCATGTCACCCTGAATAATATTTTCATATCATTCTCTTATCAGCTTTAATGATTTAATTTAACAACACAGATTGGAGTACGAGCACCAACCTAAAACAGAGGCTGTAATTGTGATTTAATGTACACCAACTCCACAATGGGTAGCATCCGACCGTTGGATACAGAGGCTGTAATTGTGATCAGGAAACCCAAGTAAAAATATTCGTTGGACTTGTTTGCGGGTATATCACCATTCGGATGAAGACCAAAAGGTAAAGCTCGAACAGTCAGCAACACAACTAAATTTACCGAAAACGAAGTGGACTTCTTTTTATCCATAAGATCCAAATGAGTATATGTGTATGTGACTAATCCAACGTGTCCTTAGTTTGTTGTAACTTCATATATCATCATGTGTAGTTGTGTGTGTACATATAATCCGAAAGAATACTTTCAAATCCAATTCTTTTACTTCTTAAAATTCAAGAAAAAATTAATACTGAAAAAATAAATCAGATGTGTATCTCTTTTTCACACATATTAATTACCATTATTAATACAATACTTTATTAATAGTTCAAACATGGATGTAATCATATATATTACACATTAAATCTAGACGAAATCAATTTTATCTTAGTTTAACTTGGATGAAACAGGTTTTATCCTGCACATTTTGATAAAAAAAAATATTTTTGGCAGGATGTATTTGGTTTCATTCTGCATATTCTGACACATAAACATATTTTTCTCAGGATGTATGTGGTATCATATTGCATATTTTAGACATTTTTTTATTATTTTTATGTTGAAGGTGATGGTGGTGTTCGTTGTATTTTGTTACATGGTGGCAATAATATGCTATTTTTTGTTGTTGAAAATGTTGGTAATGGTGGTGGTTGTGCTAGATCTTTTATATATAGATATATGGAATCAGTACTTTACCTATTTTTCAGAGAATTTTTCTAACTATTTTTTCTTATTTTAGTTTATCCAGGACGCAACCAGCTTCATCCTAGCTATTTTTCGAATAATTTTTTCTATCTTATTTTAAGTTAGGATGCAACCAGTTTGATCTTAGCTATTTTTTTGAAAAAATTAATAAAGTTAGGATGCATCCAGTTTTATCCTAGCTATTTTTCAAATATTTTTTTTATCTTAGTTTATACAGGATGCAACCAGTTTCATCTTATTTATTTATTTTGAAAAAAAAAAATTGAAACTACTATCAACCGTGGATCTTGTTTTGTAGATAATTTAAAGCTCTTTCAAAAAATATAAATTTTATTAAAATTGGAGATATATTTTGAAAGTTATGATTTTTTTTGTGGTTTGTTTTTAATTAAGAGAGAGAAAGGATTAAAAAAATAAAAAACATAAAGATAAAGAATATAATTGTCTAAGTCACTTTAGTATTCATTCCACCTATCTATAATGTTTATATGTCCATTAAAACTATATTTTATGAATACTTAGATAAAAGATTCATTTTTTTAAAAAAATAAAAAAATCACTACCAGCAGTGAGTGATTTGGGAAGCATACAAAACATACAAATAAAGAGTCAAAGACAACCAAATAGTGCACCATCGAGCTTTTTCAATTTTCATTTCATCATGGCAGGCGGCAGCAGCACCATCCCTCTTACCCTCCACCTGCTGGTTCCCTAATCCAAGCGATACTGTTAGTGGTAGTGGTAGGATCCTATATACTGCAAGGATCACTCTCATTGTAAGATATTTCTGGGTCTCTAATGATCGGGAAGACTTTGGGAAATCCAAAGAACAATTGGCAGAAAAATTTCTATATTAGCGAGTGGTAATAATGAACGGTGAGGGTATCTAGCTAGTGATACTGTGATAACGCGCAATGGTTCATGGCTATTCAGCATTCAAAAGGCCAGGCATAGTATTGCTTATTTAATGATTGGTCCAATTGGATAAAAATACATCTTAGAGATGATCCATCCCTACTGATATTTTTAGTTACACAGAAAAATCCAAATATGTTACACAGAAAAATCCAAATATGTTAGTTTCTATAGTAGGAAGTTGAACACCCAAGAATTACAATCTAGTAAGTTTATGCATAGAGGTTGGTTGTTTGTATGGGTAAGTCGATTAGAGTTTAAGATCAACTAAAACTTTGTTTGTCGGTGGAATTGAGAGTTTGAGTTTAAGAAAACTCAAACATAGGCGGTGGAGTTTTAGGTTTAGAAACCCAAACTTAATTGGTCAAAAGAGTTTTAGATAACTCTACTATGTTACTTGATCCTAAATTGTAGGTACTTAATAGCTAAGTTAGGAAATTCTAAACTTGTAGGATAAGTAATGTGACTCCTATAAAAGGAGGTCTATGCTATGAGTTTTAGCTACGAGTTTTTAATAGAATTTTCAATAGAGTTGTGAGGAGTTCATCCCACATTTTGGGATGGATGTGAGAGACCATTATGATGGATAGAGTACATAATTATGGGTTTATAGAGTGCTTATCAATGTTGGAAGATATGTCATTATGGAGTATTCGTACAGAGATGTTGGTAAGACATCGTGTTTAAGGAGAAGATCATCTTGGTGGTGCTGGAATAAATTATTGGTGTTGAGCAGAAGGCGTCCATGATAATTTATGTCGGGTGTGCAGAGACGATCATATCGTTGTGGTAGATAATGTGATAAACATTATCTCTTTCGGGTGAAGACACTACTATAGAGTTATAAAGAGTTTGTGAGAGGTCTTGTGTTCGGTCATATTGTGGTGAGTCGATGGATTGATTGGTCAATCATGTGTATAATTCTCAGTTGGTGGTTTTATAATAAAGAAAGAAATCGTAGTTGTTCGGTGGATGTAGACAATATATACATATTGTATATATTATTGAACGATGTTAAATCTGTGAGTACTTTAGTTGTTTATTTTGTTTATGATTTGCATCTGTGTGGTTCTCGTTCTATTTTTTTCTCATCCTAGATCGTAGTAAAGAGGTTCATGGAGCAATCCGAGAAATCTAGGATTTCTTGTTGGTTAGTTTATTTCCGCAAGATTAATTAGCATGTTTAGATAGCTCTGAACCCCAACAATTGGTATCAGAGTTTTAGGTTGGATTGAAAAATTTGAAGAGAGAATTTTAGGTTTCCTGGTTGGCAGAATTTTTTTGAAAACGAAGGATTTGATTTCATCAAGTATGTGAAGATTTGATGTTACCAGTATCTGAAGATGCATTGTTTATGTTATCAAGTATGTGTAGGATTTGATTTGATCGGTTTTGGTACAAAACAAAGTTAAGTGTTTTCTAAAGGAATGAGATTATTTCTTGTGATCTGCATTCGGTTTGATGGTATTGACGTTTGTGTTGCTCTACGTTGGAGATTTAATATGGATATTTATTGAAGCATAAACCATATGTTCCAGCATTGCTTGAAGTAAGTTTTCTTTAACCATATTATTAAACTTAATAAGTTTAAGTGATCGTGTTCTATATTTCGTACCATATGAGATTCTTGTAAATTATTTGGAAGACCTATGCATATTGGTTTTTCAATTGGGTGGTGTTTGTTTGGAAAGACATGATAAGGCAAGAGTATCGTGGATATAAATTCTTTTATGTATATATGTAGAAGTAAGGATGGAAATATTAGCATGTCACTAGTCCAGAAGGGGTTATCAATAACTGAAGAAATCCGTTATAAAACATGGCTTATCACAAATTTCACCATTGTTCGAACCATTTTTATTATTGTGACTTTTCCTAAATGACGGATGAAATGTGTGATTATGAATACCGGATGCAAGTTGTCACTTTGAATTACAGATGCAGTCTTTTATTATGAATACCAATTATAGTACGTTGAATTCAATAAAGGTTTGTGTCCGATACAAAGGGAGTATTTTCTATTATTATTTATTACAAAAAATTCATTTAAATCAATATTTATTATAAATAAAAATGTCTGTCATTTCCTGGATTTCTTTTCCAACGCGATTCATGTTCGGCTAAATTTAAAATGATATTAATTCAGCTGGATTAAGATATGAAAACTAGGCTAATTTAACTTAATCGGAAAAATAAATAAAATTTAAAATGCAAATTTCTTAGAAACTGAACATATCTTAATTTCATTTAAAAGATGAATCCAAGTTTACATTACCAACCCAATATCACATATACAATTTAAAGGATAAATTCATCCCACATTAACTATCCAAAATTACATCCAAAAACAGTAGAACTGAATTCAATTTACTAAATTTATCAAATCTTGCCACTCCAATTAGGTAGCTTTCAAATCCAGATCCCAATATCTTGTATAATAAGATGCCAAGTTAGTCTTAAACCCTTCTTGATGTGAATCAATTAGATAGAAACTAACATTACTAACGTATTCGGCAAATATGGCATGTATAAAATCATATATGAACAGTGTATGAAGACCCGTATATAGTTTAAGTAAATCCAGCGAATAAGTCGTTGCCAAATCAAAATTGAAACTCCGAAACATTTGCGATCTAATATGTTCGAAGTCCAGTGATTTCAGAATTCCGATCACCATGATTTGAATTTGATATCCATTGATTGAGCATGTATTATAGATGCTAGAAATACAAACCTGTAATCCTTCGGAATTTTAAGGCATAATGCACGCATCAGTTAGAAGGCGTTGTAGTAAAATCTCTTTTGTCACGCAGTATCAGAAATTTCTTACATTTCCGTAAAAACTCCATCAAACATGACATTTACTGTCACGGACTGGGAAATTTCGTCTCCGGCGCTATGCGCTGGGCAAATCAGAACTCCCCGATACGTGGCTCGAAAGATAGTAGCCGGACCTTAAAACTTAACTTCTTGTTAGAAAATGTTGGTAGATTTGCCTTCCCAAGCATGCTTTGCAAGCATGATAATCGAAACGTAGTTTCCATACCGTCCCAACTCATTCTTCTTCCAACTTCCAGAACAAGGGGTAGAAGGCCATTAAATCCATTGGTGATGTCTTTGGACTAGCACCTAGGCCATCAGAGGCATAATTTTTCGCTTCATCAACTATGTTTCGACCATACACTGGAGCTCACACTGATCTTGCTCTTTCCAAGAGTGCAGCATCATGACACATGTCATTCCATGCCGTAAAGGTTGATAGGAAGTATGAACAATCCATCGAATGGAATTGTAACTACCTCATCGAGAGTGGCAACAATCATCTCTTTGGCATTGCCGAGCCAGATGATATGAGTTACCATAATATTGCAATCACCTCTAGATTAGATAATATGAGCGACAAAGTGATGCACCTTAATGCATTGCATTTAGGGCTGCACAAACCCGACCCAACCCGCCAACCCGACTCGCACCCGCCCAAATTTACCCGACCCGCCCACCCGTGTAAATTTTACACATTAATTTTGCACGGGCTGTTCACTTGAATCACTTAACTGCTTCACTTCTTCTTCTTCAACAGTGAGGCGAGAGGCGAAATCCTATTCCAATAGTTCTTCGATTCACTTCTTCTTCTTCTTCATCAGGTATGTGTATGTGTTCATTTCCAATCCCATTTTTGTTAAGTTTGTGAGTTGCAGAGCCAGATTGTTCATCTGAAATCCCATTGTTCCTCACTTGCTTGTAGACTGCAGTCACTGCACTCGAAGAAATAATTGAAGAAAAGTAGTCCCTTACGTCGAAACAAGTAAGTAAATGGAACCTAATCCTTCATTTCCCATGAATCACCTAATTTTTTGTATTGATTTGTCCCTTGATGAAATTAATTTTTAGGGTTCAGTAAAATTTGGGGATTTTTTCTTTTTCTGTAATTCTTGGTTAATTTAGAACCATTGAAGAAAAAGAACTTAGAGTGTGAGTCGTTAAATGGTATTGTCTGATCAGAACACATTACTCTAAGATGCAGTATTTATGAACGGGGAGTATGAGAGTCCATTGAAGGAAGACTTGATAGCCCAAATGCCATTACTAGCAGATCTTGTATGGAAGCTGATCACCAATATGCCAAAAAAATAGGCCTGGAGAGTTCAAATTAGTCGTTCTTGTGCCAAGATATTCAAGGTAATTTCAATGCATAATGTGATAAAGGAGTTTCTCAAAGCTCTAAGCAAAGAAGCCATAGATGCTAGTGAGTCTCATATTAATTTGGTTAATAATTTTCTCAAAGTTCAAACTAAAGAAGAAGCCTCTGAGGCTTGTGAGTATCAACTAAATACGATTAAGTATCTTCTGAAAGAAAATGAGATAGCTCAAAGCAAAGAAGGTTCTGATGCTTGTGCATCTCAACCTAATTTGATGAAGGAATTTCTCAAAGTTCTAATTAAGAAAGCCTCTGACGGGCAATCTCGGCCTGCCGACTTATTTCTATCTCTGAAGGAACTACAGAAAAAAGTGAAGGAGGTGAAGAAAAAGGCTCCCAAGGATCTTAAACCAAAAGTGAAAAAGGCAAAAAAGGTAAAGAGCATAAAAAAAGGCTATTAGTTCTATCAGTGCTGATGAGTGAGCATTCTGTCCCTTTCTGTTGTAGCTTCTTGGAAATTTTGTTTTTGTTTTTGGCCAATCAAAAGTTGCAAGTAAAGAGCTGTCTCTCCATAGATTTATTAAACATCTTCGACTGGAAGATAATATTCAGGAAGCTTACTGCTTCTTAGTGGTGGATAATATGCTTGGAAACTAGTTCCTGTTACTGAACTATTTTTCTTAATTTTTGTTCGTTAAATATGTTGGAACTGCGGGAGAATGATTTGGAAGGTGAGATGATTAAAAGGCTTTGTTACTTGTATGTTGTTTTATGCCTCATTATCTTTTCGGCTTTTGCAGCTTCTCTGCTACCACACAGCCAAAATTCCCTTTCTAACTTGATTAAGTTGCGGTTTAAGGGCTTGCTTGAACGTGAACATATAAATTTTACTACGAATGTACACCAATGAATGTAGGAACTACAGAGAGTACTAACCTGGAACTGAGTGAACATAAAAACATTAGTATTTTAGTGAGGACAAAATGATTTCATGTTAAAGTGACATTCACATGGATGCATACATGATGTAGTCCTGTAAGCTCACTGAGTATAATGTCTGTGTATACATGTTTATTTCTGTTTTGTATTTAGGTTTGGAAACTTTCATCCTAATTTGTGTTTTCATTATGTTGCAGGTCTGCTAGTGTGTCTGAGAAGAAGAAATGATGAAATAATCTCTTGAGCGCCATTTGTTTTTACATTTTTCAATGTCAACTTCATGTTTTTACATTTTCAATGAATGTATTGAATGAATATTCAGGAATCAGCTTTTATGGGTATCTTTTTATAAGTGTACTGTGTACAGAAGAAGTAACAGAAACTGTGTGTGTATGTGTGTAGTTGAAAACTTGAAATTGTGTAGTCTGGGCGGGTGACCCGTACCCGACCCGCCGCAAAGTCAGGTCAAACCCGCCCCGACCCGCCCTACGACGGGTTGAGTGTGGGTGAAATATTGGTCACCCGCCTATACGGTGGGTCGGGTGCGGGTGAGGCCAAACCCGACCCGACCCACCCGATGTGCAGCCCTAATTGCATTGTGGATGCTTACGTACCTAACACGTACCTTGAAGGGATCAAGCATGACCGTAGTTCATCCGAAGTGTCAATTCGAAAGGAACAAGCAATTTAAGCCTATTAAGGCAAAGACAACATCGATTCCAAGTTCGTTGCAAGGCCAAAGACCAAGCAAAGCCTAGTCCGTATAGGCCAAGGGACTTTCGCAAGGTATGCGCCAGCTTGTGCATAAATATCGCTACTTAGTATGTAAATATGCATTCTCGAGTACGTAACACGATAGAATGATGCTTTCGCATAATTTAAGCTTTATCGTCTAAGCTACAAGCATATTGCCGCTTATGCATCAAGTATGCACCAACATATTGGCCACATCGCATATATTTGCATTACCGCTCATGCACATTCGACCCAAGCTCCCTCCTTATGTATGTATTAACCACATTTCCATATATTTGGAAAAGAGGGGTAAGGGACATTCATCTACTTCACTTTAGTATAATCCTCCAACTGGTTAGCATGGCTAGGAAAATCCGCCAACGGGTTAGCATGGCTAGGAAAATCCGCCAACTGGTTAGCATGGCTAGGCAAATCAGCTTTCTGGTTAGCATAGCTAAGCATCATCGCTTTCCAACCAACACCTCCTCCCTATATATGTTTTACTGCATTTATACAAGTAAATAAAAGAAGGGTAGAGAACATCCATCGACAACACTTAAGGCAAATCCGCTAACTGGTTAGCATATCCGCTAACTGGTTAGCCAGATTCTAGGCTAATCCTCCATATGATTAACATATCTGCTAACTGGTTAACATATATAGGATAATCCACCATCTGGTTAGCATATCCGCTAACTGGTTAGCCAGCTGCTAGGCTAATCCTCCATCTGATTAGCATATCTACTAATTGGTTAGCAAAGCTAGGCTAATCATCTTTCTGGTTAGCCAGCTAAGCTTCATCGATTTCCAACCGACGACTCCTCCATATATATGTTTTACTCGCATTTCTATTAGTGGAGAATAGAAGGGGAAATGATATCCATCGAGTGCACTTTAGGCAAAAACATCAACTGGTGAGCCATATTCTAGGCTAATCCGCCATCTGGTTAGCACATCCACTAACTGGTTAGTATAGCTAGGCTAATCCTCCATCTGGTTAGCATATCCGCAAAGTGGTTAGCATAACTAAGCTAATCCGCCATCTAGTTAGCATAGCTAGGCTAATCCGCCATCTGGTTAACACATCCGCTAACTGGTTAGCCAGCTGATAGGCTAATCCGCCATTTGGTTAGCAAAAATTCGCTAACTGGTTAGCATAGTTAGGATAATCCGCCATCTGGTTAGCATATTCGCTAACTGGTTAGCATAGCTAGGCTAATCCGCCGTTTGGTTAGCACATCTACTAAGTGGTTATCATAGCTAGGCTAATCCGCTTTCTGGTTGCCGCTACTAGGCTAGTCCTCTTTCTGGTTGACGCTACTAGGATAATCCGTTTTCTGGTTAGCCAAATCCGCTTTCTGGTTAGCGCCTCTAGGTAAATCCGCTAACTGGTTAGTGCCTCTAGGCCCGCTAAATGGTTAGCATAGCCAAAGTGTCCTCTTACTATATGTGTCTTAATAGCATTTCCACATATTTGGAAAAGAAAGGTAAAGGACATTCGTTGACTGCACTTTAGGTAAAACATGACTATTTTGCCCCTCGCTCAAAACTTGATGAATATGACTTTTTCATTTTAATTATAAGATGACCGTTTTTCCCATAACGTGTAAAATCATTATTTTATCCATGAATAATCGTTTTACCCCTGGTGTATAAAATTTTACTATTTTACCCCTGAGTGACTATTTCGTCCCTGATATATAAAATTACTATTTTATCCTTTAGTGATCGGTTTGGTCTTGGTGTTAAATTATTATTTTATCCTTAAATGATTGTTTTGTCCCTGACATGTAAAATTACTATGTTACCCTTGAGTGACTATTTTGGCCTTGGTGTGTAAAATTGCTATTTTATCCTTGAATGATTGTTTTGTCCCTGATATGCAAAATTATTATTTTACCCTTGAGTGACCCTTTTGGTCTTGGTGTGTAAAATTACTATTTTATGCCTGAATGACTGTTTTGTCCCTAATATGTAAAATTACTATTTTACACTTGATTGACGTTTTGGTCTTAATACGTAAAATTACTATTTTATGCATTTTCAGATATGCATCACGTTATAATAGTACCTCAGCACTATGATGCGTTCTTGGGTACGCGTCAAGGCAATTTGTGCCTTTCGCGGGTTAGGGTCATTTTTGACTTGTGATGCATTCTCGAGTATGCATCATGCATAATAGTGCCTTAGCACTATAATTCAAGGACAATACATCCACACCCTAATGCGTTCCTAAGTAAACTTTATAAGCTTATGATGAATCTTCATCCCATGTTATGACGTGTCCCTGAGTAAGCGTCATGCGGAAATTACGGGGTTACATTTACTGTCACGTTAATTGCTTAAGAGTCTTTGTTAAGACACCGACACACTACACATATGAGTGAGTTTATTCAATTCAAAATGCTAGATTTGATCTACTTAGTGGTAAAGCTTAAACTTCTTACACTTAATTCCTGCATTGAACGAAGTGTTCTACGATAATACATACAAATCCTAATCTCTTCAATTTTTTGTGATCTATAGCCCCTTATAATCATTTATTGCATCATTAGTATTTTCAGCCATACAATCAGATATCTCGTTACGGCTAACTGCATGTGCAGCAGCAGATAATATTTAAATAAAGTGAAGAGAAGACAACTACAGGAAAAAAATGAATTAAAATCTCCTATCGGGGAATACTTGTATGTGACAGTATTCCTCTGAGATTTCAACTCGAACTAATTGGCCATTAACACTTACAACACGACCACGACATCGCTTGTACTTACCAATACAAATTTTAAGGGTACTACCAACAAATGAATCATGCCCTCGTCGTCCACCTCTATGTCTTCCTCCAGCTGCATCATAGTTTGCACAGATAGTAAAGGAACTTATTTTCATCAGAAAACAAGTAACAGATTTCTAATGAACAAGACAAGTAAATAACCTTAGAAGGAATTATAGAGATCAAAAGGACATACATAAATTTAAATACATAATAAAAGAAACATACAGTTTAATGGAGGTCTTCCTCTGGGAAATCTTGTTGGTGAAGGGGGGGATATGAGACAATTCTCTAGAATCTCCACATCTTGACCAAGGGGAACCTATTAAAGCAGTTATGCAACTTATACTGAACTGCAACAACAAAACAAACCCACTGTTTCCTTAACCTAAAAGAAGAATCAAGGGATTCACCCCACTTGCACAGCCTCTACCAAATTTCTACAACATCAAACAATCCACAGTACACTTATCCGAAAGAAAAAAACTAGCCTTAAAATCAGTGGTTATGACCCATTTATCACCTAGATTCACTAATCCCCAAACTTTATAAACCATACAATTTCCAGTATATTTTTAGACATATTACGTTAACTCATCTAACTTTTGTATTGTTGTTCATAAATAGTGAAAGCGCAGATAAAGTTAACTCATCTAACTCGATTGTCATAATAGATATCAGGATCATCGTCAAACAAACGAATAAATACAGGTAAAGATCAGCAAGGTGCAGTGTTAAATTAAATGAAATCAAACAGAAACCCTAAATCCCAAATTAATAAGGGAAATTAAACCCTAATACGAACACAAATCGAGGGAAAAAACATACATCTACATAGAAATAACGTGAATAAACCCTAAAGAAGTAAAATTGGATTTGGGTTTACCTCTTTTTTTTTTAATCCGCGAGAGGAGTTTCAATTTGGGTTTTTTCTTTTTAAAAAGAAACGAGATTTAACTCTATAAACTAAATAAGATGGTATAACGAAGAAAAAAACCGGAAAAGTGCCGCCATATTCAACTTTTAAATTCTCCATTCTTCTGAGTTTAAGATAGAGGAACTGACCGAGGGGTTTGGATATTAAGAAGCAAATTTAGAAACAGTTAACCAGCCTAACTAGCCTAACCGGTTTTAATCTTTTAGAAACATGGCTAGCCATACTTTCGGGTGCGCAACAGAAAACTGTTATTGGGGGTACATATCCTTAATATCTATCGAACACAATTCGTCATTTAATGGTTTAACATTGAATCACGGACTTAGTAAATTACCACGTTTGAGAATGACGATTTATTTGTGTTAAATGATGGGTCAAACTATTTTCGTATTATATGACGAAATTTATTTGTAAAACCCTATTCACATAATTAATTTGTCATTTAAAAGCGTTATTGATATCCCATTTTGAACTAGTGTGTCAAAGTCTCATTATTGTTCTAAACCAAGGGGAACAATTTGGTTATCAATCGTCATCAGTTGGATCATGTTATAGATTTTCTTTAACCTAAGAATGTGAAGATGAATTCATATTCGTTCCGGATTAGTTGATTTGGGGAAATCTTGTAATAGGTTTCGTTTTGCAAGTGTTAACCGTTGTCTTACATTCCATGTGTGAAGAGTTTGATTTTTCAGTCTTAGTATTTAAAGTGTGTAGCTACAAATAAGTTGCAGGACAGTGATCGTTTGATGAGATGTGATATTTGATAGACACATTTTTGTGTCTTATTTAGTCTCGTACTTGTATTAATAGTCCTCATATTTTGGTACTAATAATATGATTTTATGTGCTTTTAGGGTTTTTGGAAGAATAAAACTTTGTGGAGAAAATTGGCTTAAAAAGTGTTAAAAACACCCCTAGCAAAAGTGTTAAGGCACCTTCATATTGGATTAGGGAACCCCTGATTTTGGATAAGGGCACCCAACTCCGGCTAAAGAAACCCACAAGTTTATAAAGACACCCATATCAAATTCAAAAGGATTTTGTGGCGGGAAGCTTAAAAATGAATCTGCATGAAATTGTATACGTGAGTTAGAGGGCTTTAAGACAGTATATCTTCTTGCTATTTGTGTAAGAATTTGTACAAGTTAGGAAATTTAGAAGACTAAAGAAATCTCACGAGTGTATGCGCTAAACAGGGAAGAAAATCAGGGCAAGATCTTCTCACGTGAAACATGGAATTAGTTTCTTATTTCACTGGAAATCGTTTTTATGCTAATCGCTATGTTGTTAGAATAATAAGAGGAGACAGTGCGAAGATATAGTACTCACGAGTCTAAACACTTAAACGATATCATGAAAAATAATCACCGAAATAATATTTTATCAATTGTGAGAAGATTTTGGATGATTTGGAGGAGTTAATCGAGTTAATCGAGTTATGTGGTACTTTACTATAAATATAAGTCGATAGGAACAAGTTAAGGGGGTTGGCTTCGGCCAAAATAACAACAGAAAAAAATCAGAAAAAATCAAGTTCATCTCGTGAAAGAAGAAGAAGAAGAAGAACAGACTACACTCAACAGAAGCCGCAGATTCTGTGGATAATTCATTTGAAGGAAACAGCTCCAAGAAACAGTCGTATTTCTAACAGCTGTTTCTGCGACGTATTTTTTGAATCTGAAACACTTGTCTTGCAACAGTGAATACTGCAACACTTAAAAACGTTGCAGTTTTCCTGATTTAGTGTTTATTGTTTATTTTCTTCTTCTCAAGCACTTTTGAGCTATGTACCAACCTTTTGAGAGTGTCTTGGGTAAGATGAGATAAACCCCATATGCTGAGGTGACGGAGGAAGCCATTGTTTCAATAAAAGTGGTATATTTCTATTTGAATTAATTTTTGCAATTTTTTTTATGATTATTTGCCTTGATTAATAATTGATTTAATGATTTTTGTTAAGCAATTGTGATTTCGTTAGATGGTACATGCTTTGGCCTAGGTTTTAGATGTTCCATGCTTTTGTTATACAATTGTTATTTTGAAAATCTACTTATTGCAATATTTTAGAATCAAACTGAATGTAAGAATTACATGAATATTAATTAGTTTGAATCACTTTAATTGGTTAATGGTGAAATCCATAACTTAGTATTTGTTAATATTATTTTCATATTTTATGTATATTTTAGTTTAAATTAATTTATTAAATCTAAATTTAATCTTCATAAGTTCGAGCAAACGATAACTTTATTACCACTTTTACAAATCCATCAATATTCGTTGTACTGGAGCTATGGTTTCTTATTCTTAAATGAAAAGCAGTTTTTCGACACAGTTTTTAGGGTTTTGTTTTCTGTGTTGAGTTTGTAGGGTTTCTCTCGTATTGTTTCCGATGGAGAAGCTAGATAGTTTGTAATCTTTTGATTATTGTCGATGTGTTTTGTCGAAGATTTGTTTGGTTGCACACCATTTGAAGTCATCGAAGCTGGTTGAAGTGCAAGACCATTGGAAGGAAACAGGTTGGTCTATATATGTTGTGGATATGTTCCTACTTTTATAAAGACCCGTTGTGAGAAATTAAAAAGGTATCGCTTGGACACTTCAAGAGTTAAAGAATAAAGATACAATACTACAATGTTTGTGGTGATAAGGCTATGGAAACTAGCGCATACTACTAGGAGAAAACACAGTGCATGAATTTGAGAGGGCTACAATTTTATGCGTGTCTTTCCGTCAACCTCTATTATTTACTGGTTATTTGATTTTTGAGAATTCCCGATAGCTTTGAGACTTTCTGTTGGAGAAAGTGATATAGCAGTGATAATATTGGAGAGTTTGCTCGTCTGCTACAGTTATTGAAATCATGATTTCGATAATGACAGAGCCTGTAGAGATGAAGGTAAAGATTTCTTTTGATAAATTTAATCAACATGGATTTAGTTTTTGTCAGTTATTTTCTCTACGTAGCATGAGAAGATAAAAACACCAGCGTCTTGAATTGCTTGGAGCTTGAGAAGTCGCCACAGGTTTCAGAATATGGCAGAATGTGTTTGGGTCTTTGTGTGAAGGACGGATTATCATATTTCGAAACGTTGGTGTACGTTTGGAGCAAGATTGAGAAAGGGATATGCATAAGACAGAATGTGTGACATTATGAATTGTTATGAATATGACAATATGAAATCTTCGACATTAGTCACAATTCTATCCGAGTCCGAATATTGTTGTGGTTTGACTGTCATGAAGTCGAAACTACATGCTTGATCAGAAATTGGTAAAAGACTAGATTGACAATTATTTTTTATTTTTTTTTGTCAATGCCCGTTGAGGTTGCTGAAGTGGTGTAGACAGTTTGGTGTGTCAGCTGTTGAAGTCTCTGTGAAGCTGGACACGTTTGGTATGTGTACAATGGTTCAAGATATGATGAGCTTTTAGGAGGAGTAATACTCAAAGTGGTATATGGTCGTAGAATCATGATCCTTATGAGATAGACTCAGGTAAAGCAAGACTCAAAGAGATGAGATTCAGTTGAAGTCATGCTCGATACGCGTTGGTACATACATGATGGTTAGTTTCTTGGAGCTAACATGAAGGTTAGTTTAATTAGTATAAACTAACATGAAATATCTCGTTAAATCGCTTCGGTGAACATGATCGTAGAGAAGAGCAAGTGTGCAATCTGTTTTTTGAAGAAACAATTGATTTTGTTGGAGTTTAGAGATTGAGTGTTTAGTTCTGCTTAGGGAACGCTTAAGCAGACACTTAGAGGATACTTTAGTAGTTTTATTTGTTGATCGAGTAGTTATGGATGTCATCCCTCACGGGTATGGTGCGCAAGTTGGAGTTAGTGGCTTAAGGGGAGCGGAACATTAACTCAGGTGGATCAAGGAAAGCCAAGATGGAACTAGGATCATGGATGAAGCTTGAAGGGGAAGACAAGGATTGAAGGTGCACAATAACTGTAACTAAGTTTGATAACTGAGATAACCGTGTATGGTCTGATTGAGTTGGCATGAAATACACCTGGAATGGTGCCAATTAATGTGGAGTTGTGAACATAAATGAACAAGGTGTATCTCGAAGATGTGCATAACGGGTGATCATATGATGATGTTTGGTGATATGTTCTGGAATTTTTCGCTGAGGTAGAGATTTGTACAATCACCAATAAGTTGGATTGCTAAGTCGTGTGTTGGTGACGTTCAAGTTTGGTTTACTCTCTTCTGGTGGATTTGTACATAACAATTTGGGTGAACTACGTTCGGTTTGATTCCTTGCAAAAATGATACATATGCAGCATTTGGTGCAATCGATTCCAGAAGATGGAGGGGATAACATGTTGATCTTCTTGTGCATAAATGCATGATCTGAGGTGGAAAATTGTTGGGTCAATGGTTAGATTTTAAGATCAACTAACACTTTGTTAGTCGGTGGAATTGAGAGTTTGAGTTTAAGAAAACTAAAACACAGGCGGTGGAGTTTTGGGTTTAGAAACCCAAACTTACTCGGTCAAAATATTTTTAGATAACTCTAATATGTTGCTTGATCCTAAAGTCTTACTTGATACTAAAGTCTAGGTACTTAATAGCTAAGTTAGGAAATCCTAAACTTGTAGGATAAGTAATGTGACTCCTATAAAAGGAGGCTATGAGTTTTAACTACGAGTTCTCAGTGGAATTCTCAAAAGAGATGTGAGAAATTTATCCCACCTTTTGGGGTTGATTTGAGAGACCATTATGATGGAAATAATACAACATTATGGGTTTATGGAGTGCTAATCTATGTTGGAAGATATGTCGTTATGGAGTATTCGTATGGAGATATTGGTAAGACATCGTGTTTAAGGAAAAGATCATCTTGCTGGTGATGGAATAAATTATCGGTGTTGAGCAGAAGGCGTCCATGATAATTTATGTCAGGGTGTGCAGAGAAGATAATATCGTTGTGGTAGATAATGTTGTAAATATTTTCTCGTTTGGGTGAAGACACTACTTTAGAGTTATAGAGCGTCTGTGAGAGCTTCTTGTGTTTGGTCACATTGTGGTGAGTCGATGCATTGATTAGTCAATCATATGTGTAATTCTCAGTTGGTGGTTCTAAAATAAAGAAAGAGGTCGTAGCCATTTGGTGGATGTAGACAATATACACACATTGTATATATTGTTGAACCACGTTAAACCTGTGGGTACTTTACTTATTTTTTTTGTTTATGATTTGTATCTGTGTTGTTCTCTTTCTATTTTTTTCTTATCATAAATCGTAGTAAAGAGGTTCATGGAGCAATTCGAAAAATCTAGGATTTTTTGTTGGCTAGTTTATTTCTACAAAATTAATTAGCATGTTTAAATGGTTCTTAACCCAACAGTTTGTAAGTTATTAATATTAACAGAAGAAGTTAAAAATTCTGTAATGGAAGGAAAACAACAAACATAAACTGCACATTCATGGAATTACCAATTCATACTGTCACAAGTTATTCGTCGTCTTTGTAATTCATACTGTCGTAAGTTATACTAATATTATTAAAACCATGTGGTTTGTTTTGTCACCAATTAGCCGTTTTCCATAGTGACTAGACAAAAACAATCAACAGTAACATTAACATTTAGAAGTGAGTGACTCGCGGAGCATACAAACATACAAATAAAGAAAACCAAATAGTTCACCACCGTGCTTTTTCATTGTCCATTTCTGTTAGATATTGTCAAAAGTGTTCCATTTTGTTTACCGCTACGACGGGTCTTGAGAAAGCGTCAACCCTTCGGACTATGGTCGACCTAACACGCCAGATTGTGAGGATCTTGGGGGCAGCACCCCCTAGCATGGTGCGGGACAGAGTCCCGTCCAAAAACAAAACAACTTTTCTATAATTTTGTTCGATTTTAGTTTGAAATTAAAAGGATGCGATTTTTTTCCATTAGCCACTATTGAAGCCTATTAGAGGTATGAGGTATTCGTTGCTGTTTTTTTTTTAAAGCATATATGTTGGTGATGAACATGTATTTTAAGCAGATGCAAATAACCTATAAATAGCGGTGAATTAATTTTCATCAAGTAACATTAAAACTTGTATTTTCTTTTCTTTCTAAGTATTTTCAAAAATCTTTTAAAGGGTGTTTTTGGTCAAATTAAAATTATATAAGTTTTGAATTCGATTACATTGTTAATAGGGCTTTATTATATTCTAAAGATAATATTCAATTATATAATTGAACTCCTAAATTATTTTCAGAATGATCAAATATTTATCTAAAAATTCTGATAAAGAACCTTAAAACCAGAAGAATAAATATTCTCTTTTAAAGTAGAACAACAACTCATTCCCTCTTACCTTCCACCTAGTTAGTTTCCTAATCCAACTTATACCGTTAGTGGTAGTGGTGAGTTGTTTATTTAAATCGTAAACATCAGACACTGGTTCGTCAAATAAAATATAATAATGACTATGAATTTAAATTTCTGAAAAATGAAAACTAAAACAATTTTATACAGAATCGATAGCAACAAAAACTAAAGCTTAATGTTATTCTCGTTGACTTGAACTTGCAGTAAGAGTCATTCAATATTGTCGTAGTTTTCCTTCCACGGTGTGAATGTCCCAATATCTGTTCTTGTATCGCCATCTGGTGGGGTACAATTTCCGGAAGCTATATTGTAATCCGCACCAAGTGTGGTATAGTCTCCCATTTCAACATTAGAGTTGTCATTCCATGCGGTAACATTTCCAGCCACCGGAGAATCATGAATCCGTCGAGACGAATCTCTGGTATCTATGCTGATCTCTGTTGCATGGACTCCACTATCAACCACTTTATTTTGGTCATTACAATGCTCAAAATATGTGATCAAGCGATTTTCATCATGTTCACAGAACTTTCTAAGCAAGTTGAGGATTTTCTTACGAGTAGTAGTACTCGGATCGATCAAGATTTGTTTGTTTTCATAAATGAAAACGCTCAAAAATACAATGATTGCGAGAGCTGAACAGATTCCTGTAATTAGGAAAAGGATCCAAAAGCTACCTAGAGTAAGGCTATTTGATGAAACATAGGGGTCCTTGTCGTCAGCACAAGATTTTTTTCCACTCTTAATCCAACCATTTTTGAACCGCTCCGTTCTTCCTTCCTCTTTCGTGCTTAAGATTGTTCTTGAAATATCAGGACACAAGGGAGAACCTTTCGGGAAAACCTGTAAATCGTATAATCAAGTGAGCGTACAGTTCAGGCAAATTTTGCTGCAGACTACGCTCATTTTGTTGCATTTGCACGAAAAGACAAGAAAAATTAAGAATGCGAAAATATAAATACAGAAGAGAAATAAATACTTACAAAACCAAATCCATCGTATGGGTATATATCTCCCACCATCATGTATTTGTCGCAGTATTCTGCAAGGAGGAGTTCAATGAGAGGTAGCTCCTCGAAAGCAGCAACAATGCCACCTTCACTTCTCCCTTTCGAGAAAGCTTCATCAAATTCTATAGGGGATTTGTAGCTTTTCAGATTAGACTCATCAAAACCCATGCGTTTCAACATTCCAAAAACAAATGAACCCTCCTGGTAACCTACATTGTACCCATGTCCGATGAGTTTGTTGACATCATTGTAGGTGGGATCAGATCGTTGAATCGTTAACATGGATGCCAAATTTGCTGTGTAACTTTGTGTGAGGATTAACACAACAAAAAGCCAGATTCCCATCACGAATCTACCCAAATTGCTTAGCACCCTCTCCTCTGCACGCAAACTCTACAATTTAAACCCTTTACTTTGCAGAAACAGTGTTATTTAGATTCGGCATTAAGGAAAAAGAATAAGACATAAAAAGAAGTTCTATAGAAACTGTATATGCATATGGAGGGCATTACTATGTGCGAAAACAAGCATTGAGAAGGAGAAAGAAAGCATCGTTCCCCAGTGATACATAGAATGAGGCCCTCCTCTAAACTCCCTGTTTACTCTGTGTTCAAGAATCCAAATTACAACACCAACGATAAGAAAGAAAGCTCCAGTTGTTACCCAAAGCTTCCACTCCAATGGCTTGAGAAATACCCAAGTATCCTGACTCAAATCCTTTTTCACTAACACAATCATTGATTCCCCACCTTCTGTAAACGGTAACGTAAAATCTACATCTTGTGATCGTTTTGCGGTGATAGTTACATCCCCAACTACAGCATCAAATTTCTGTTCAAGAGACAGGTATACATATATATATAGCAATTAGCAGAAATAAGTATGTTGGGTCCCTTCACATGATGCAACATTACTTATCTAAACACATGAAATGAGTATCTTAGAAATTAAAATGAACAAACCTGAACCTGCACCTGGTGTACAAGATCATCGTAATAGCTTCCAGCTTTTCCGCTTTCGTTTTTCTTAAAAGGAATAAATTCATGGGGTACACAATACGGTAGCTTCTTGATTGCAGCATTAAAAACATCTATGCAATAACCAGTGACATCATATCTCGAGTCATTGCAAGAATTCTTTGTTATCCTCACTAGTTCATTAAAACCATCTTTTATAGGAACTCCAATCCTTAGCTTTCTGTCGTTTATTGGAATTTCCCAACCTTTAGGAATGTCCATGACATCCCCGGGCCATATGATGGGGCGCAGATTAAGCATATTTGTACCATCTGAAGGTTTCCAAATACCAATATCTCGAATCCCACTTCCACAAATATTAAGTATTTGAAAAGCATCTGATTGTAATTGCCTATCGACTAGATGGAATACCCCGCTTAGACCTTCGAAGTTGATGTTTGATAATTCTCGCAACAGTTGAGAACCTGTTTGAGAAAGACCCATTCTTTCACCTTCCTCGACTGCACTCGCTAATGCCTGAATTATATCATATGCCCATATACCGAAAATATCTAACTTCCTTTCAATATCTGGGTACTCTTTTCGAAACTTGATTTTCCATCTACTTTCAAATTCTGCAACCTCTTTGGGTTTTGAGATATATGGCCTTATGCCTAACTGTTATAACAGGGATCGAACGAGAACGATAAACAGATAAAGAAC
>JAJJMC010018784.1:363799-518412 GCA_023531435.1 Papaver californicum
ACCTTGACTTGAATCTTCCCATCTCCTGATTCAAGACATATTCAACACTAACACTCCTTGCATTCTATCAATATCCGAAGGCACGAATGACTTCAAATCAGTTCCTAATCCTGAGGTAATAATCCATGCGTACCCTTTGCTCATCATACCAAGCTCTTTTGCTTTCTTTAAAATACGTAATCCTAGAGGCGAAAGCATATGCAGGATGAGTACCCTGGTATGCATTTTGTCTAATTTGTTAAGTTCTTGGGTAATTTGATCATCACTAGCCTCACTAGGAAATACACTCCTATAAGGAACTCTGGTATTGATATTTTGAAAAGCATCGGTTAAATACGGAATGACACCATGCCCATATTCAGTGTCTTCATAAAGAGGCACAACTTCTCTCCATCCAAATTTCTTAACAATGGCAGCAATTGCATTTACTTGAGATGATTCGTTTATTGATGTGCGAATGAAGTAAGGATTCTGATGAAGGGATACAGATGGACTTGTTGCACTGAAAGAAATAATTGGAACTTGATACCGTTTTCCAAGATGCGCAATGTTAACGGCTTGTGCTGATGTGGTCGGTCCTATTATAGCTTGGACTTTAACATTCTGTATTAGAGCGAGAGCTGTCATGTGCATCAAAAATGAAAAGCACCGTCAGATTCATGATATTTAAACATATCATAGGCTATGCATGTTTACTTGTTTTCTACCTTGTTTTTTTTTCTTTTTATAAAGTGTTATTATCACTTTTTTATTTTAGTGTAAGTTGTTACTAAAATGTATTGATTAACATAAAAAAATGATAGTAATATTTTTATAGAAAAAGAGAGTATTTTTTAGGAAAATTTTAGTTTAATCCTATTTTAGGTGGTCCTAAATCAGTTTGGTCCACCGACAAAAAAAAAGTTTAGTTTGGTCCTTATTTATTTAAAAATATTAAAATATCCAACATACTCTTTTATCTCTTATTTTCTACCACTTCTTCACGTGATATACAGTTTTACCATCTCTTTTTTTTTCTCTCTACTAATTTTTCTCTCTTCTTAACATAAACAAAAAAAATACTTAAAACTAAATATCTCTCAAAGTATAAGTCGAAAACTAATAAAGTTTATATATTTGAAAAGGTCTAGACGAGATCTACACAACGAGTATCCATTGTACTATGTTTCGAAACTTTAATATTTGTTTTTATATAATGGTAATTCATATCCAAGAAAGAACACTATTTTTAGAGTATCGTAGTTTATTCTAGTTCTAGCAGTTCATTTTGTAAAATGAACTTGTACATATTAGTTAATTCTATCAGTTTATTTTGTAAAATAAACTCAGAATAGTAGTTTATTTAGAATGATGAAGTCGTAATGGTAGTTCGTATTGTAGAATGAACTCGTGATAGGTGTTCATATTGTAGAATGAACTCATAATAGTATTTTATATTGTAGGAATGGTAATTCATTTTGTAAAATTGACACGTAATGATAGTTAATTATGGTAGTTCATATTGTAGAATGAACTCGTAAATAGGTATTCATATTAATAAGTTTTATATATTCGGAAAGCTCTCAACGAGATCTTTACAACTAGTACCCATTTCACTATTTTTCGAAGCTTTAATCTTCACGGTATCGGTAATGTAAATTCATACTAAAAAATGAACACTATTATAGGGTTCATTTTGAAGAATGAACTCGTAATGGTAGTTCATTATGTGAAATGAACTCGCAAAGTTAGTTCATTACAATGGTAGTCAATTTTAGGAGTTCATTTTGTGGAATGGACTCATAATGATTGTTCATTTTATAGATATTTTTAACTAAACGATAACATAAAAATTAAAGCTTAAAAAAATAGTAAAAGTGGTACTCATTTTGTAGATCTCGTCAAAAGTTTTTCGAATATATAAAAAAAATTAAATTTAACTTGTGGTTTGAAAGATATTTATTAATTATTATTTTTACTTTTAGAAAATAAAAAAAATAGGAGAGAGGAAAAGGTATATTTTACATTGTTTCTAAAAATGATGACGTTTCCCACGTGGATAACGTTCACCTTAGGATTAAATAGTAATTTTTGAACCAAGCTGATAATATATTTAAAAAATAATAATTAAAGCAATTGGACTAAATCAACAGGACCAAACTAACACAATATATTTTATATCAGGATCAATTGATAATTGAGATTTTTAATAAAATGGCAGACTATTAACAACCGACATAATAAAATGCCCACGTTTTATTGAACTTTAATATAATGACCATGACGTTAGCAATTCCGTCAGGGCCCACCAAATTGGTAAAATCTCGTGACTTTGGTCAGTTTTGAAAGAAAAATTACCTAATTAGCCTTTATCCTAGTATGAAAAGAAAACAAACTTACTATCTCTTTTCAAAGAAATCAGTGAAGAGCAGAAACATGGGTTTCCATTGGATTAGGTGTAGTGAGTGAGTTTCAATGGCTATGAATGTGTGAATAAATGGATTGTGAAGGTATGGTGCAGGGTTTGAGTCAGTTAATGGTTGAGGTACAGAAAAGAAGAAATAATGCTGGTGAATGTTTAGATGAATGTTTAGGATAAATTGCAGGGAAGAATAGTCTGAATTTGGGCCGAAAATCATCCAAATTACAGGGAAAACTCTGCCAAAATCGGTTCCTGGTGAGTTGACCCACTAACTGATCCAACTCAAAGAGTAAGACCTATTCAACCGACCCAACCGATTCAGGGCCTAGAATGTCTTTTGGTGTAGCCGATTTGGTGCCACTTGTCCTCTAACAGCCTTTGCCTTTTTTTCCAAAAAAACGGGATAGAAAAGGTCAAAGTTTGGACATTTAATTAAAGTTCAATAAAACGTGGTTATTTTATTATTTGTATTTCTGGCCATGGGCATTTTATTAAAAACCCCTTGATAATTTCTACATTTTTTTCCTCTCAAAAATTCATATTAGCTGGAGATTTACTCACGCAGGTTAACTACGAGTACATCATTGTCATGAAATAACTCTCTCAACTAACAGTTCAGGTGAGTTGAGTAATTGAGAGAGGCATGCTTACTTATTCAGAGAGGATCCTTACAAGTACCAGTGAAGCCGTAAATACCTCTAAAATGATGAAGAAGAGTGTAATCTGTAACATAACAGAAGATGAAAATGTTGGCGAAAATAGAATATTATGTGTAGACCGTTTGAAATAAGGAAGTTCACAATGGTCAACACATTTTTGTACTGGAATTCTTGCTATTCTAAATTACTCAGTTTTTTTTTTTCCTTTTTTCTGAAGCATCTCAACATTTTTCTAATTATTTTCTAAAGAGTTTTTTTGATCAGAATTTATTTTCTTCTTAATGTTTTGTTTGATGAGCGATATCTGATCAGACGCATGATCTTTTGTTACCTTCTTTTTTCTCGCATTAATGGCTAATTTGAATTTTTCTTTTTTTTCAATGGTTGTGCATCAAGTTAGGAATTGATTCTCAATCAATTGCCTTGATTAGCTAGCCATTACTACACCCTCTTTGGTTTGTCTATAAAAGCATCTCGAATTCTCATTTCCATTTATTTTGCATCAATGAGTGTTTATCTTTTTTTTTCCTTTAATTCCCACCGCATGTTCATACGAGTAGGTAATTGTTGTAGTGCTATACATCGGTGGTATCAGACAATTTGGTTGCTAAAGGTTGATTAATAGCTTCCTTGATAGCTACCACGTTTGTAATTTGTTCGTTTTCTTTTTTATAAAATTTTCCATCATTTCCCTTAAACCAAGAAAATCAAAGGAAACTTGGTCTAGTAGATGTCAATATTTCAATTATATATACCAGTAAAAACACATATGCTATCGTATGATTGTATTTTGTATTCTTTTAGCAACATAAAACTTAAAAAGAAATGAATATTTTAATCGATTATAAAAATAAATATTAATATCAGTTATCCCTAAAAATATATATAATATTAGTCGTTACAAATTGACGATATTGGAGGTCATATTCATATAGACCATATTATTTGTGATGGACCAAAAATTAGGATTCTCTTTACAGTAGTTGACTTTAATTGATATTTGTTTAATGATCCAACTCACATGCATTCACGGCAAAAGAATTCATTATATGAAATTAATTATAGTTATTTTTCAAAAAAAATTGTGACAAACATAAGGGTATGAATTGTAGAATATGCAACAGATACCGCTTAAATCCAATTTACACCGTCACAAAGACATACTGCACTAATACTGGTTACTGCAGTAATAGATTTATACGACGTTACCTTGGCCAAATTTAAAAGTATAATGTAGTTTAGAGAATGTATGAAGTAGAAGAATCTACGAATGAGAGGGAGAGTGAGAGAAACCATACCTGCAGATGATGCGTCAAGAATATCACTTTTAGAATCCATAACATGAAGAACCAGCCTTCTCTTTTGAGTTTGATTAGATGCATAGAAGTCAGAGAGAGCCATGTCCATGCAAGTCAGCCAGACCTTTGCCACAGATGTATTCGCATCAATTACCACTCCTACTTTAAACTCCTCAACTTCTCCTGCTGTATTTTGACCCAATACCATTAGTTTATGGTGATTCTCACCACACACGACCATTTTTTCATGGTCTACTCCTAACCAAAGGACAATACAGAACAAGAGAATAGCACCACTTAGTTGATAATGATTATTACTAGATGGTTTCTTCATGATATCTTTTCTTTTTTTTGATCGGTACTAACTTTAACTATATATTGATATGCATGGTTCGTTAAATTAATGTTAACCAACAATAACTTAAATACTATCAAGGATATATAATAGGAATATTTCTTGGTCAAATTGATTTGAGTGTAGAATGGGAGAGTCAGAACTTATACTTTTCTCCCTACCGTTTATTGTTACATTACGTCCTATTATTTTGAAGGAGTCAAAGGCATTTAGTTCAGACTTTGAACGCATTTAATTAATTCTTTGTAGATATAGTTTTCCACATTTTTCTTTGGACTCGTTTTCTTCACTCCTTGCCCCAACTATTTAGTATTTTGAGAAACTAAACCAATAAAATATCACACGCATATATGCAAGTGTTCAACAGCTTAGATTTTTGTTTTTTGTTTTTTTGAAGCATGACAACAGCTTAGTTGGTAGGATTGGTGGATGTATTTATTTTTGTTTATCCAGCTACATGAGTTTATAGGCAGCAGGCTTTTTCTTATAAAATAGGTTTTTGAAGGTAAGAATTTTCACACCCTGGAGAAGAGAATAACACTCCAGGAATCATATTTTAGTTGATAATTTGACCGGACCTTGAAAAATCTAGAATATATAGTACAAAAAAGGATGTCTTGTTGGACAGTTCTCTTCAAAGTAGAAAATTGAGGTGAAATGTGAAAATCATCAAGTGTTGATATTTCCATGATTGCAACATATGTCTAAGGTTCAACATAAAATCGATCAAAAATATTAAATAGATATGCCTATCCAAACGACCAGGTTTTAGTTCGGATGCCAAGTCAATTGCAGTCTTTAATTTGAGTGCAATACAAAGGTTACGTACAGTCTAAGTTGTTAAGAACAAACATTTACACTAAAGCTTAGAAATTAAATATAAAAAAATGACTGAAAATGGCCAAAATAAAACAGCCTCCCACTTGAAAATAATGATAATGAAATCCATCTAGCAAATTCGTGTTTTGCGCTATATTACAACGAGCACACTAGTTAACATTCCTGAAATACAAATTATTGAACATTACTTAATTTTCCAGTACGATACAAGAACAAAGGCCACCGAAACAAATCATTAAGTATTACATGACTCTTGTTCATGAATTTGGTCTACCATAACTCTTGTTCTCCCCGTGGGGTTTTCAGTAGTATCTGCCGCATCTTGTGAAGGTATGGTCTTGTTGCTGAGCTTGAAATACTTGATGCATATTTCCGAAATCTTTTTATTTATAGAATTCGGTCTTGCCGTATCAGATAGAGTACTGCCATTTTCTTTTGCACTTTTACATACCAAATTAGAAGCGAAGAACAAACAGATAGTTAAGGCTGATGCAACCCCCATAGTGATAAAGACGCTTCTGAAGCTATGAAGATGAAGCTGCTGGCTCGATGTTGAATTATTCTTCTGGGAAGTATCATAACACGAGTCCTTACCAAACCATTTTTCTTCTAAAACTTTCGTCTTATTTCCCTCTGCAAACTCCAAAACTCCATGAGAAACATAGGATACCAGAGGAGAGTCTAGTGGAAACACCTAGGTACAAAGTAAATGAATATATATCAATCTGATTGAAATTTTGATTTTAATTTCAATTTTGAAGCCCCCTGTAATGAGCTTCGAAATGTTATATATGTGAAGGATTATGATGTACTAAACTTAGAAATTCTAAAGAAGGGAGTAGGACATACAAAGCCGAAACCGCCAGCTGGATACGTAGGTCCAAGTAACAGTGAACTCACTGCAGTATTGTGCCAGGAAGACTTTAATATAAGGTATCTCATCGTAGATTGCAGAAACCTTTCCATTTCTTAGAGCGTTGGCATACTCCTCTACTGTAGAGAGTTCAACGAGCTTTGAGGCTGGATATCGTAAATCTTTCAAGAGTCCCGGTATGAATGATCCACTTTGATACCCAACCGATCCAGTAATTCGTCCTAATTGAAGATTCTTGGCCGTTAACATTGATGTTAGATTTGCAATAAAGCATCCCATTAGAATGTAAACCGCAAAGCTCCACAGGCTCACAATGAATTAGAGTAGTTACCTTCAAGTTTTTCTTCTGGAAAACACGAAGCGCACATGATATATAAAAACGAATAAATAGTTATTTCAAAAAATAAACTATGTATACTTGAACTTACTGTGCGCGAAAACCGAAATTAAAAAGCTAAAGGAGAGATATTTCCCCAACTGTTGTGATAATGGTCCTTGGAATTCAGGGTTCTTGCCTCTTTCAAACATCGAAACAGCAAACCCAGTCGACAGGAAGAATGCGAAGGTTGTAAACCAGAGATCCTTTGACCAAGGCCCTAGAAACCACCAAGGACTACTGGTAAGACTTTCGTTGATTCTTCGTATAATCATGCGAACTCCAGAATCTGAATATGGCTGACTAAACTCCACATAACTTGATCTACTAGCAATAATAGTCACATCTCCCACTACAGCATCAAATTGCTGCATGATTTCACATCATTTGTCCATAAAAAAACAAAACTAGTAAAAAAACGTATGGTAAATGGATAAAAAGTATGAGTCGTTAATAACAAATATAGTTGGATCACTGTATGTTCACCTTCATGTAGACACAGTAAGTTAGATCATCGTAATTTCCTGCTGAAACTCCATCTATCTCATATGAGACATAATAATCGTATTCATATGGCAATCCCTGCATCACGTTTTCAACCACATCTTTTGAAAAGCCAGTCACGTTCCACGAGTTAGTGTTCATAACAGGGCTGACATTCATGAATTCCTTAAAACCAGTTTTATAAGGGACTCCAATGTCAGTGTCATAGCTTTTGGAGTTACTTTGGACCCTCCTGGCCATGTTACACTGGCAAGGTCATAATCATCTGGTGAATAGTTTTTTTGCATCTTCTTTTTATTTAGGCCCTTCGAAAAGCCAACCCCCGGTGTCCAATACCCTATTGTTCAATCTTTTGCTAAGCACGTCAACAATTCTGTAAGTATTAGATTTAACTGCCCATTTGTAAACTGAATCTCACCACTGCGACCCAAGAATTTTGTCGCTTGAATTGTTTGTAAGAATCTCGAACCCATAGGAGAGACACCATTGTCAAACAAATCAGACACATTTCTATTTCCTTTCTTATTTTCCGGTGGTGATAAAGAGTTTTTATCGCTAAAATGCCGCTGAACTTTGTTAGCTACCATTGCCATAGAAGAGTACTAAAGATTGAATAACAAAGAATATTATTACTCTCTTAAAGTACATCGAGCATATTACACAACATTTTATAAAGGATGAGTTGTTGGAGAAAAATAACCTAAAATGAATTTTGGTCTTGGTGGGAATGGACCTTAGGACCTGAAAGTCATTAAGGGAGCTCATTTTTCACTATTGTGAATGAAGAACCTTTAATCCCATATTGGAGAGACTAGAGATGAGTTCTCCATTTATTACCACAAAAAATGCAACTAAGGGAGGGCCCTTAGGGTTTAGAAGCTTTTGTGGTCGGGGGAGGACTAAGGCAATGGGTTAGTTGAAGTAAGCATACTTTTCGCACGCTTGCGGAGCTTATATGTTGCGGGATTGAGACCTGTGCTTATGTGCTACGTGCTTGCGGAGCTTAGAATTAATTCATTCAGACCTAGTTGACATGAAATCTGTTCAAATTAGAGGTGGTAAAAAATGGTTCATCACTTTTATAGATGACTACTGTCACATTTATTTACTTAAAGGTAAGGATGATGCCTTAGAAGCCTTTAAGATTTATAAACTAGAAGTTGAAAACCAAATGAGTACTACCATTAAAACTGTTAGCTCTAGCCGTGGTGGTGAGTATGTAATCCTTATAGGAGATTTTTGCATAGAACATGGAATTATTCATGAAGTAACCCCTCCTTATTCACCACAATCTAATGGTGTGGCTAAACGGAAAAACCGAACCCTTAAGGAGATGATGAATGCCATGTTAATTAGTTCAGGACTACCTGCGAACTTGTGGGAGGAGGCCGTCCTCTCATCTTGCTATGTCTTGAACAGAGTACCTTTTAAAGGATCAGACAAAACTCCATATGAGTTATAGAAATGTAGACAACCTTCTTATACATACTTTAAAATGTGGGGGTACTTGGCTAAGGTTTCCATTCCTCCACTTAAGAGAACCAAGATAGGAACCAAAACTGTTGACTGCGTCTTCATAGGGTATCCTGAACATACTACTGCATATAGATTTATGGTTATAAGTTCTGAAATATCTGAAATTGGTGTGAATACAATTATGGAATCTAGGGATGCAGTGTTCTTTTTGAAAATGTTTTTCCTTTGAAATCTGAATCTCGCATGATATGTGTTGATCCCCTAGATGTCCCTTCTACTAGTCAGACATTACCTGTAGAGGAAGATGATATTGAGCCTAGAAGAGGCAAAAGACTTAGAAATGAAAAATCTTTTGGGCCAGACTTCATAACATGCTTAGTTGAGACTGATCCACAGACTTATAGAGAAGCCATGACTTCTTCTAAAGCTCCATGGTGGAAAGAATCTACCATTAGTGAAATGGATTTCATTATACAAAATGATACTTGGGAGATCGTAGATTTACCTCTAGGGTGCAAACCCATAGGTTGGAAATGGATCTTCAAAAGGAAACGTAAAGTAGATGGAACTGTGGAAAAATTTAAAGCTAGATTAGTAGCTAAAGGCTATAAACAGATAGAAGGTGTAGATTTCTTTGACACTTATTCACCTGTTATGAGAATTACTTCCATTAGGATGCTAATTTCTATTGCTGTCATTCATAACTTAGAGATACATCAAGTGGATGTATAAACAGTCTTTCTAAACGGTGAATTAGATGAAGAAATTTATATGGACCAACCTGAGGGATTTGTAGTGAAAGGTTGTGAAAACAAAGTTTGTAAACTGAAAAAATCTTTGTATGGTTTGAAACAAGCACCTAAAAAATGGCATGAAAAATTTGAACATGTAATGATTTCTAGTGGTTTTAAAATAAATGAATCTGACAAGTGTGTTTATACTAAACTTGTGAATGATGCCTGTGTGATTGTATGCTTGTATGTTGATGATATGCTTATACTTGGTACAAACATGGATGTAATTAATTCCACTAAGAACATGCTAAATGAGAACTTTGACATGAAAGACTTAGGCCCCGCTGATGTTATCTTAGGGATGAAGATTAGAAGAGATTTTAAAGGATATAGTCTTAGTCAATCTCATTATTTTGAATCTGTGCTTAGAAAATATAACCAGTTTGATAGTAAACCTGTTTTGTACTCCGTATGATCCTTGTTGTAGACTCAAGAAGAACAAGGGTAATGGAGTTTCGCAACTTGAATATTCACGTGTCATAGGAAGCTTGATGTATTTAATGAACTGTATGATACCATACATTGCTTATGATGTGAGTAGGCTAAGTAGGTATACATGTAATCCGGTACAAGAGCATTGGGATGCACTTATTAGAGTGTTAACGTACTTAAAATACACTTTGAACTTTTGTTTAAGTTATGAGAGATACCCTGCGGTCCTTGAAGGATATTGTGACGCAAACTGGATAGCGGACTCAGAGGAGTCTAAGTCTACGAGTGGATATGTTTTCACTCTAGCATGCGGGTCTGTATCTTGGAAGAGTTCCAAACAGACATGGATAGCTCGATCCACTATGGAATCATAGTTTATTGCGTTAGATAAAGCAGGAGAGGAAGCCGCTTGGCTAAGATGCTTTTTAGAAGATATTCCTCTTTGGCATAGGCCTTTGCCAGCTATATCTATACATTGTGATAGTCAAGCTGCAATAGCTAATGCTAAAAACAGCAACTACAATGGAAAGTCTATACACATTCGTAGAAGACATAATTCCCTAAAACAACTAATCTCAACTGGCGTTATTTTTGTTGACTTTGTGAGGTCTAAGGAGAATATCGCGGACCCTTTGACGAAAGGTTTATCCAAGGAGATAGTTAGTAATGCATCGAGGGAGATGTGTCTTAAGCTTATCAAACAAAACTTTCCATGAAGGATACTCAACCTTGCTGACTGGAGATCCCAAGATCAAGGTTTCGAATGAGACAACTAATTTGTCGTGGGTTAAAGGAAACACTATCATAGAATTTCTTTCTCTGTCCCTTCCCTATGGTGTAGACGTGATAGTGTGACTGCATGTGAGGATGACTTTTATTAAGTCTTAATGAGTTCTATAGTTTCAATTTAAGATTGAACTGGGGTGTAGCAGTAAACACTCTTGATAGAACTCACCTATCTGAATGAGGAAGTGAGCCGCTTCCTATGAGAACTGAGCTGATTCTCTAGAGCATTCTGAGAAACGGGATACGTCCAGGGCCAAAATGGACACAACGGCACGAACTTAACAGCACCTAGAGAGATATCTCGCGTGGAAGTTATTGATGAAGTACACCAAACGATGGCAGTTCAAGACATCGCGTTCACTGTCCATCAAGTAGTTCCGGTAATTTCTCACTAAGCAAAGGTTCAAGACCTTATGGACACCTATTGCCTAAGAGGTATTTCTCGCTTTCTGATTTCTGAGTTTCATCAGGTTTTCATTCATGTGGGGGATTGTTGGAGAAAAATAACTTAAAATGAATTTTGGTCTTGGTGGGAATGGAACTTAGGACCTAGAAGTCACTAAGGGACACTAGATCATTTTTCACTATTGTGAATGAAGAACCTTTAGTCCCACATTGGAGAGACTAGAGATGACTTCTCCCTTTATTACCACAAAAAATGCAACTAAGGGAGGGCCCTTAGGTTTAAGAAGCTTTTGTGGTTGGGGGAGGACTAAGACAATGGGATAGTTGAAGTAAACACACTTTTCACACATGTACGGTGCTTCGCACCGAAGCACGCACGCTTGCGGCTTGCGAGCTTGTGTTTCTTCTGGTGCTTGCATTGCTTGTGGAGCTTGTGTGCTGCGGGATTGAGTATGCTTGCGGGTGCGGACGTAGCTAAGGCTGCGGGCCAACCAAGACTTACGTTTTTAAACATAAATATTTTCATTAAATTTTCTTTTAAATGTGGGGGCGTATGACTCGTCAAGAATAACTCTTGTCATAAAAGAAAATATGTTTTGACCGTTTTATTACCGTTTCATAATTAAATTTCACACTTAATTTTGTGATTAATTAAAAAAATTATTCTCATTTATTAACAAATTTGGATATAAAAGAAAAACGACTTTATCATGTCAACTCACTCCAGAGCAAACTACTATCCCTAGCTCTTTTCCCCTCTTCTTGCTTTGTTTTACGCAATTGATTGTTTATTTCCCTTCTACCTAAATTGTTGTTAAATTCTAGAGGGTGACTGTTATTGTGCTTGTACTAGTCATAACGGGCAGTTCTATCCTGGACACATCTTCTCTGTTGGGGTATAGCATCTCTCATTATAGAGGAGTACCCGAGAACTATTGTGTTAAGGACAATTTGCTGAGCAGGTGGCTCTGTTCTTGTGTGTGTGCATCAACATCAGAGTGTTTATCAATTCAGAAATTTGTCTAACGTTAACAGTTTTTTCCTGTTTAGTTTTTCTATTGTTCCAGAACCAACATGAGTATATAACTTTCTAAAGATAAATATGTACAGTATATGGAATGAGTATAAGAATTTCTAAACATAAACCTGCAGAGATATTCTGGGATCAATTTATGTCCTTCTTTAACGGATCTGAAGTATCTTCTCCAACGGTCAATTGATCCTTAAATATTACATCATATGCCCAGAGACAGAGTGCATTTATGTTGGGTTGTGATCTATATTGTTTTGGATGATCCTGCTTAAAACGCTTTAGGAATTGAACATTAATTTTCTAAGGGACTTAGACACTGGCACAGCAGTTTTAACACCGATAACACCATTCATCGAACGTAAAACAGAAGGGTTCATGTAGGAAAGAACATCAGCAATGGCAGTCGTGATAATCCACACATACCCGTTTTCCATCATTCCCTGCTTATGAACATTTAAGAAGAAAGTGGCACATAAATAGGGTGACATATGAACAATGAAGACCTTGGATCTCATGCTTTTTAACTTAAGCAAGCTATTTTTGATTGTCGTCGCATTAGCCATGCTCGGTAGGATGGTTCTATTACATACATGAGCACCAACATCAAAAAGAGCAACAGTAAGGGATGGTACTAGAGCTAGAGCAGACCCAATTTGGCTATCATCATGAATGATAGATAATTCCTTCAACTTGTATGCTTCAATGATGGCTGCAATCGCCTTTACTTGTGATGAGTCATTTTGGGCAACTCTAACAAGGTAAGGAACTTGAGTGGGAGAAATGGATGAGTGAGTTGGCGAGAAGGAGAGGATTGGTATATGAGCTTTGCTACCAATATATGCAACAAATTCTGCTTCTACCGATGATACTAGGCCTATGATTGCTTTCACCCCGACATTGTACTATCAAACCTAAGGCTGTAAAGTAAATAATAGAGCAGAATTGGAACACACAAAGAAAACACCATACCTGAATAGCCTACAGGAAATTAAGCTAGATTTAAGAAACGCATTCTTCAGAGATGTATGCATGCATCTTTACGAAGAGTCTGACTGATTTTTTATTCCAATAGCCACAAGCTTTTCTAAAAATTATTCTTAAAATAACTGTAGTTTATTTGAAATTTTAGGCGACGATAGCAAAAACAACAGTCCAATGACTCCAAAAACATGAACTACGGTCATAACGTATTTCATATGTAATAAAAATTCAGTGAAATCAAACATACCTACAGTGGTCGCAGTAATAGGATCACCGTTCTAATCCCGTATATGAGTAACTACCCTCGTATTCTGATTAGGATGAATTTTGTAGAAATTGGAAATTGCTAAAGAAATGCATGTACGGGTGACATTCCCGCCGGTTGAAGTCAAATCGAGAATCACTCCAACATGGAAAATGGCTTTGTCGTTCCTGAGTACTCCATTGTTTTGAGCTTCAACAAAGGAGAGTGGAAGACAGAAGAATAGAAAATGAGAAATCGACTCAGTTTTGACATTGCTATAAAAATGAAAGATCACGTTAAATTGTACCTCGATGTTCTGATTTGCTAATTTATTCATATTTATTAGTTTCCACATCCACATAAGATATATATAAGAAAGATTAAATGGAAATTTCCTAGTCTTTTCATTGTTCGGGTATCGTTGTGAATACCAAATCTCCGCTATATATGTGTTACAATCAAAGAAAGACTTATTAAATTACAATAACTTGAGAAACACCAAATCAAGAACCTAAAAGCTCTTGATCATATCCCGAACAAAAATCAACGGTTCAGATAAATTCAACTGACGGTTAAATTGATAAGACAGATGTCACAGACCTGACACCTTTATGGCATAAGAGACACGTATCAATCATGCAGATTGCGGGACAGAAAAGTCAAAGTATAATATATATATTTTTTGCTGAGTGAAGAGCACGTGTCAACCATGCAGAGTGCGGGATAAGCATGATACAGATAGATCCAAAGCATGACATTTCTTACCTGCATACCACGTGTCAAACATGCAACAACCAGAAAATATGTCACACCATATCCTACGAAACATGCAAAAAGTGTAAGGGACAAATAACTTAAGAGGAATAAGATTAGATCAACTAGCGGGACGGATAAGATTTGGAGGGATCCTTTTAAAAGTTCTATAAATAATAGATTCAGAGACAGATGGAGCGTTCAAAATACTAAGAAAGGAGGATTGACTAAGACAAGAGAAGATCAATAAGACTAAGGAAAATCATAATTAGGTGAGGTTCAGTGTATTGTTTGATCATCATGTGTAATCATTCAAAGTTTCAATAAATGATATTTTCACACCAATCTTTTTATTGATTCAATCATGTTTATAATATCTTTTAAATAATTGATTCATTTGATTGCTATCCGTATTTTCATAATCACGATTTGGCGCTAGAAACAGGGAGGCAGTAAGAAATTTATTCTACCTGTTTTGAATCTTATGCTTTTCTTTTCTTTTTAATAAGAAAAAGTTTTACAATTGAATTTATAATCAGATAACATCTATAAAGATCAGATTATCTCTACAGTAATTGAAAATTTTTGTTTCTCTTTTTCATTGACTAATATCTTAAAATCTCTGCAGTATGAATTTTAAGACTATTAAATATTCATATTTCGTCTGATTTTTTATGATATTTTAACTATTGATCTGAAACTTTTTGACCAAATATTGATTTAAATCATATTCAATTTTGAAATTATTCTTTGATTTCAAGCAAAATCTGCATTAATTTTAAATCTTTTTATATAGAATCATTATTTCAAATTAAATTTTTTACATCGACCATATCATTTCAAATGAATATGACGTTTATGTTGATTCCTGAATTGCTACCCTGATTTGATTAGAATAAAATATAGATGGAAAAATCAGAAGCGATAATCAACAACAATCAGAATATGAGTATAAAGATTCCTACAACATCAAAAATAATAACTCGAAGTCAGACAGAAAAGATAATTACTTTGAAGTGTCTCCAAAAGGAACAACCGAAGATATTATAAATTCATTAGTGCAGTTCATCGGAGATTATAAATTCTGCAGATATGGATGAGTGTCTGAATAAAAATAGGAACAACTGTACTGCAACTGCAATCTGTAACAATACAATAGGTAGTTACACTTGTTCTTGTCCACTGGGAAGTGTTGGTGATGGCAAAACAGATGGATTCAGTTGCTCAATGAAAGAGGGATTTCCCGTGCTAAAGGTCGCTCTTGGTATGTATTTGCAAAAATTTATAATTCTTTACCTTGACTATAGAGCAGGGATCATTAGAAATCCAGAACTATAACTCAATTTATTAATGCAGGTATTGGCTTGGGGTTATTTTTGCTCATAGTTGTTGCATGCTGGATAAACTTTGGCCTGAAAAAGAGAAGGCTCGTCAAATTAAAAGAGAAGTTCTTCCAGCAAAACGGTGGATTGCTGTTAAAACAACAAATGTCATCCGGCGATAACGGTATGGAGTCAACAAAGATATTTACAGCTGAAGAGCTGAAGTTGGCGACTAACAATTATGACGAAAAACATATTCTTGGACGAGGAGGCTTCGGTACAATTTATAAGGGAACTTTTTCTGATGGTCGTATTTTCGCCATCAAGAAATCTAAATTGATTGATGAGAACCAAATTGTGCAATTCATAAACATAGGTTATTATTCTATCTCAAATTAACCGTAGAAACGTGGTGAAGCTCTTGGGTTGTTGTTTAGAGACCGAAGTTCCTTTGCTTGTTTATGATTACGTTTCTAATGGCACCCTTTGAGAACATATCCATGAAAACATATCATTTCTTGGGTAAATCGTCTGAGAATTGCTGTTGAATCTGCAAATGCTCTTTCCTACTTACATTCTGCAGCTTCTACACCCATAATTCATAGAGATGTCAAAACAACCAACATATTACTAGACGAAAATTACACTGCAAAGGTATCCGATTTTGTGCATCAAGTTTAATTCCCTTGGATCAAACTCGCTTAAACACAATGGTGCAAGGAACCTTGGGATATTTGGATCCCGAGTATTTCAATACAAACCAACTAACCGAGAAGAGTGATGTTTATAGTTTTGGTGTAGTACTTATTGAACTCTTAACGGGGAAAAATCACTCTCGTTAGATAGGCCAGAAGAACAGCGAAATCTTGCTACTTATTTCATTTCGACCATGAAATCCAACCGTCTTTTCGAGCTGCTAGAAACCAAGGTGGCAAAGGAAGGCCAGCCGGAAACTTGTTTCAGTTTCGCAGATTGCAATGAGAAGCCTTAGCTTTACAGGTGAAGGAAGACCTACTATGAAAAAAGTCGCAGTAGATCTAGAAAGTTTGAGAAGCTTACAGTCGCATGGTTGGGCTCCTTAACCTAGCCATGTAAAGACAGCAGACTTCTCACTTGAGCCTGCAGCTGGTATTTATAGTATACCGTAGGACTCTTCCGGTTCAACTTACGTCGATTCTGGCCAACATAGCTTTGAAACTAGCATGATAAATCCACTCACACTCCCCCTGGCCCCAATGATTGCATTTTGCTTGAAAAACTACATTCATCACTGAAATTGGTTTTATCCGGTAGTTGATACCTTTGGTCAGGCCATGTATTAATTTAAACAAATCTTTGTCAATATAAGAAAGAAATTTGTAACCTTTTAAATTTGACAAAGATCAGCACAGTTTATTTCTCACTATCGTGGAATGCTTAAAGTTTTATTCCTTTGAATCAAACTTGTGTGGTATTGCGTTGTTATATGTCAGCACCTATTTTTCTAATGAACTGCTTTGGCTTGTTCAATGTTATAAAACCCGGGAATTCTTTTTTATACCACAAATTAAAGAAGAAAATTTCTTTTAACATCAAAAAAAAAAAAAAAAATGAAAGGGAGAACCCTTTCCGAAGTGAGTGTCATGGACGAAACTTGTGAGACCTACAAAAACAAGTAATAACCCATTTTTGGTAAACTTAATTTTTACTGTTGTTTTTTGAGCGGTCAGTTTAGAAGTTTGTATTCTAATTTATCTTTCTATAAACTTATTCTAAGACCAAATACTATGGTGAGGTATTTGGCTTGGCTATAGCTATAATCTAGCCAAAGACAATTACTATCAACAGTGGAAAATGAGTTTTTAACCACTTCTTCGGCTTTTCAAAAACCACCGCTTCAGCCTGTAGTTAATAGTAGATGTCGAGAAAAAATAACTTCACACAGTCGTATTCTTAGGGGTATGTTTGTAAAAACATCGAACTCCCTTATAAACTTTGAAAACGTATGTGGGTGTAGGATTTTTCCATGGGGAAGAAACATTCGTACAACCTATGTGTTTCTCTTTCTTTCTTTCATTCATTTTTTTCTCTTTATCTGTTTCTTCTTCTTCTCCATCTCTAACCTAAAAAATCCCATACATGGAGATAGAGAAATCAGCAAATCCTTCTCTTGATTCTTTTTCTGAAATCCCTCATCTCATTCTTCAAGTTGTAGATCTGAAACTCCGACTGCATCCCTCAACTGCATCAAGTAAAAGTTATGATTTTACTACTTCGCTAGGGTTTTAATTTCTCGTTATCAATTGATTCTCGTTACCAATTGATTTTTCTGTTTCCTTTCTCAATTTCATTGATGTTGGGGTTTTAATTATTTTTTCTGTTTTTTTTTTTTTTTTGATGTAGAAGACTTTCTGGTGCAGTTGGACTTCTTCTTCAACGATTCTCGTTTTCAAACTTCATCAGGTTAAACTTGTGGTTTTACAAAAATAGAATTTTCTGTTTCTTCTTTTCAATTTCTTTGATGTTAGGGTTTTAATTATGTTTTCTGTTTTTTAATGTAGAAGACTTTCAGATTAAATTGGATCTACAGGTATAGCATCTCCATCACTTCTATCTGATTTGATTTGTAATTATAAAAGTATGCACTAGTTGTTTTAATTTCCAGCAATTAATTAGATCAAAATGATGCTTACTTTTTGTCCTTGTTCTGTCTTGAGTAGATCTGAGGATGATAGCTAAAGGTTGAGCTTCTTGAAGGTTATGGTTTAAGATGATGGGACGGCGACGGCAAAGCTTCTCACTTACCTTGGTTTCCTTGCACAGACTGGTAAAGTTGTAAAGAAATTTTGTATATCAGTTTATTTCTGCCATGGTGAATGATGATTTCTTGAGCCTTGTAAACCACAAGTCGTTGGACTCCTGGAAAGAAACACACTTGCTCTTCTCTGCAATGTAAGTTCTTCAACTTGTTCGTCTTATTAATTTTGTACTTCAGTATATTTAGTTTATGTGCACCTCAAATGGAGTCTGGAAAATCAACTTTATCTTTGATATACCAAGTGTAACTCGCATAAAATCACCCCTGTTCTTGCATTGTTTTTTTTATAACTCTACACTAGGACAAAAAAAGATAAGGGCCAATAGCTTGGTTGACATATTTGCCTGATACAGTTTTGTCACCAAACTTGAAATTAATGGAGTCATCTGGTATAAGTGATATTACTGAAATGGTTAAGACCCTGGCAAAAAGTTTAAAGCCATGGTGTAAGCTTGGGTATCCGAGTTAATAGTGATATGACTAGTTTAGGGTGTACTAGTTTGTTGTTGTTCTGTTAATGTGACCAGCTTTGAGTTTGGATTTTTGACTAACTGTTGAGTTGTTGACCCTTGAGAACTTTTTTGAATAACATATTAGTGTCAAAAGAAGATCTGAAGGAAATGTATATACAGGAACTTTTAGTTGTTGATAGACTTTTGATGAATTGAAATAACCCATCCCAAACTATAATGTCTATCATCTTTTATATGTGTATCATATGTAGTTGTTAACAAAGTTATAGCTATCTTTGCTTTGATATTCACTTTCTATCTCTATATAAAGGTTCAAATTCATTCTTAGATACTATTCTCTTTCACTTAATCACTAAGTATGTTGTTTTTTATATAGTTATACTGCTTGGCTGAGTTGATTTGTCCACGCATTATAATAGAAACTTGAAGGAAAAGTATGCAGAATTTATGCTTTTATGAAAATATGCAAGGGTTGGTTACTGTTTTATCCATTGGATATGTTCTATCTTAATTATCAGTAGGTGTAACTTGTCTTCATTGCAGTAAGCTTTTCTTTAATCTCAATTGATATGATATTCACTTTGGCATCAATCCACCTTGCTTGAAATAAATGATTTGTCTGTTACTATTGGTGTTCTCGAGCTTATATGTTCTGGTAGGTCACTAAAGTGAACCAGATACGAGTTTAATAACCAAGCACTTTCTATTGGTCTCCCTCATATTGTCCATCAATTATATTCAGTTTTTACTTTTTGAACTTAAACATCTGAAGATTTTGAACCGTGCCTATTGTGTCTTTTGTTAATTGTTGTAATTAGAGAATACCACCTAGACCACATTAGTTTTTTCTACCATGCTATTATAATATCTGAAGTTTTCAACTTTGGCATTGTTTCTACTTTATTAGGTTGACATCTTCGGGTTGGGTTATATCTTTTTGCACTTGGAGTGGATTGGTATGAACTCTGGCAGCAGAAGGAATATTTGCAGGATTTATCAATGGAGAACCTCATAACACATTGGTATGTCTCGATGACTAATAATCATAAGCCTATTTACCAATTTTATAATGAGTTTCTAGTTTACTATGTTTTATTTGTATCTCTCTGGTGCCCTGTATGAACTGAAAATGTATAGCAGTCAATCCCATTCAAGAAATTTACTCATTGCCACGGGCTTTACCATGCATGGTAGTCCTTAATTTGGTCAATGAAACTTCATATACGCATATTTTTTGTTTAGGTCAACAAGCACTTGTTTGTTAGAACTTTGTTTCCTTTTTTAAAGCAGTTGGAACTTTGTTATTAAACTTCTAACGCCAAACTTATTTTTGCTGCAGTATACTATTCCAATCAGTTGGGAAGCTCAGTTCATCTTTTTGCTGGTTTTAGCTCTCTTTTTTTGGTGTATGTAGGTTGGGTTCCAGTGATTGTAAGAAAATTAATCTTTAAGAATGCTTAACAAAATTTAGAATGGTGTGAATTAATTATTCAGTACTTGTTTATAGTTTTTGGGGTTTTTGACCCAAGTGTCAGCTCGATTCAAATGTAAATTGAGTTACTGTTGTAAACAAATTTCAAATTTGAATTGAATGGTGAATTTATTGATATCAAATGAGCTTCTATTAAAATTTCAATTTAATGAATTTCAATTTTGTCTCAGTCAGAATTAAGTCAGATGAATAAGATTTTCTAAAATAGGTTTAGTCAGAAATACCAGTTAGACTGGGATTTAGATGAATCATATTTTTTGAAAATATTCAGCCCAGAAAAAAGACTTTTGTGTTTTCTAATTTAAAATTTAATAAACCACTGTTTTAAACAGTGTATCAATTGTCTGTCGAAGGAAGTGAGTTTCAAGATTTAAACGATTTTCAAGATTTAAACGTGTGTGAGACAAAGTCATTTTGGAAAAAACCACTTCTATACGAAAACAATGGTTTTAGGGATATTATCTTTTGTTCTGACAGTGGTTTAATTTCTATTTTCCACTAGTATATGGGGCATGGCTTGGCTATAATCTGGCCAAAACTTTGGCTTGACTAGAAATAGGATCACATCTTATCCCAATTATAGCCATAGAAACGGATACTGGGTATTCGTCAGAAAATAAAAAATTTAGGTCCCACTATTTTCCGTTATGTTTCTCCTATATTACTGTGGACCCAAGCACTATACGGGACGGATACCAGGTATCCATCTCAACAAACCAAGTCATAACTCTTTCCTATAATGGAACTTTTTAGACTCATCTAAGGCTTGTCTATAATTAAGCTATAGCCAAGCCACAACCCAAGCCATAGTGCTTGGCATAAGTAATTTCAAGCGGCCATTGGAATTATAGCTAGAAGAATGCAAAACCATCTTTGCAAAGTAGTACTAGTATAAAGAAAAGTTCAAACACATACCACTTAAGACAAGTACTAGTATCATCAACCCAGACTGCCACCATACTAGTTGGTGAAACAAATACAGTTATGCTTTAAGCCCTCTATAAAGCCAGCCTTGAAAGCTTTAAATCCTAAGCTACTTCAATTTCTTATCTATCACTTTTTTCTTCCAATTTTTTTTTTTAATTATTTATTCTTCCAAAATATGTTTGTTCTAAGTGAGTTTTTGGTTTCTTGGTTCTTACAAGATTATTTCTTAGTTATGGTGAGTGTTTTTTGAGTCTAGATCTCATTTTAATCATGTCTTTTGAGTTGAGATCCCATATTATGAGATCCTTTCTCAATATCATAATTCGATACAAACCAGTTGTGTTAAATCACCAATTTGGTGGAGAATTATGATAAAAAATCCATGAAAAAAGGGTTCATGGACGATCGAAAAGATAGTAACCAGCCAACAGTGAGAACATTAAACATGTGAGGCTGTGGAAACCATCTTGTTTTGACGGATGCACGAAGTAAGGCATAGGAGAAGTGCAATGTTCGTTTTTCAAGTATCTCGAGTGGTGCTATATATATTGTGTCATTTCATGTTTTACTTCAAGTGTAGAAGTGCTGCACTATGCCCTGTGATGTGTTACTTAAGGTGTGCTCTCCCTACACTGTTTCCTTGATGTTTTGCATCTGGTGCATAATATCCGGATCCTGAAAACATCGACATTCCATCATCTATCAATGGATTTATCATCAACAAACTTCCATATTCTTTAGGTAAGTAATAAAATTTATTTGGATATATAATTTTGCGGCATGTTAGAATCTCCTTGTTCTAATTTCTAATGTATATTATATAAGTTAATCATGTCCAAGCTCTGACTCACCAATTGGTTATTTTCTTTGTTGTTGTAATCATCCAATTATGGCTCATTAGAGTTTGCAACATATATCAGATTTTTTTTACCGAGTATCAGAAGGGCAATGAGTGTATACAACCTAGCTAGTGATACAAAGCCAAAAACATACCAAAAATTTTTACTAACGTAAATTAAAGAAGAAAATTTGTTTTAACTGAAATTCAAAAAACTGAAAGTATTTCTCTAAGTAATTGCCTAAGGTTAAAAATTGTCGCAACTGATTTTACCAAATTTGTGACAAAGCTAGAAGATAAGTAATTAAAGTTGGTGAATGGCGTTAACATCGGATTCTTACATCGGCAAGTAAGTAGTATCGGGAAAACACGCTGAAAGAGTGCATGCAATATGCTCTATACTTTCTTATTCTACTAATGCTCCATATAAGTTCAAATTTTATACCTAATAAAAAATATTCCATTTAAATATTGATGAGAAAGTGATTCTATTTCTTGATTCAGTGGCAATGCTAAGACAACAGCTGCAATGCTAAGAACCACTATACAGCCCAGTGAATTGTTATCGCCTCTCCATTGGGATGGTCGATATTGGTCGCGAATTCGACCCTCACCCCCTTGGTTGATATACAGGTTTGATTGCAAAATAGATTTGCGATATTAATGTAATTTGTAGTGTAAAAAAAAATACAGTGACAACTTTTCAGGGAAAGAACAAGGCATGTCCTTTGAAATAATTTAGTTGGGCTAAATTTTAAAAACAAGCCCAAAATTTAATGAAAAGAAGTTAATGGTGGGCTAAGAGTACAAACCGGACTACAACCAAATTTAGCCCTCTCATACGCTCAATTTTTTAGCCATAGCTATTGGGCCTATGTAATTTTCATGCAAATGCATTAAATTTCGACTTAATTATTGATTAATTGTTTCTTTTAGGAGATAAGCTCCCAAATAAAATTTAAACTTCAAAATAAATCTTGAAAAACATATTTTAACAAGAAATATGAATAAATATAGTATCTTGAAAATAATTGTGTTATGGATAAGAAAAAGAAAAATACTATATAGATCATTAAGTATCATGCATGCATATGCACGCCCGAACCCAAATATAAAAGAATAGACAAACCAAAACCAACCGCAAAAGGAACTAGTGAAAGGTAAAAGAAAAAGTTCATGTGAGTCTTACTTAATAACGCATTGATGTATACGCAAGCATGATGGATATGGAAAATAAAAATACTAAATTATTTTACCTCTTCCGGTAGCCAAACTTTTAAGACGACGGGTACGCACATTGAAGACATCCTACCAAAAAAAGTTCAAGCTTGTTGAGATTGAGTAAGAAAACAAGGAAATATTTCTTTTCCACGGCGTAGCGGCTCCTTGGTGCAAAAATGTGGAAAACTTTTTTTTTCTTCAGATACTTCGCCTTTGTGAGAAGATTATATATATAGCAAATAAGATCATATGTGGTTGTAAATAAAAGATCTAAGTACATGGAATTTTATAAATGGGAGTGCGATATCTTCGAGATTCTATAAACCAAAAATGTTAGAATTAAAAATGGATTTCTTACTTAAAATTAATTTTGTTACTTAATATATCTTAAAGGGACCTAGGGTCACTAGTCCAAACTTGGGGTGGAAAAATTGAGCCATCCATTTTCACTTCTTAGTGAATGAGAAACCTTTGGTTTGTCCCATATTGGGAAAACCAAGGAGGAAGTTTATCCTTATTACCACAAACGTTCTATATAAGGAAAAAGAACTAGTGGATTGGATATGGACTTAGGAAATGGACTAGTGGGAAAATGCACACATGTGCGGTGCTCCGCACCGAAGCACTGCGGACCGCGGGCTTGCGGAGCTTGCGTGTGCTTTTGCGTGAGCCTTGGCGCGAGCCTGCGAGTGCCTGCGAGTGCATACGTGTACCCATCAAAGATCCAACGGTTTTATATTTTAATTTTATACATTAAATATTTTACCGTTTTGTATTTACAAAATTAAATCAGGTTTAATAAACAAAATCTTTTAATTAAATATCTCGAATTAAATATGTTTAATTAAATGTATTTTGACCGTTTGAAAAACTCAACAGTCTTCTTCTTCTTTAAAAGAAAAACAAAAATCATATTTTCACTTACCCCAGTCGCAGCCACTGACCTGACGACTTTTCCCATCTTCTTGTTTTGTATGCGCACTACTTTATTTTCATCTTCTTCTACTGTTAAGTTCACAACGGGCCAACGAGTCTTGCTAACTGGGTTGGTATCAGGTGGTTTTATCATGGATTCGATTTGTCATCTATAAAGGTATAGCAACACTTTTCCAAAGGTGTACCTGACAAATATCGAGTTAATGGCAGTCTGTTGAACAGGCGACTCCATCTCTCTGTGCTTGTGTGATTGTATGAAGTGTGTTTCTGTTCTAACCCTTAACTCCTTTCAAGCTTCTGTTTGGTTTGTTCACTGTTACAGGAATATTCTCCAAAATTCTTAACTCGATATCTTGTTTAATTTCAAAATTTTACTTCTGTAACAATGGTGAAGACTGATGTTGACAGACCTCAGAAGTTTTCTGGAAAGTACTTCAAGAGATGGCAGTCAAAAATGTTATTTTTCCTGAGTTTCCACATGCTAGATGATATGGTTCTGAAGCCGTTTGATGAGTCTCTGAATGAACCTGAAAAATTACAGGACTTATAAAGTTGGAAGAGAAGTAATTACATGGCCAAAAATCATATCTTAAACTGCCTAGAAGATGATTTATATAATTTTTACAATGCAAAGGATAATTTCAATGCTTACAATTTATGGACTGCACTACAAGATAAATATGAAGCAGAAACAGCAGGAAGTAAAAAATTTCTGGTTGCACGTTTTCTGGAATATAAAATGATGAATGATAAATCAGTGGTTGATCAGTTACTGGAGATGCAAAAAATTATTAATGAAATAATTGTTGAAGGAATGGTTATTGACGAAACATTTCAAGTTTCTGCTGTTATTGAAAAATTACAAAATTCCTGGGATGAATACAAGAGAAGACTAAGGCATGAAACTAGTGAAATTTCCATGGTAGAATTGGGCAAGAAAATCCAAGTTGAAGAATTGTTGTGTTCAAAGGACAAGAATGTTTCTTCTGCAAGAGACATGTCAAACAAAGCTCACGTTATCGAACACAAATTTGCTAATCTAAGTCTGGACCACAACAAGCGCAAGCCTGGCCCGCAAAGAAAAGGTACCTTTCAAAAACCAAAATCTTCTATTGGTAAAATTAAGGGAGCATGTTATGTTTGTGGTGTGTCTGGCCACATGGAAATTCATTGTAGAAAACGCAAAGATGCGAATTTTAAGAAAACAAATGTAAATTTAGTTGAAAGTAGTAAAAATGAGTTTTCTGGCACGGTGTCTGAGGTTAACTTAGTTACCAATATGAGAGACTGGTGGTTAGACTCTGGAGCTCCCAAACATGTCTGCGGAAGTAAAGACATGTTCACCTCCTATCAGACGGTAGGAGAAGGAGAAATACTCTATATGGGTAATTCATCTGCAGCACAGGTTGCAGGAAAAGGAAAAGTTTCGCTGAAGCTCTCCTCTGGGAAAATCCTCACATTGAATGAAGTTTTACATGTACCAGACATATGCAAGAATCTCGTTTCAAGTGGTGTGCTAGATGATAAGGGCTTTAAGATTGTATTTGAGTCTGGGAAAGTGATTATCACTAAGGGAAAGGATTTTGTGGGAAATGGATATAAGGCTGAAGGCCTATACAAATTATCTGTAACCTCTGTTGAAGTTAATAAAATTTATTCTTCTTATGTTGTTGTCTCATTGAATATCTGGCATGGTAGACTTGGTCATGTAAATTATAAATCAATGAACAAATTGGAAAACTCTGGCTGCATTCCAAAATTAAATTTGGAATATGAACATAAATGTGAAGTTTGTGTAGAATAAAAATATGCAAAGAAGCCCTTTAAGAAAAATGTCCACATAAATTCTAATCCCTTAGAGTTAATTCACTTAGACTTAGTTGATATGAAATCAATCCAAACCAGAGGTGGTAAAAAATGGTGTGTCACTTTCATATATGACTGTACTAGATAATGTCATATTTACTTGATTAAAGGAAAAGATGATGCTTTAGAAGCATTTAAATTATATAAATTAGAAGTAGAAAACCAATTGAACACCACAATTAAAACCATTAGATATGACCATGGGGGTGAATATGTAATCCCTATAGGAGACTTTTGTGCACAACATGGCATTATTCATGAGGTAACTCCTCCTTATTCACCACCATCTAATGGAGTGGTTGAACGGAAAAACCGAACCCTTAAGGAGATGATGAATGCCATGTTAATCAGTTCAGGACTACCGGCGAACTTGTGGGGGGAGGCCGTCCTCTCATCTTGCTATATCCTGAACAAAGTGCCCCTTAAAGGATCATTCAAATCACCGTATGAATTATGGAAAGGCAAACAACCCTCCTATGGATACCTCAAAGTGTGGGGGTGCTTGGCCAAGGTCTCTATTCCTCCACCTAAGAGGACTAAAATAGGACCTAAAACAGTTGATTGTGTCTTCATAGGATATCCCGAACACACCACTGCATATAGGTTTATGGTTGTGAGTTCTGAAAACTCATAAATTGGTGTGAACACCATTATGGAATCTAGGGATGCTACATTTTTTGAAAATATGTTTCCTTTGAAATCTGAATCTCGCATGATATGTGATGATCCCCTAGATGTCCCTTCTTCTAGCCATATTTTACCGATAGAAGAAGATGAATCTTTTTATGAACCTAGAAGAGGCAAAAGACTTAGAATAGAAAAATCTTTTGGGCCAGACTTCATAACCTGTTTAGTTGAAACTGATCCACAAACCTATAAAGAGGCCATGACTTCGTCTGAAGCTCCATGGTGGAAAGAATCCACTATTAGTGAGATGGATTCTATTGTTCAGTATGAAACCTGGGAGATAGTAGATTTACCTCCAGGGTGCAAACCCATAGGCTGTAAATGGATCTTCAAGAGAAAACGTAAGGTAGATGGAACTGTGGAAAAGTATAAAGCTAGACTAGTAGCTAAGGACTATAAACAAATAGAAGGTGTAGATTTCCTTGACACTTATTCACCTGTCACTAGAATTACTTCCATTAGGATGCTAATTGCAATCGCTGCAATTCATAACCTAGAAATACATCAAATGGATGTAAAAGCTGCATTTCTAAATGGTGAATTAGATGAAGAAATTTATATGGACCAACCCGAAGGCTTTGTAGTGAAGGGTTATGAAAACAAAGTGTGTAGACTTAAAAAGTCTTTATATGGCTTGAAACAAGCACCGAAACAATGGCATGAAAAATTTGATCATGTAATGTTCTCTAGTGGATTTAAAATAAATGAAGCTGACAGATGTGTGTACCATAAATCTATAAATGATGCATGTGTGATTGTATGCTTGTATGTTGATGATATGCTTATACTAGGCACAACCTTAGAAATCATTAATTCCACTAAGAACATGTTGAGTGAGAACTTTGACATGAAAGACTTAGGTCTTGCTGATGTAATCCTAGGGATGAAAATTAGAAAGGATTCTAATGGATTCAGTCTTAGTCAATCTCATTATGTTGAATCAATTCTTAAGAAATTTAACCAGTTTGATAGTAAACCTTCAAGTACTCTATTTGACCCTTCTTGCAAACTCAAGAAAAACAAAGGCAATGGAGTCTCGCAACTTGAATATTCACGAGTCATAGGAAGTCTGATGTATTTAATGAACTGCACAAGACCAGACATTGCCTATGCTGTGAGTATACTAAGTAGGTATACCTGTAATCCAGGACATGAGCATTGGGATGCACTTTTCAGAGTGTTGAGGTATCTTAAATACACTTTAAACTACCGTTTGAGTTATGAAAGACACTCCGCTGTTCTTGAAGGATACTGTGATGCAAACTGGATAGCAGACTCAGAGGAGTCTAAGTCTACAAGTGGATACGTATTCACTCTAGGTTGTGGATCAGTGTCTTGGAAGAGTTCCAAACAGACCTTATCGCTCGATCCACAATGGAATCCGAGTTTATTGCGTTAAATAAAGTAGGAGAGGAAGCCTCTTGGCTAAGATGTTTTTAGAAGACATTCCTCTCTGGCATAGGCCTGTGCCAGCTATATCTATACATTGTGATAGTCAAGCTGCAATAGCTAATGCTAAAAACAGCAACTATAACGGAAAATCTATTCATATTAGGAGAAGACACAATTCTCTAAAACAACTAATCTCAACTGGCGTTATTTCTGTTGACTTTGTGAGGTCTAAGGAGAATATTGCGGATCCTTTGACGAAAGGCTTGTCCAAGGAGATAGTTAGTAATGCATCGAGGGGGATGGGACTTAAGCTCATAAATTAAAACTTGCCATGAAGGATACTCAACCTTGCTGACTGGAGATCCCAAGATCAAGGTTTTGAATGAGACAACTAATTTGTGGCGGGTAAAAATTAAACGCTATCAGGGAATTATTTTCTCTGTCCCTTCCCTATGGTATAGACGTGATAGTGTAACTTCATGTGAGGATGACTTATAATAAAGTCTTAATGAGTTCTATAGTTTCAATTTAAGATTGAAATGGGGTGTAGCAGTCAACACTCTTGATAGAACTCACCTATCTGAATGAGGAAGTGGGTCGCTTACTATGAGAATTGAGTTGATTCTCTAGAGCATTCTGAGAAACGGGATATTTTCAGGGCCAAAACGGACACAACGGCGTGAACTTAGCAGCACTCTTGAGATATATCTCGCGTAAGGAGCTATTGATGAATTACACCAAACCATGGCAGTTCAAGACATCGCGTTCACTGTCCATCAAGTAGTTCCGGTACTTCTCACTAAGCGCAGGTTCAATTCCTTATGTACACCTATTGCTTAAGAGGTATTTCTCGTTTTCCGGTTTTCTTATTTATCGCTTTCTTCATTCATGTGGGGGATTGTTAGAATTAAAAATGGATTGCTTACATACAATTAATTTTGTTACTTAATATATCTTAAAGGGACCTAAGGTCACTAGTCCAAACTTGGGGTGGAAAAATTGAGCCATCTATTTTCACTTCTTAGTGAACGAGAAACATTTGGTTTGTCCCATATTGGGAAAACCAAGGAGGAAGTTTATCCTTATTACCACAAACGTTCTATATAAGGAAAAAGAACTAGTGGATTGGATATGGACTTAGGAAATGGACTAGTGGGCAAATGCACACATGTGCGGTGCTTCGCACCGAAGCACCGCGGACCGCGGGCTTGCGTGTTCTTTTGCGTGTGATTTTGCGTGAGCCTTGGCGCGACCCTTGGTGTGAGCCTTGGTGTGACCCTTGGTGCGAGCCTTGGTGCGAGCCTTGGTGCGAGCCTTGGCGCGACTGTTGGTGTGACCATTGGCGTGAGCCTTGGCGTGTGCCTTGCGTGCGCCTGCGAGTGCATACGTGTAGCCATCAAAGATCCAACGGTTTTATATTTTAATTCTATACATTAAATATTTTACCGTTTTGTATTTACAAAATTAAATCAGGTTTAATAAACAAAATCTTTTAATTAAATATCTCGAATTAAATATGTTTAATTAAATGTATTTTGACCGTTTGAAAAATTCAACAGCCTTCTTCTTCTTTAAAAGAAAAACAAAAATCATATTTTCACTTACCCCAGTCGCAGCCACTGACCTGACGATTTTTCCTATCTTCTTGCTTTATATGCGCACTAGTTTATTTTCATCTTCTTCTAATGTTAAGTTCACAACGGGCCAACGAGTCTTGCTAACTGGGTTGGTATCAGGTGGTTTTATCCTGGATTCGATTTGTCATCTCTAAAGGTATAGCAACACTTTTCCAAAGGTGTACCTGACAAATATCGAGTTAAGGGCAGTCTGTTGAACATGCGACTCCATCTCTCTGTGCTTGTGTGATTGTCTGAAGTGTGTTATCTGTTCTAACCCTTAACTCCTTTCAAGCTTTTGTTTGGTTTGTTCACTGTTACAGGAATATTCTCCAAAAAAAAACACTACACATTCTAGGTTTACAAATAAATAAGCTAGTTTTAATAATATAGTTTTATTAAAGTAATTGCATTTACGATACTACTGGATCAACATAGCACTGTTTTTCTGTTAAAATGCCTTTATTTTGATTTAGTGGATGCCCACATTTGATTATACAAAATCTACATAACCATCTCCTAGCTATACTTTTTATCATCAAATTTGGGGTAAATTCCTTTAGGAAACACCCAGCATCATTTCCATTACTTTAGGACCGTCAGCTTGGCCTATTTTGGGTAGTATGCCAGATTTACTTCGAAATAAACCAGCATATAAATGGATATTAGGTTGGATGAAGGAAATAAATACTGAAATCCGATTTTCGTCTTGGGAATGTTCATGTAAATCCAATCACTTCTCCTGAACTTGCTCGAGAATTCTTGAAAACAGAGGATCAGGTATTTGCAACAAGGCCAAGAACAATGGTTACTGATTATATGAGTCGTGGGTTCCTATTTGTTGGTGTTACACCATTGGGCGATCAATGGAAGAAAATGAGAAAAGTTGTGATTTCTGAAATAATCAGCCATGCCAGACTCCATGGCTTCTCGAAAAGAGAAATGAGGAAGCTAACAACCTTGTGTTCTTTTTACCCAATCAGTGCAGTAAAAACCCATTGGACGGAGGTGAAGTATTTAATCTAAGGTTACTAACGCGAGAATTAAGTGGGAATGTGAATAGAAAAATGGTTTTCAACAAAAGGTATATAGGCACAGGAAGGAAAGATGGAGGACCCGGTATTGAAGAGATAAAACATATTGATGCAGTTTTTAAACCCAGCCAATTTGAGAGATACTCAAAACCATTTGGGACTACTAATAAAATAAAATAAGATCATTATAAAATAAAATGAGCACATCCTTTATCTATATATTTTTTTCTTTAATAACTAATCTGTCCTTGTTTAATTAGTATTAAAAATTAATTAAATTAGTTAAATTATAATTAATTATTTATTTCTTTTGTAAAACTAATATATTTTTGTTAATTTCAAAAAAAAATTCTATTTTTTTAAAATATATATTTTTTTCAATTTTTTTTTTACTTTCTTTTGATAGCTTTTTAATTAAATTTTTTGTTAAAAAAAAACTAAAATAAATAATCGGTAGATAACTAATTTTTCGAAACTACTGATTATGGTAATAGAAAAATTTCAAAAAATTTAAAGTTTAAGAAAATTTATTTCTGGGGATAATTTCATAATCGGAAGATAACAAATTTGTCGAAACTACCGATTATGAAAGTAAAAAAATTTGAAAATTTTAAAGTTTGATTTTTTTTTTATTTCTGGGACTACTTTCATAATTGGTAGATAACCAATTTGCCGATACTACCGATTCTGTATGTTGCCCCAAATTGAAAATCGAAAAAATTATCAAAATTCCAATATTTTGAAAATGCATAATCGGTAGTTTAAGAATTTTTTAACCTACCGATTATGCATGTAGCCCCCAAATTGAAAATCGGAAAAATTATCAAAATTCTAACATTTTGAAAATGCATAATCGGTAGTTTAAGAATTTTTTGACCTACCAATTATGCATGTAGCCCCAAATTGGAAATCGGAAAAATTATCAAAATTCCAAAATTTTGGAAATGCATAATCGGTAGTTTAAGAATTTTTTAAACTACCGATTATGTATGTTGCCCTAAATTGGAAATCGAAAAAATTATCAAAATTCCAACATTTTTGAAAATGCATAATCGGTAGTTTAAGAATTTTTTAAACTACCGATTATAGTGTGTTGCCCCAAACTGGAAATCGAAAAAATTATCAAAATTCCAACATTTTGAAAATGCATAATCGATAGTATAAGAATTTTTTTAAATACCGATTATGTATGTTGCCCCAAATTGGAAATCGAAAAAATTATCAAAATTGCAACATTTTGAAAATGCATAATCGGTAGTTTAAGAATTTTTTAACCTACCGATTATGCGTGTAGCCATAATCGAAAAAATTATCAAAATTCCAAAATTTTGGAAATGCATAATCGTTAGTTTAAGAATTTTTTAAACTACCGATTATGTATGTTGCCCTAAATTGGAAATCGAAAAAATTATCAAAATTCCAACATTTTGAAAATGCATAATCGGTAGTTTAAGAATTTTTTAAACTACCGATTATAATGTGTTTCCCCAAATTGGAAATCGAAAAAATGTGTAAAATGTGTCCAGGAACAGGTTCCTGGGGTAAGTGTAATCGGTAGATATTTATCTACCGATTCTATAACACTAACATAATCGGTAAATTGTTATCTACCGGTTGTTGATGAACAAAATGTAAAAAATTATCAAATTTCCAACATTTTCAACAATATTATCAAATTAAAAAAATTCGTAATCGGTAGATAACTAATTTTCCGAAACTACCGATTATGATAGTAGAAAAATTCCATTTGGGCTTATGGAATAATCGGTAGTAATCGAAATTGTCAAAACTACCGATTATACAATTTAACAAAAAGTTATCAAAAAAAAGTGAAAAAAAAAATGAATTTTTTTTATTTTTAAAAAAAAAATTGAAAAAACAAATATTTTTATAAAAAATTGAAAAAAATAAATATTTTTTTTGAATAGTGAAAGGGTTAATGGTAATTATTTGATTACTGAGAGGATATTTAAGTATTTTTACATACCACTAAGTTATCCCATAACCACATCTAAGAGATGGATTTAAAAAGTAGTCTCAAAATGGCTACGTTTTTAAAGTCTTATATACTCCGTCAGTTTCAGGAAAAGAGTTACTTTCTCTTTAAAATTTTGTTCCAACAAAAGAGTTACTTTCATTTTCAATAGGACAAACTTCTAAAAATTCCCTTTTTATAAAGTTTTCTTGTTTTAATAAGAAGATATATATGTGGTATTAAACTTTTTATTGAGGATAAATTTGAAAATAAATTAAAAAAACTACTCTCTCATCTTGTCTTAATAATTGTGCAAATAGGAAAAGTAACTCTTTCCCTGAAACGGAGGGAGTAACATTTATGCTTTTGGCATACAAGATTATTTTCCTTATTTGAGATGCTTAGATTTACATGGTCATGAAAAAGATGTTAAAGGAGCAGTGGGGGTTATGAATAAATATCATGATCCAATAATTGAAGAACGGATTCGACAATGGACCAATGAAGCTATAAAGAAAAAAGATCCTGAAGATTTGCTAGATGTGCTTATTTCACTCAAGGACGACTATGGGAAGCTATTGTTATCAACATATGAGATCAAAGCTCAGACAGTGGTAAGATTTATAACTATACATAAGTCCAAAAGGAATCTGATTTTCCAAAACTTAATTTTGTAAAAGCTTGTGCTAGTAGAAGAATTTACTTCTCTGAATTTATTATCACAAATCACAGACTGAGTATTTTACATTGTATTTGTACTCAACACTAATACAATGAACAAAGGAAAGAAAGTTAACATGAACCGAACAAGAAGGTGCTAACATAAACATGCTTACTCATAGCCAGCTCATAGATGATTAGGCAGACAGCTCAGATGATGCTGACAGTGAAGAAGGTGTAGGCAGAGTGTAATCTATTACCCCCCCCCCCCCCCCAAACTGGGTGTCGGTCAAAGGACACACACAGTTTGTTCCGCAGTAAAGCAAAGCGAGGACCAGAAAATCCTTTCATGAAGATGTCCGCTGCCTGGTCTATGGTTGAAACATACGAAACTTTTAGAGCATTAGTTTGAACCAATTCGCGCACAAAGTTGTAGTCTATCGATAAGTGTTTCATTCTTGTGTGGAAAACAGGATTAGAGGAGTACAAGATAGCGCTGATATTGTCACAAAGAAGAGATGGTGAAGATGGCAGGAATACATGCATTTCTGTAAGTAATTTGCATACCCACATTACCTCTGCTGCCGAGTTAGCTAAGCCTCGAAACTCCGCCTCAGTTGAAGATCGAGCCACTGTTGTCTGACGCTTACTAGACCATGAAATGGGATTAGCTCCGAAAAATATGCAGTAGCCTCCAGTGCTCCGTCTAGTGATTGGATCACCGGCCCAGTCAGCATCACTGTAACCATGAACAGTAGTGAGCCCTTTCGTAAACAGCAAACCATAATTGATTGTTCCTTTGATGTACCGTAGTATTCGCTTAGCAGCAGTAAAATGCTCAGTGGTCGGCTCCTGCATGAATTGGCAGACTTGATTCACCGCATAGGCAATCTCCGGCCTGGACCATGTAAGGTACTGTAGAGCTCCAACTCTGTAGAGAGAAGGATCAGATAAAGGAGCTCATGTAGTCTGTTGAAGCTTGAAGTTAGCAGGCCCGGAGATGAACAGGGATTTGCACCAGCCATATTGTGTTTGTCTAGCAAATCCAATGCATACTTGGTTTGACATAAGAAAAGAGAGGTGGGAGTTCTTTTTATTTCAAGACCCAAGAAGTAGTGCAATTCTCCCATGTGCTTCACTGGAAAATGACTCTGCAACTTAGATATGAAGTTAGCACAGTAGGAAGATGAATTGCCTGTGATTAGAATGTCGTCAACATAAACAAGGATATATGTAATCTAAGAACCAATTTTCTGAATAAACAATGAGTTGTCAGCATTGCACATAACAAAATCATATGATAGCAGGACCTTTGTGAGCTTGGCGTGCCAAGCTCTTGGAGCCTGTTTGAGTCCATAGAGGGACTTGTAGAGTTTACATACATGGGTTGGAATCTCTGGATCAACAATTCCCAGAGGTTGCGACATATATATATCCTCATCAAGATCACCATGGAGAAAAGTGTTGCTAACATCTAGTTGTAAAATACCCCAATTGAAGTTCACAGCAATAGATAATAAAATTCTAATGGTTGTTGCCTTGGCCACCGGGATGAATGTTTCATAGTAATCAATGCCCTCCTGCTGGTGAAACCCTTTGGATACTAACCTAGCCTTGTATCTTGCTATTGTACCATTGGGATTATACTTGAGTCGAAAAACCCACTTGCAACCGATTAAATTCATAGATGAGTGATAGGGAACTTTGGACCATGTGTTTGCAGATTCTAAAGCGTTGTATTCATCTACAAGAGCCTGTCTCCACTTAGGGTGCTGATTGGCTTAACTAAAACAGGTAGGTATTACTGGTGGAATTTGGGCAGTAATAGTGGCAGATAGAGTATGTTTTGTTGAATATGTTTTTGGTTTATAGATTCCTGATTTGCCTCTAGTTCTCATGTTGTGATCATTCAAGACTGTGGGTAATGATGATAGGTCAACAGAAGTATTAGAAGTCATAGAAGTATCGGAAGACGGAGGAGCAATGAGTAGAGAAGTACCTGAATGTTGCATATCTGAAGAAGGATTGTCCCAAGCAGAAGTATCAACTGGAGCAGGATTGGATGATGTAGTATGCTTCATAGGAAAAACAGACTCCTGAAACAAAACATGCCGTGAAATATAGATCCTACCAGTTGTAGGATCCAGGCATTTATAGCCTTTCTGAACAGGGCAATATCCTACAAAAACACATTCGATGCTTCTTGGTGCAAGCTTGTGAGGAACATATGGCTTTAACCATGGAAAGCAGAGAGCTCCGAAAGCTCTGAGATGATGGTAATCCGGTTGTTTATGAAATAGTTTCTCAAATGGAGTTTTGAATCTTAAAGACTTGGCTGGTAATCTGTTGATTGTGTGGTTGGAAGTAGCAAAGCCCTCTACCCAATAAGAATCTTCGAGGCCTGATTGGATGAGTAATGTTCTACCGACATCTACAAGATGTCGATGCTTGGACTCAGCAACTCCATTTTGTTCAGGAGTGTGAGGACAAGTAAATTCATGTTTAATGTCATTCGAAGAAAGAAAAGAAAAAAGCTGATGATGCATGAACTCTCCTCCACCATCAGTGCGTATTGTTTTGATGGAACCATTCAGATGTTTTTCAATGAAAATTTTAAATCAAATGAACACATTCTTAAATTCAGCCTTGTCATGTAATGGAAAGAACCAACAAAACTTTGTAAAATTGTCTATTATTGCTACATAATACTTGTACCCTAATCTTGACATTACAGGACTTGGTCCCCAGAGGTCCATATGTAGTAAATCTAAGGGTTTGCTGCTAGAGCTATCAGATATTGGAAAAGAAAGCTTGTGAGATCTACCTAGAGAGAAAGCAGTACAAGAAATGGGTTTACTGACAATAGATGGTAGTGACAAGGACTTAGAGATACATTGCATATTTTTGAAGGATGTGTGAGCCAACCTGATGTGCCAAACTTCAGAAGAAATAGCATTAGTAGTTGTGGAAAATGCTTTATTCGGTTGCTGATTCAGGAACTGGATGGGGTATAAGCCATTACTGTGTGGACCTTGTAAAATTATCCTCTCATTGGATAAGTCCTTCACACAAAACCCATTAGAATTAAAGGTTATTGAGCAAATATTGTCAGTTGTGAGTGGCTTTAGGAACCAGAAGTATAATATTCAGAGAGAAAAAATGTGTTGGAGTGGATTTAATACAAGAACCAGAATGTGTGATAGGCATAGCTGAACCATCCGCAGTTTGTATCTTATCATGACCTGCATAGCTTGTTGAATGTTGTAGTTCTGACTTGTTTGGAGTTATGTGAGACGTAGCTCCACTGTCTACAAACCAAGGATTCTCCCCAATCATATTTGCTGAAGCCATCATTGCTGAAATATTTCTTGAATTATTTGTAGAATGGATTCTAGTGTTGCATTGCAGAGCACTGTGTCCTTGTTTGTCACATAGTTGACAGATAATAAAATTTGAATTGTTATATCTAGAATCATTTGATTATCTGGCTTGAGAGTTGTATTTTCTATATCTAGAGCTTCTTCCAGGATTGTTGTAATTTCTTCTCGGATAATTTCCAGATCTGAAATTATTTGTAAAGAAATGAGAAGAAGATTGTGGTTTGAATCTTGTATTCTGGTCTCTGGAAGAGAATTTGGATGGGTATAATTGAGCATGAAATGCTTGATTGGTGGTGTTATGGATAAGGTCAGTGTTTCTTTGGCTTATGATCAGTTCTTCACTAAGGAGATTATTGTGAAGTTCAATAGCCGAGACTGGTGGATTTCTATGTCTCATAGAGGTTGAAAATGGGATGTATTCAGGATTTAAAGCAGATAATGTGATCACCACCAATTCTTTATCCGAAACAAGTTCTCCTGTCGCCGCTAGTTGATCTGCTAAAAGTTTTATTTCATCAATAAGAGAAGAAAAATATTTGTTACCTTGTTTGATGGCCAACAACTTTGTTCTGAGTTGTATGGAGTGAGTAGACGACGATCTGGCAAATCTTTCTTCGATGATATTCCAAAGTTTGTGAGAGGTTGATGCTGCTGCGAAGTATGGTATGACGGAATCAGAAACGGTACTGTTAATCCACACTATGATAGTAGAATCCTCATCTATCCAGTCAAGATAAAGTGGATTCTCAGTTCCATTTGTATGATTTCTTGAACTTGTAAAGCGATCTGGATAGGGATGTGAACCATCAAGATATGGCATAATCTTGAATTTTCGGATAACTGGAAGTAAGAGATTCTTCCAGGTTAGAAAATTTTCTTCCTTGAGTTTAAGGGTTACTAGACTCATTAACTAATTCAGGGGAACTTTTGCTATTGAATTTGAGGTCAGATTTTCCATTGAAGAAGGAAATTCTCGAATCATATCATATAGCAAATGTTCAACTAATCAAATAGTTTCAACAGATCTTTTGATTTTAGAAGAAAAGAGAAAGAACAAGAAAGGATCGAAGAATGAAAAAGATGATCACTAACTCTAATAGAGAGTTTTATAGTGTTGAAGGGTAAACTTGATTGCTACTAATTCTTGTAACTTGTTGTTATGAAACGATGTGCTTAGCATTAAACACGCCTCTGAATCGAAAAGAACTTAGCATTTTCTCAAGAAAGAAATTGAATGTATCGCTGACCTTGAATGAGAATATCCATTTAATACACCAGTAATCAAGGACTTTGTCGAGCACGCCATCAAAGAGGAATTATTGAGCAGTAAAAGCTTACCGAATCGAGAAAGACGATGACGCTTACCAAGAAATCTTCATTAATCACACCACTGCTCGAGGATAAACTCTGTGTGGATCGAATTTGTTACTTGTTCAAAATTGAATTAGCAGGATTCAAGAAGAAGAATCCATTAAACATGAAAAGAATTGAATACATGCCATTAATTGAGAGTGAGAACGGAAGAAACTAGGGTATTGCTAGGTTAAGCTCTGATACCATAGTAGAAGAATTTTTACTTCTCTGAATTTATTATCACAAATCACAGATTGAGTATTTTACATTGTATTTGTATTCAACACTAATAAAATGAACAAAGGAAAGAAAGTTAACATGAACCGAACAAGAAGGTGCTAACATAAACATGCCTACTCATAGCCAGCTCATAGATGATTAGGCAGACAACTCAGATGATGCTGAAAATGAAGAAGGTGTAGGCAGAGTGTAATCTATTATATGCTAGGGAAGCACTTAGGATCCATCCAGTATCTCCCTTTAACCTCCCGCAGGTATCACAACAATCGGATACAGTGGTATCAGGCTATTTTATCACGAAAGGAACTTAAGTATTATTAAGTCGAACAGGATTAGGCCGTAACCATAGAATCTGGCATGAACCACTGAAGTTCAACCCAGAGCGTCATCTAATGTCAAAGGATGGTGAAATAGTTGATGTGGATCTCACCGAGAAGGAACTACGATTCATATCATTTACTACTGGACGACGAGATGCATTGGCGGTCAACTTGGGACCGCAATTTTAATCATGTTATTAGCTAGACTTATTCAAGGGTTTGAATGGAGTGCTCCACCAAGTGGTTCGATGATAGATCTCTCTGAATCGTATATAAATTTATTTTTGGCTAAGCTATTATTTGCTCATGCCAGACCAAGGATGCCTACACATATTTACCACGGTAGAGTAATCAAATTATTTTTTTATTTTAAAAAGAGGAAAGAATTATTAAGAGGCATAAAATAAAAGAAATAACACATAAAGTTCATTATATGAGATTTGAGTTGAACTGCTACAATCAGATGTCAATTTTTCTACTATAGTTTTTGAACAGGGCTCTCTTTTTTGCTGACTTAATTTCTTTTTCAAATTATCTTGGGTGCTGGTATGTGCCTTAAAGTTATGTTACGAGTAGAAATTCTTTTTTGCAGGTGTTGTCCAATTAGCCTAGCCTACAACTTATGCGGTAAAACTCTAAGCTCAAACCCATTATCAAGAATATTCCAGCACATGACAGATGGCCCAAGCCCATAAAGAAAGTTAGACTTGGTCATGTTAATAGTTGCTCTGGATAAGGTGAGCATATGAATCTAAGCCCGCCAACCCGACCCAATCTATCCGTAGTTTGGCGGATGGTAACCTAACCTGTTCATAGACGGGTTAGACGTGGATGTATTTTTAAAATCCACTAAATAATAGGTTGGATGCTAGTGTAAGTATAGAAATCCATTGGACACCCACACCCGCTATGTTTAAGGGTTAAAAAAATTATAATATACATAAAGACATATGTATATTTTCCAGATACTATACTATTAATGTTTTCATTCTAACCTATTTGTACCGATGATTTAAATTGGTAAGTAAGCAATACTAAATATTCTCTTTAAATTTTATTTTTGGTTGTTGGGGCGATGTTATTATAATCTTAAAAATTTTATGTTGTAATAATTTAATATATTCTTTGAATTTTAGAAATATAATGTTTAAATTAGTTTTTTTGTTAATACATTAACTGTTTTTATTTTTCCTAATAAAAAATATAAAATTCGTGGATTTATCCGTATCCAATCCGTCCACATGTCCATCCATGTGTGTCAAATCGACGGGTGATGGATTGGACATGGATACAAATCTAGCACCCATTATTTTGATGGATTGGGTTTGGGTGGCACCGAATCCACAGGTTCTGTCCGTTGCTTATCCCTAGCTTTTGATCTCTAATGGCGACTTCCGATCCCCAAGAATTAATGAGGAAAACTGACAATATGTGAGATTTATTTTCCATGTCTATCAATTTACTTTTGATTGCTTTTGCATTGAGAGACGTAGAATTACGGATAAAAAGGAATAAAAGCATTTTATTAGGTGTTTAATAGTGTAGATTTATAAGTGTTTTTTGTAATTGTTAAAGTGTATTTTTGGGTTTTTAATCTAATATTTTCCAATGATATATATGTTAACCATATGTGCACAATTACCTAGGTGGTCACGCCAGAGTTAACAAAAAGGGAGGTTTCAACTATTTTGAATCAATATGGGAGGTAATATAAGTTAGCATATTAACCAGTGGGGGTAACGTAAAAAAACCTCATTTTATAAATACGAGTTTATTGTTGACGAGTTTGGTGCTGACGAGCTTTGAATTCATGTCTTTGGTATCATAGCAAGTTCTCGTACGAATTAATTGCGACTATTTGCGATCAACGTGTTCCCACTTAAAATCGATGTCCATTTGCAGTGCGACCTAAAAATACGCTTTTTCCAGATTAAATGACTTATTCACGACTTTCCCGAATACCGAACAAATTTTTGGCCTGCATTCACTACATTATAATGAAGTAGATGAAAATAAATATCATTTGTACTTAATTACAATTAAAATTCACCATGAAAATAGACTGATGAGATTGACGAAATCGACTATGATTAAGAAAGTTGTTGATGAAATTAGTTATTATTAAAATCACGTTTAATATATCTGTTAATAATTATAAATAGGATTTAAAACTATCTATAATGCAAAATTTTGGACGCTAAATTAATAAATATAAAACATTAAACATACATTTTAGCATTTTTACTGAATCCAAAATATTTGATCAAATTTACATTTTACATATCTGGTTTACACGTGCATATTTGCATCCGTATTTTTAAATTTTCGTAAATTTTTAAGTTTTCGTAAATTACCGACTAGTGTGTCTTCATCCAATAATTTTATCATTCGGATATTTACATAACCATGTCAATAGACCGAAAGATATATTGTTACGACATGTAAACTTCATTTTTTTGTGTTTTTTTTATTTTGAACACGCACTCGGATAATTGGCTTCCAAATAACTAAAGTTTAGAAAAAACGAGAAGGTCCATGGAACAATAGGCAAAAGCATAACAATGCACTTAAATTTCATTTATTAATTGATTGACTAATATATCAGCCAACAAAGCAACTCGTTACGCTACCGCATGAATAAGCTTTGAAACCAGTAGGCGGTAGCTAAAATACCCAATCTTCATCTAATCCTTAATAATAAGCATTCATTCATAACTTGCAAGGGGGTGGTGCATAAGCAAAAGGACCCACAGTGAAAAGAGCAAAAGGAAGAGGTTTAGATGGCTTTGTAGGCATCAAGTAAGCGCCACTTAAACCAGCGTTCAAGTTTGTTGGAGTCATGAATTTGGACTTCTTTGGTGCAGAATATAGGAAGACTTTGCACCTCTTTTGGGCACCTAAATGGCTCACCTTCTTTGATGGTGGGATAAAGAAATAACCATTCTTGTCCGTAACAGCAGTCAACACTACTGGTTTATTCTTCTTCTTTTCCGAAGTCACACATACCATCTTCACCACAGCACCTGCACATGAACAAACAAACCAACAGACAGTAATTTAACACAATTCCACAAACTTTGCTGGAGTCGTGACGAAAGTCGAAATCAATTCCAATTAAGAATTTGTAGTGAACTAACCAGGGAGTGCTGTAGCTTTCATAAGGTTATTGTATGCGGTATACTTGCATGACTTGCAGTAAACAACACCTTGAACGGCAACAAGCCTTTTTTCAGGGACATACTTGGGTGGAGATGCAACCGGAGTTGGTGGAGCAGCAACTGGTGAAGGAACTGGAGCATAAACAGGAGAGGGTGCGGGAGAGTAAACGGGAGAGGGTGCTGGCGAGTAAACGGGAGGAGATGCAGGGGCGACATAAACTGGTGCAGGTTTTGGTACTGGTACAGGATGTGTACTAACAGTAGTACACAGTGAAACCAAAAGCACCAAAGCAACTAGAATCTTAGACAAAGCCATTTCCTAGTTCTTAACTTACCTTCCCTACTCTCTTTTGAAATGTAAACTGGCTTGAAAGAAGAGACAGCAAGGAGATGTTGAAATGAGTAAACCCATGTTAATGATTTATAGTAGTAATTAGTACGAATCGTACAAAATCCAATCTTTGCCCATCTAGACAGAAAACTAGTATTAGAAATATGTTTTTGCAGAATTTGTCGAATTTAGTTAGACTTTTTTTGCATTAACAACTCATTATGATTGGAAACATATACTCCCACCGCTTTTTATATATATATATATATATATATATATGCGGAATTTATCAAAAAAAAAAATTAAAAAAAATATAGATTTCATAAATATCTATCACCTTTTTTATTTTACCTTTTATTATGTTCTCAACACTAAAAACATAAACTTAATTATGATGATTTTTAAGTAACATAAATAAAGGTATATATGAAAAAAATCGTTTTAAAATTAAAACTCCGCTAATGGGACTATAAAAATTTTAAACTTCGTCTTTATAACAGATACGAAGTTCTCGTCATGTGATGCATTTAATAGATGTAGGAGATTTTATGGACAAGTCGGTGCATAAATAAATACAAAAACTGATCGGAAACAATGTTAGAACATATTTTTATGATAATTATCAGCAGAGGGCTCACTGCTTCTGTTTTGCGAAGAGAAAACCCGATATGGATGCTGAAGTATTCACTATACATGTTAATTAACAAAGTTTTAAATTAAAAAAAATGTATAAGGTACGCGATCATTCGACGTCGGTGGATCTCGATCCGTAGATCAAGTAGTTGATCGATCGATATTATTTTATATATTTCGAACAGATTACGTGCATGAAAATCACGGTGTTTGCGGATACCAGAGAGAGCCTCATGGATTATTTCAGGTCAACACAGACACTATAGTTAACCAAAAAAAATCCATTTAGGCTAAAGAACCAACTCAAACTTTTCTACAAAAAAATTAGGCTAAATAACCGTGTGAATATATTTATTTAGCCAAACGACGTTAGTAGTGATGATGTGGACGAAGCAGCATCTGATGCTGCTAAGTTAAATGGCGTTGGTGTCGATATTGGAGTTGTAATGAAGACTACTAAAGAATTGGGAGTAAAATAGTATTTGGGTCATATATTTTAGCATTTTTTTGAGTATTGGGTTTTAAGTTTGTCCATTCTAATGGGATAGACACGTTAGTCAAATGAAATCAACCGGTGGTTTGGTCAACTATTAGTTAGAGTTAACCAAATTATTTACCTAGTTTTCTTATGTTGTTTTTAAATAATGGTAAAAGGTTTGATACTCAGATTTATAAAGATTCGATTTTTTAACCTAATTTTTAATAACTAAAAGTAAAGAAGATTAAAATAAAATTGATTTTAAATTTGTGGAAGAACTGGGACTAAGGATTCTACCATTAGCCAATTTTTCAAGTGATAAAAATCTTGCAACTCTTGTATTTAATTTATTCAAAATAATGTCAAAGTTAGATTTTCAAAATAATATTTGTAAATCAAAAGTATGAGACATCAAAAGTTTAAAACTCAACATTGTCCATCAAAAGAAAACAGAACCACTTGATAAAAACAATTTTTTTCAAATTTAATTCAAAGCAAATAATAGTAAAAGAATTGCAAAAAATAAATAAAATAAGAATTAACATTTTATTATTGGAAAAGTAGCTTCCTCTGTCGCCCCAGTGATGGTGATTAGCTCATCATGTTAAAAACACTCTCAAAATAGTTTTTCATAGCTCAAAAAGTGTCTACAATGAAGAAATAAAAGTAACACAGGAGAACTGATATGTTTCTAAGCGTTACAGAGACTGTTCTCTGTGTTGCAGAAAAAGAAAATAAAACAGAAGAGAAAAGAATGGACTCTCGGGACAGTAGATTTTTGAAAGAATAAGTGACAGGGAAAATGACAGTTTGCGTATGTGGTCTATTCTTCGTTCTCTTCCTTCTCTGCATAACTTTTTTTTTCTCCTGAATGTTTCGGCTCTCTGCAGATGATATTTTCTTTGCTTCTCTTTGCTTTATATAGGATTAGTAAACCCTAATAGCTCTTGTGAACCGATAAGGACTCCAAAACAAATCCAAAACCAACTCTAAATCCCGTGAAAATCCCAAACAAAGAAGAACTTTATTTCCAGCAACTGTGTTGATTCTCCAGCCATTTTCATGGCGTAAAACCCTCATTCTAACGTGTGTATAAGCTAGTATAGAATGTGTCTTCATTCTGGTAACTTGAAATCGCCTAAAAATCCCTTAAAACTCGGTTCAAAACTAATCCAGAAGTTTCTCCACGTAACTTTTCTCTTCCCACCAAATCCGGAATTTGAATTTAAAATGGGGGTGCCCCCAATCCATCTAGTGGGTTCCTTTATCACTTTTGTTGGGTGCCTTTAGTAATTTTCCTGGGTGCCTTTTATCACTTTTTGAGACGATTTTTCCACAAATATTTATTTCTCGAATACAATTTTTCAAAATAGATAATCGAGCACAATTTAGACACAAAAATGTGTCTATCAAATACCCCCAAACTTGCTATTTGCTAGTCCTCGAGAAAATCTAATCTAGAAAATAAAATCATAACTCACTTTCGCAGGAATCGCGACAACATTTAGCATATGTAATAAGCCGTTAAACCCCTAGGTGTCCCTAGTGAACGAGTTTTTTCTCGTGAGGGTTTACAAGAGGTATACCCACAAAACCTTTACTCCAAACCCTAGCTACCTGTGAACGATTGAGGGTAAACACTAAGCTAGCTATTTAGTTGGCATACTAAATTCTTCGGCTATAGGAATCATTACCCTATATGAGTCCAATTGTTGTACACGAGTTTGTACTCAGCTTAATAAAATTCATATATAAGAAAACAAAGCTCTACTTAGATAGTCATTCAACCATGATACTCGGAATCTATCAAAGTTCAATCACATGAAAAGATTTAGAAGATAGATGTGGAGATGATGAAGTTTGCGCATGTTGACTAAGATAAACGGTGTTTCCCATATCTGTCTGAAGGTCATTGCCAGAATGAATCCTAATGGATTGAGATACGCTCCCATTGGTCTTAATCATTATACTAATATTGATTCAACTGGTATATACAAGGGTTCCAGCGATCGATTTATTGAAATAAAACACTTGTAAATGTAGTGACAACATGATTGGATAAAATTGAATCCAAGCGCATGGTCCTTATCAGCATCTTACATGATAGTTCCTGTGGATCCTGTGTTCCACGCTTGCTTAGGCGACGGAGACATGGAGAACACACATATATTGCTATCAAAGTTTCAATACTCTTTTTTTTTTTTTTTTTTTAAAAAACAAGAATTATAAAAATGGGGCTTGATCTCAAACACTCTATTTCATCCTGGCGGCGATAACAATTCGATATTGGTGCCCCACCAAATCACTTAGAGAAACACAAAATTGCAAAAATAAAAACAGAAGGTGATATGGTCGAGATAGAATCCGAGATATGGTGACAACTATCGTGTTATTTCTAACACCTGAACTCTGTCCTTTTATGAATAGACCATTTAACTGGGCACACCAATTCCTATGGAAAAAGAGTTAAGTTTCCATCTACCTAGAAATTGTTAGTGTCATCCTGAATTGTTCACAAGCTTCTAAATTTTGGAGTTTTTATTATTGCACTAAAAAGTTTCTCCCTTACCCCCAAACTTAAATCAAACAGTGTCCTCAATGTTTCAAAATAAGAGCAGTACCAATAGATAAGTAAAAAGAGGAATAAAGAGGTAAGTCAGAAAGATAGTACCTGGGTGAAGCGTAGCAATCCTTCTATGGATAATAAAATAAAAAGATAAAACCCTACAAATATCTATTAATGTACAAAAACAAACCTGATGGTCAATCAGAGTAAACAGTGTCCTCCAGAGGGACCTCCTCAACATCACCTGTAGGAAAAGGCTCTAAAAATGGTTTCAATCTATGACCATTAACCTTGAAAGGATTTATACCATCTTGAGTCTCAATCCCAGTAGCACCATGAGGAAATACAGTGCGAACAACAAAAGGACCGGTCTACCGAGAGCGAAACTTCCCGGGGAATAGATGCAAACGAGTATCATACAAAAAAAAAATTGACCTGGAGAAAATGACTTTCTTAAAATATTTCTATCATGCACAAGTTTCATTTTGTTCTTATACTTCCTAGCACTATCATACGCATCTTTATGAATCTCTTCCAACTCATTGAGCTAGAGCTTCTTGTGAGCTCCTGCTTTGTCAAGTGAAAAATTAAACTGCTTTACAAACCAATATGCTTTATGTTCTAACTCGACGCGCAGGTGACAGGACTTGCCAAAACCTAGACAATAGGGTGACATTCCAATGGGGGTTTTAAACGTGGTACGGTAAGCCCATAAGGCATCAGTAAGCCTTAACGACCAGTCTTTCCTATTATGATTAATTGTTTTATCTAGAATATATTTTATCTCCTTGTTGGAAACCTCTACTTGACCACTAGTCTGTGGGTGATATGGGGTATCCACTTTGTCGATAATACCATATTTCTTCCTCAAGAGCTTGAACGGTCGATTACAAAAGTGTGACCCTCCATCACTAATTATAGCTCGCGGTGTACCAAAACGTGCAAATATGTTATCATTCAAAAACTGGACCACAACCTTGTGGTCGTTTGTTTTACACGAAACCGCCTATAACCACTTAGACACATAGTCTACGGCGACAAGGATGTAAAAATAACCAAAGGAATTAGGAAAAGGACCCATAAAATCAATGCCCCACACGTCAAAGACCTCGATGAGTAAAATTGGGTTCAAAGGCATCATATTTCTACAGGAAATGGTTCTTAACTTCTGGCATCGTTCACAAGCAACACAGTAACTATGGGAGTCTTTAAAAAACGACGACCAATAGAATCCACACAGCAATATCTTAGCAGCAGTCTTCTTAGCACTAAAGTGAACCCCACAAGCATGATCATGACAAAAGGAAATAATACTGGACTAGTCAATCTCATGTATACATCTCCTAATAATCTGGTCTGGACAATACTTAAACAAGTAAGGATCGTCCCAAAAGAAATGTTTTACCTCAGCTAAAAACCTAGAACGATCTTGTTTACCCCAGTTTTGAGGCATTCGACCAGTAACAAGATAATTCACTATATTCGCAAACCAATGTGATTGGGAAACAATGAATAGTTGTTCATCAGGAAAGTTATCCCTCACAGGAGGAGAATCATCAGGGGAATCCAAAACAATTCTAAAAAAGTGGTCTGCTACTATATTTTCTGCAACCTTTTTATCTCTAATTTCTAGCGAGAATTCTTGTAACAAAAGGATCCATATAATCAATCTAGGTTTAGTATCCTTCTCAGACAGAATGTACTTCAAAGCAGCATGATCGGTAAAGACTATAACCTTAGAACCTAAGAGATATGATCTAAACTTGTCTAGGGAAAAAAAATAGCTAACATTTCCTTCTTTGTGGTGGTTTAGTTCTGTTGGGCATCATTAAGGGTTTAGCTAGCATAGTAAATCACATGAAGTAATTTTTTTTCTCGCTGACCTAACACAACACCAATAGCATAATCTGAAGCATCACACATTATCTCAAAGGGTAGGTTCCAGTTAGGTGTCTGGCCTATGGGGGCGGTAGTGAGTAAGGTCTTAAGCTTCTCAAAAGCCTCTAAACAAGCATCATCAAAGACAAACTTAACATCTTTCGCAAGCAGATTGCAAAGAGGCCTAGAAATCAAGCTAAAATCCTTAATGAATCGACGATAAAAACCTTCATGCCCTAAGAATGACCTAACATCTCGTACAGTTTTGGCAACCTGTAAAGTCTTAATAAGGTCAACTTTGGCTTTGTATACCTCTATACCCTTAGAAGATACGATGTGCCCTAAAACAATTTCTGATCGAACCATGAAATGACATTTTTCTCAATTAAGCACTAAATTCTTTTCCTTACACCTAGTCAACACTAATGTCAAATGATGCAAGCACTCATCGAAAGATGACCCAAATACTGAAAAATCATCCATAAAAACCTCTAAAAACCGTTCTACCATGTCAGAAACTATGATCATCATACAACGCTGAAAAGTAGCGGGTGCATTATACAACCCGAAAGGCATGCAACTATACGCAAAGGTACCAAAGGGACAGGTAAAAATAGTTTTCTCTTGGTCTTCTAGGGAAATAACAATCTGATTATAACCAGAAAAACCATCTAGCAAGCAATAATGGCTATGTCCATCTAATCACTCAAGCATTTGGTCGATGAAAGGAAGGGGAAAGTGGTCCTTCCTTGTGACCTTGTCCAGATCCAACGGTCGGATTTTAAGATTTTCATTAGATGATTAGAACCCAACAATGATTCTACTGAAATCACCTAGATATACACTATTTCCAATTGAAATCAATTCCGCGTCAGAAACCGGGTTGATTGCTCTGATGGAACAATGTTTGCCAACTTTAGCACCCAATAATCGTAAATAAATGCAAATTGCTTCATTTCCAGATAGAAGATGAGTGAATTTGAAGTGGCAAGATACAATAATCTGGTGTTGGAACCAAATTTTCAATTGGGTTCTTTGGAAATATGGTTTCCCAGCTAAGAACCGAGTCACAATGCTGGTAAGAAAGCTGAGGATGAGACCATGAACTAGGTAAATTATGCCAACGGAGAGAGAAAATGTAGCTGGATTTGAAGGGATTGTTGAAAACATGGCATCATATGCAATTAAAGTGAATGGGAACCAGTGAAAGGCCCCAGCAATGCAAAGAACCGTGAAGTGTTGAAGGGAAGGAAGAATTTGAGATAGTTTAAGGTGGAAGTAGTAGAGAATAGCTGAAGAAAGGAAACTAATGAATCCTACAATATAAATCCCTGCCAAGTGGTAAAGAAAGTCGAATTCTTTTGATGTTTTTGTTTCTTCAAATTCAGACATCATTTCACCCTGCATTTTGCGAGTAACAACCAATAAATTAATGTATGGCTGCGGCTGAACTTGTCTTAGAAGCATAAAAAAAAGAAAGCATAGAATCATTTACTTACTTCCTTCATTTTACTTTCCTTGTCTGTACGAATCAAAGTTGACGCATCAGTTTTCTGCAAGGGAAGAAAATCGGAACCTTCCCCCAGAATGCTTCCTTTTTGAATTACAGCATAAGGACCGATTGAAGATTTTGGACCAATTCTCATAGGGAGGAAGATTAAGGTTCCATTCTTCACCTCATGGCTTTGAATCAAAACCCCTTCATCAATCACTGTTTCATCACCAATTGAAACTAGAGATGGGTCTGTAATATCGATAGTATCAAGCAACATCGATGATCCAATCTTTTCTCCAAGCATCTCAAACCAGAATTTGAGAAAAACAGTTCATATCAAGTGAACACCAAGAACTCTTCCAGCAACTTGTTGGGCCTTGTAATGAGTCCACCACTTAATGAAATCCAATGACCAAGTGGAAATCTCTGAATTCAACGCATAATTTGGTTGTAGAAAGGAGTTTACGAATAGAGAAATGCAGAGGCAAGTCAACAGCATGTAAAGTATCCAAGCAACAGGGGCCAAAGCCAGGGGTATCAGATAACTCTAAGGAATTCCGGCATGAAAGCTTGAGAGTGCTAGAGAGTAAACTCAAACAAGTTGAAACTGAGACGTAGGCAGGAAGAACCAGCACAGTGGATGCATATATAATAGCCAGAAACAAATTAGAATCATTGTTGGGTTCTAATCTCCATCTGGGATCTAAGAAACAAATTAGCACTATGAAAGGCACCGCATCACAAATTTGACTGTAGTATAAATCATACCAGATGAAGGAGGAGATGTACTGAAACAAGAACCTATAACGCACATTCTCAATAGAACCAAACAAGAAATCAGAGATGGGTTTGTTTTGGTAACTAAGAAAAGATATGAAGATGTTTTGGTAACCAAGAAAAGATCTAAATTCAAAATTTCAAAACCCTAATCATCAATTTGAACAATTATTCAACTTTATATTCTAATTCATGTCAAACCCATCTCTAATTCCCTTCATAGAATATCAATTTCATCTTTAGAATCTTCTCTGAAAATCTCACGAAAACCATGATTCTATGATTCACATCAAATCATGTTCTTTTTTGTAGTTGATTCTTCTGATTAGCATAATAATCTTCTTATTCATCTCATGATCTTAAATCCATTTTTAATCATTCAATTTCATCAGAACATCAACTCACTGAAAACCTAACTTATTTTCTCCTCAATTTAAATTTCTTCACCATCTTTTGTTTAATCAACATGAACACCACCACTAGCAACACTAACTTATTCATTCCCTTCATCTCTCAATCTAAAATCCCCCATTTTTGTCTCTCAATTTTGCCGATAGATGAAGAGCAGGAGAAGAAGAAAGAGGAGAAGAAGAAGAAGAAAGAGAGGGACTTGGTTTTGGGAGGGTTATAATAGTTAGGTCGATCGTAACCGTTCATCTTTTAGATGGAACAAAATCTAAAATAAATCGTACATCTAATCTGTTAGGGACTTGTTTTGTCATTGTTAGCAAAGTTTTTTTTTTAGTAATTCAAATTTAATTGATGGAAAAAAAGGACACATCATCAGTTCATGTGGTCAACTATCGTCAGCGTCAGTCCAGGTACCAAACACTAACATTGGAAAAATGTTAGTAAAAACATAAAATATGGTCAAAACATAAGGACCAAAGTCTAATTAACCCATTACTAGTGTCTATCAAAGGGGATGAATCTAACAAAGCATTTACCTCATTAATCACATTATCGTCATCAAAATCAAACCCAAAGTGGGCTAGGAATTTCTCTAATGGATCTTCTAACAAAGTGTTTGGTAATGAATCCTGAACTAATGTTCCTATCATATTCACTTCTTCAATGCACGGGTCATCTAACTCAGGTGGTTGCTTACTAATATTGAAAATATTCAGCTCAATAGTCATATTACCAAAAGATAAGTTCATAATACCATTCCGACAGTTAGTGATCGCATTAGATGTAGCTAAAAACGAGCGACCTAAAATCACAGGTATTTGATTCTCTGGGTCAAGGACAGGTTGGGTATCAAGGACAACAAAATCTACTGGATAAATAAACTTACCGGCCTCAATAAGAACATCCTCTATGGCACCACGAGGAATTTTCACAGACCTATCAGTTAACTCCAGTGTTATCTGAGTAGGTTTCAAATCACCAAGGCCTAGATGGAGGTACACATGGTACGGAAGTAAGTTCACAATGGCTCCTAAGTCAAGTAATGTTTTCTCAACATGGTTGTTACCTATTGTTCAAGAAATGCTTGGGGAACCTGGGTCCTTGTACTTAGGAGTTGTATTGTTCTGGATAATTGAACTCGCATAACTAGCTAAAAAGGTTTTTCTTTGGTACACTAAGCTATCGCTTTCGCGTATACATATCCTTACGGAACTTGGCATAAGCAAGAATCTTCCTAATTGCATATAATAATGGAAGGTTGATCGTGACTTGCTTAAAAACCTTCAATATGTCGTTAAAGTTGGATTCCTTATTTGTTGGTGCTAACAGTTTTGGGAACGGGGCTCTGGGAACAAAATTTGGCTTATGAGGAGCTACATCGGTCTCTTTAGAGACTTCATCAGTCTCAATAGCTACTGGATCATAAAGGTGAACTACAGTATGTTCACTATCAGGCATGGTTACCTTGTTATCTACCACTTTACCATTTCTAAGGTATCTAATTGCATTCACATGATTTGATGATTTCTCACCAGAAGATACTTCATGAACTCCTCTATGATTGGGGTGTGGTTGACTAGGGAACTTGCCTTTTTCTCTTTCTCTCAAAGACTCGGTGATTTGACCAACCTAGGTTTCTAAATTGGAAATAACCTGACTGTTATCCTGGACGATCTTTTGATTTTCTCGTAAACTTTAGTTGAAAAACTGCTGAAAATCTTTAGTGTTCTGAGTTAATGAGGCGACAGACTCTGCTAAACTCATGATCCTCTTATCTATCGGATTCTGAAATTGTGCGGGTCTAGAAGGATTCTTAGTATAACCAAATCCTGGGGGAATCTTAGAATTACTAGTCTGACCTTGACTCTGGCCCTTAGACCAAGGAAGGTTATGATGGTTTATCCAACCAGGGTTATAGGTTTCTGAATAAGGGTCAAACTTCTGATGATTATCAAATTTGGTGTTATTATAAAGGGCATGGGCTTGCTCTTCAACATTCTGTCCTTCCCAAAATGGATTTGGCTCAATTCCACAACTAGATTGACTCAGTTCTAAAGCTTCTAACCTTTTATATATAGCTGGTATTTTGGCATCTGATTCATAAGATCCTTCTACCCTATTGATATTTCCTCTACTTAGAAGAATTGTTTTCTGGGGCTCCCTACTGTTTTCCCACTACTGGGTTTTTTCGGCGATTTCATTCAAAAATGTCATCGCACCATCGACAGTTTTATTTTCAAACCCACTTGTGCATAAAGACTCAACCATGGTTGTTGTCATATAATCTAAACCCTCGTAGAGGATCTGAACTAGCCTTACTTTTTCTAAACCATGATGAAGACATTGTGATAATAAGTCATTAAACCTTTCTAAATACCTATATAAAGATTCTCCCTCTTGTTGAGCAAATGTGCAAATCTGCTGCCTAATAAATGATGTTTTGTGCCTAGGGAAAAACTTCTAGAAAAAGGAAGATGTAAGTTGTTCATAGGTTTCAATTGACTCGGAAGTCAAACTATATAGCCAAGATTTGGCTTTGTCTCTTAGTGAAAAAGAAAACAATCTAAGTTTCAATGATTCATCATCTAGGTCCTTAATCCTGATGGTATTTCATATTTCCTCAAAATCCCTAACATGGAAATAGGGGTTTTCATTTTCTTTCCCTAAGAAGATTGGGAGCATCTGTATGGTCCCAGGTTTCAACTCATAGTTTGCTTCAGTTTCAGCTAACTTGATACATGATGGACGATAATTCCTAGTCGGGTTCAACAAAGCTTTTAAAGTTGCCATTGTTGGCGCTATCAAAGGACTAGAAGTAACTTCTTCACATAGTGTCAAGTTCTCAAAATTGAAATTTCCAAAACATGGCCCTCAAAAGAAGAGTCTTCGAGGTCCTCGTTTCCAGGACATAACTACTAGGTTTGTCACTAATCAAATGACCTAGAGTGTCTCTTATCCAAGCTCGCTCAGTGATGATTTCGAGCGGTCTTGGCATACACTAAAAAAAACTAAAAAAATAAATCCTAATTGGAAGGGAATTTTAAGAAATCACAAGCAAGGCTGACTCAACCAAATCAAACCTGTTGAATCCAGCAAACAAAAAGCATGATGGCTCCACTTAGATTGTTTCTAGACCAGCTTTTATTCTTTCAAAAAACAACTAGTTACAGTTTTAGCAAACCTCTTAGAACGATCTGAATTAGATTAATTCAAATAGAAGCAAGATAAGCTTTAAGGAGCTTTGATAACCCTGTCTCTTTGGTAATGTTTCCTTGGGTTACAAGGCAGCTCGAATCTACTTAAAATAATCTTCCTGGACTTTTTGAGTTAGGCTAACAGAGTAACTAATACAGTCCTTTTAAATGACTTTCCAATAAGCTCGTTACCCTGTCGGTTTCTTTCTAGTCAAATTTTAAGGCTTAGGTTCACGTTTGGTAACGTGTTCCTAAAGCGGGCAAGAAGGAAACGATGATGAAATCCGAGTCCTTATCTTGTATGGCCAGTTCTTACCCTTTACTAGAAAAGTAAATCCATATTTAGCTTCTCAGCATATATGCACACGAAGGAGTCCAGAAAACCCGCTGACAGGGGATTCGTGGGTGGCTAGAGTCTTACCTCTCGTTCCAGACGGGCGATGAACTGTTGAAGTCGACTCAGGCCACCGACTCCTATGTCAGTGTACGAACCCGAGGGGCCAAGACAATATCATAATTGTCCCTGTTATAGTTTATATTTAAATTACCCTTTCTTAGGGTTTAAAAATAATAATGTCCAAAGTCCCAAAATAAAGTGCAAAAAGTGTCCAAAAATAAAAGAAAAATTACAGAAATAACAAAAAAAAATCATAATACAATCTTCTAAACAAATAAAATCTAAAAAAAAATCAAATTAAAAATAAAATTCTTTGTCTTCCTTTCCGTTCTTTAAGCTTTAACTTTAACTCCAAGTCTCACCAAAGTCTTTGGGCTCAATCAACATTCAACACCAATAAAATACTAACAATTTCATTTCAAATAGGCTTTTGATCAACATTACATCACAAAACAAGTAATAATCATGGATTTCATACTATATCTATGTTCTAGTATTGTTATTGAGTTGTCTACAATGTAAATAGTCAATCAAACATAAACAATTTCATGATTATCAAAAAAAAAAAAATTAGGACCCTAATGGTAGATTAACTTACCTTTGATGATTTTATAGATGGATTCCAAAATTGAAAGATGCAATAGAATCACCAATGATTATGGAGCAAAGCCTTTAAATTTGACGCAACAAATCGACCTATAACACCTTGGAGATTAAATGGGGGTAAAAATGGTTGGAGAGGGGAGGAGGAAGAATTTTTTTTGAAAGTGTAGAATGAGGAGAAACTCGGGCGTTTCTCTGTATAGAAAAGTTGTAGAGATGGATATCAGGTATTCGTCTGGTCAAGTCAACCAACTGACTGTGACGGATACCTGGTATCTGTTTCGTACTATACTGACGGATATCAGGTATCCGTCTCAGCAAGCCAAGATATACTTTCCCCCATAGTGGGACTTTTTGGACCCCTCTATGGCTTGGGTATAATTAAGCTATAGCCAAGCGATAGCCCTCACCATAGTGCTTGGCCTTACAAGTAGATAGCATGGAAACGTTACCTTCCTAATGTTAACACATATAATAAATTGATATGACAATGGAAATAACAATAATAAAAATGTAGACGACGAGGAGTAGCAAGAGTGTAGACCTATCAATTTTGTTTTCATTTGAATGAAATAGTATCTACCTCATCAAATTTCTTTTATCAAGAAGTACTTCTAACATTCAGTAGATGTATTTTCTTGGTTGTTCGATTGCTTGGTTCGTTTTAATTTGTTTATAACCCCTAGTTACTCTGTTTTCTCAGTATCATTGTGTTTACAAACAATCTGGCCCATGTTCTTGAATCCCTTATCAAATGTTTGTTACTATCTAGGAGTTATTCCACAATTCGGTGCGAAGACTATCGCTACCCAACATCTATCCAGACGATTATCTACTGGAAGTTAATCAAACGGTCAAAAAAATATTGTATGATCCAATCATTCAGCTTCAATCGCAATAGAGAAGATAAGTGAATCTTTTGAGTCAAGGTTTTTCCTTTTAACCAGTGAACCACTTGAATCCACAAGTTATATTTAGATGATAATATCATTGATCAATCAAGGTTAATGTTCACAAATGAACAACTTGATTCCCCACGAGTTAAAATCAATTTATTAAACACTATATTATCCCATGCAATCAAGTGTATCACTATCTAAAGCCGCACATAACAGAGATTGTTAACATTAGTTTTAAAACGATAGTTCTGTCCACAAATTCCAAATCAATAACTAAATCAGTATAGGATATTATTCACAAGTTCTTGAGTGGCTTTATTGCAGAAGAGAACGACCATAAAATAAACAAGAACTTAGAACATGAAAAAAGGTATTTTTTATCATAGGTACAATTAAAAAAAATAACAACTAAATAAACGACTAGTTTCCTGATCGTACTTTTAGTATTTTTTGATCCCTGAAGAAGTTTTTAAAGGATACTCCATGGTTATTCCAAACTTAATCAGAATATAGTAGAGGACGTAACTACCATACAAAGTGAATCGTGTAATAGGGTGAGTTTGTAAATTAAGAGACAAGAGTTCTCTATTATGGTAAGAAGATATTTGAAAGTTAAAAACCTGTACCATAACCCCTCTTGGTAAGGGATTTTTTTGTTTCAAATATTCTTTTGAAGAATATGTTCTTCAAGTTCGTATATCTGATATGTACAATCTGAAGCCTAGTATTTTACACTTTCGCAAGTGAATGCAAGATTTCAATTCGCATGATCAAAACCGGACGCTTGCACAAGTTTGGGCAAGAATATATGGATCAGGACTTGAGTACTGGCACTCACAAACGTTATTTGAAATCTCCAGTGCTCTTGGTGACCCTATGTATGTAGATGATGCTACTCTTTCTCAAAGCTTTGGTTTATATGCAAGAGTTTAGTCGAAATAGATCTTTCGAAGATTCTGAAAAGAGAAATCTTAGTTGAGCGCGATGGACGTGCCTTTCTTGTTTCAATTGTTTAGGAGAAAATTCTATCATTTTGCTCGGGTTGCAAAACCATTGGTCACGGCTTGGGTGAGTTCAAAAAAAAAAAACTAATGACTTAAGTGAAAAAGTAGATAAGCAGAGTGACAATCCTGGTGATAAACATGGAGACAAGGGAACCAATGACATGCAAGTTGTAATTCAGAAAATATGCAAGTCACATCGTTCGATCAGGTAGCCTATGGAAAGGATGTTAATTTGCATGATCATGGTGACAATAGAGATATTTATGCTAATATGAGTCCAATTGACTTAGCAGTAGTGGATCAAATTGCTATTGCATCTGCGAATAAAGTGATTGAGGAAATAGCAGATAAGGTAGTGAATGAATCCCATGTTGCTGCTAGCCTTAGTAGTAATGTTCCTATTGATATTAGGAAATCATTTGAAAATGTTAGTATTCACTCTTCTTCAGATAGTGAAAATTTTACTACTCCTGGAAATAACGGCGTTAACACTGTGAATCCGATTTCCTTGGAAGGAGCTTGCTGAGAAGACTTATCCGAAGAAGAAGGTGAGATCCAATATTTCATCATCGCCGGTACCAGAGAACATGGTGATTGAAGATACGCCTTCTCCTCCATCGGATATTTTTCAACTTGTTTTGCGCAAGAAGAAACCAAAACATGGAATTTACATGAAATCTCCTGAAAATAATTTTTGGATGAAAAGCTTTACATGAGCTGCTTTTTGTAATTTCTCGCTTTTCCGGCTCTTTTAGTTTTGATTTACTTTTTTACTTCTTTCTTTTTTCTTTGATGGAAGTTTAGGCTTATGTCCCTCTCTATTTTTGTTTTCCTTTTACCTTTTAAGAATAAATTCTCCTCTGGAATTTGCAGGAAAAAAAAAAGATAAGTCATTTCTGAAAATGCAAAAGTATCTTATGCTAAGAGTTCATCATAACCCTTCACTAAAATTTTAGTTTGGGGGGAGTTTTTTTAGTTGTCTATATAGAACCATTGTAAAATAATAACTCAAAAAAATATTAAAGTTTGAATTATATTCTTTAATTAAGTAACAACATTTTGAATTGGTATGAAAACTTGTTCAAAAAATGTTTACATGGCTTTTCTGTTATATATCCTGTAGCAGTTAATGTAAAGAAAATATAAATAAACTAAGGATCATCAGAAGAAAATACCAAGTGTTATTTTCTAGGAAGAAAATACTATATTAAGAAGCATCCCTGCAGAGAAAGAAGTTTATGATACTCGTATAAGTATGGATGCTTGGAAAGCACCAGGACCTAACAAATTCCACCAGGTTTTCATCAAACTCAATGAGGTATCATCAAGGAAGATGTAGTTAGTTTGGTTCAAGCCTTTTTCTCTTCTTGTTATATTATCAAGAAATTGAATCGAACTAAGTTAATGCTAATACCAAAAGTGAAATCCCCTTTAAAGTTGTTGATTATAGGCTTATTGCTCTACGCAATATTTCTTGCAAGATTTTTTTTAAGTTAATGGCAAGAAGAATGAAGACTATTCTGGATAAAGTTATATCACCATTGCAATTTGCTTATATTCAGGGAGATTAACATCTAAAAATATCTCTTTAACACATGAGATTGTGCATAAACTCGAAAGAACAAATTAAAAAAAAATGCAGCATATCTTGCTCTGAAACTAGATATATCAAAAGCATTTGACAAACTGGAATGGAAATTTCTTATTGAAGTCATGAAAAAATGGAATTTTCTGAGGAATATGATCATAAAATACACTATCTCCACTAAGATTTCTATTATTCTTAATGAATCCACTTGCGCACCATTTTATCCTACAAGAGGCACATGTCAATGAGATCCTACATATCCTTATATGTTCATATATCATTATCATGGAATCATTTTCAACGAATGTGGTTGATAAGTGCATAATTTACATATTTTAAGTATCATTTTCTTACACCTATTTGTTAGATTTTGTGTGTTACTCAGCATTAGAATTACTTTGTAGTTTATGTCTTTTGTTAGGTTACATCTCTGAAAGAAGTAGAAATGGAGCATTACAAAGGAAGACTTACCAAATACCCAGTGAAGCTCATTCAAATCCAGGATTTCTAGTCACCATCTTGTAGAAAATTAAATTACGAAACCAACAATGAAAGAACGAGCTCATTCCGAGGTCATATATAGGAGTTATGAGCAAAAAAAGAACTAAGGGAAAATTTGTTATTTTAAGGGAAACTACTATGGGAACTCCACCATATGTTAAGGGGCAGCTGAATTCGAATATTGCTAAAGACACCTGTACATTTATTAAGGGATGCCAAAGCTTAAATATTGCTTAGGCACCATCATCATTGATCGGGGCCACCCTTCTCTTTCTTCTTCATAAATCCGAACAAAATATAGTTCGAGTTTTCCGACAACAGTTCATGATGGGGGCGAGTGATTGGAAGGAATTTATATTTAGGTGGGATCATTAGGTTCTAAGGATTGCTACAGGCCATGGGTATATATATGATTGATCTTGATGATTTCAGTGATGGTGTTGAGCTGTTGGAAGGAGCACGATCTGTGATAGTTCACTCAAAGTCAGAGAGAAGAATTTTAGGAAGATGATGATATTGATAAAATGTTTTTCATTATACATTTAATACTAAATGATTAGTGTTTATAGTAATATCCTAATTACTTGACTTAGTATTAACAGATAGACTTTAGTCAAGTCAGACTATATTGACTTAGTGCATAACAGACCCCCTCAAACTGATAAAGTGTTACAGACCTAGACAGACACTTTAACAGTTTGGACCAACTATTTGACTGAAGTATCACCAACAGAAGTCCCAAGCAAAAGCAGCAATAGCCTGGAGAAGATTGGATAGCATAAACCCTTTGTAAACAAATCATCCAATTGATCTTCACTTGCCACATGATGCAACTGGAGGAAGCCAGTATCCACCAGCTCTTTGACAGCATGATAATGGTTCTCTATGTAATTTGACCTTGCATGAAAAACAGAATTAGTAGCTAAAGAAATTGCACTAGTACTATCACAGAAAAGATGCACAGAACCCTTCAAAGAGAAATGCAATTCCTTTAAAACATAAGAAAACCATTGCAACTCAGTTGCAGCCAATGTTAGACACTTATACTCTGCCTCAGCAGAAGACTTGGACACAGTAGGTTGTTTATTGGATGACCAAGCAATCACTGAATTTCCTAACAAAACCACATACCCAGAAGTTGACCTTCTAGTGTCAGGACATCCAGCCCAATCAAAATTTGTATAGGCCTTCAAACTCTGTAAATCACCAGACCTAAGATAAATGCATGTACCAATACTTCCTTTCAAATATATCAGAATCCTTTTGACTAGAAGCATATGCATATCTGTTGGTGCATGCATAAATTGAGACACATATGTGACAGCAAAGCAAATATCTGGCCTAGTCAAAGTTAGATACTGAAGACTACCAACCATATTCCTAAATTCAGATGCATCTTGCAATAAAACTCCATCTTTGATAGACAATCTGTTAGCCTTTGCCACTAGTGTCTTGCAAGGCTTGCAAGTCAACATATTAGCCTTTGACAATAAATCTAGAGTATACTTTTTCTGAGTTAGCAACATAGTGTCAGAAATTTGTTTTGCTTCAATACCAAAAAAATATGACAATGACCCTAACTCCTTCATAGATAATTGTGCACTCAATGTTGAAATCACTGTAGTAATCAAACTATCTGAACTACCAGTTATTAAAATATTATCAACATACAATAATAACACCAACATGTCTGACCCATTTGTAAAAATAAACATAAAAGTATCTGACACTGATTTCTTAAAACCATAAGACACTATAAAAAGAGCTAAATGCTTTGAACCATACTTTTGGTGCTTGCTTCAAGCCATAAAGGCTTTTCTTAAGTTTAAACACATAGGAAGGATAATCAGGATGAATGAATCCTTGAGGTTGATCCATATACACAGTTTCATCCAAATGACCATGTAAAAACGCATTAGAAACATCCAATTGTCTAACAGACCAATTGTGTGTAAGTGCAATTGTGAGTACAATCCTGACAGTAGCAAACTTCACTACTGGACTAAATGTGTCTTTGTAATCAACCTCTTCTAGTTGTGTATATCCCTGAGCAACTAATCTAGATTTATACTTGTCCACAGTACCATCTGCCTTCAACTTGATTCTATAAACCCATTTACAACCTAAGATGTTCATCTAAGGCTCAGGTGGAACATAGTCCCAAGTCTCCTGTTGTACAAGAGCATCCACCTCCTCCCTCATAGAAGCTAACCATTTGGGATGTTTAGAAGTTGTCTTCAAACTCTTTGGCTTATCATGATGTGATAATAAATATGCAAAAGCACTAAGAATTGGATGTTTTGCAGTGTAATGAGGTGTGTGCACAAAGGAAGTTCCAGTTAAAGAAATAGGCAAGGTCTTACCATTTCCCACCATGACCTTCTCCTTGCCAGCATAAGGAGAAGAGTGTTGGAGTAATAAAGAATCTACAGTCATGTGAGAAGAGGCACCAGTGTCTGACAGCCAGGTTGTTGGTGTTGAAAATGCACTAGTGTCAGAAGCAAGATTTACATTGAAGGTTGAGAAGGCATTCTCCAGTTCAGCTACATTAGCAACAACATCAGAGGTCTTCACATTCTTTGGAGAAGCATATCTAAAATAACACCTGATTGCATAATGTCCCATCTTTCTACAGATCTGACATTCTACAGCAGAATAATCAGTCTGTGGTCTTCTTACTCCACTAGAACGAAGAATTGGTACTGAACCAGAAGAAGAACTGTTAGAAGAATCATATTGATGAAATATTGTATTAGTTCTTATATTCTTATATTTTCTTGAATGTGCTGGACCAGAAAAAGATCCCAATCTTGAACCAGAATGTACATTTCTTGTGTCAAAAGCTGCTGGTTCTGGATAATCAAACTGATCTGCCATTGTTTGATGTTGATCATATAGCCGTTGCTCATGGATTAACAATCTTTCCTTAAGTTCAGAGAAAATATATGAAGGCTCCCTATTGTATGCAGAAACAACAAAATTGTCATATTCTCTTCCTAATCCATTCAGAATATGCATAGTGGGATCATCATAACTTATTTTTTCACCAATTGCAGATAAAGAATCAGCCAACATTTTTACTTGATGAAGATATAGAGTAATTGATTGAGTACCCTTCGAATATTATTAAGTTGATTGCGAAACATACCTCTTCTAGCACCATTGTTGTTTAAAAGTTGTTTCAAGAAACAACCAAATTTCTCTGGCAGAAGACAAACCTATAACATCACTAGAAACAGTTGATGTTAATGCTGCTTTTAAACAACTTACAACAAATCTATCAAGCTTTCTCCAATAAATCCATCTTGGATTTGTATCCATTGCTTAGTATTTCTGTTGGTGGTTCTTGAATTTCTCCATTAACATACCCATACAAATCTGTGGATATGAGAATTGACTCAAACTGATCTTTCCACAACAAGTAATTTGTGGAATCAAGTTTGATTGAAATAAAGTTTGAGATATTAGTAAATGGAAAATGTTGTGGAGAATCAGATTCTGCAGCAGTTGAAGTTGAATTTGTTCCCCAAGGATCTGATCGATTAGCCATGCTTCTAGTAATAGGCATAAAAGATTGGTTATAAAATTGTTTGAAGATTAATGTTGAGATTAACCGAAAGATTTTGATTCAAGAAAATATTATTGATGATCTGTGTTGATAAAGGTTGAAAAGGTATTTGAATCTTGTTTGAATGATTTGATTCAATGATTTCGGTAAATTTTGTTTAAAATATTTTGATTCAACCTTTGCTCTGATACCATGATAGTTCACTCAAAATCAGAGAGAAGAATTTTAGGAAGATGATGATATTGATAAAAAAAAATTCATTATTAATACTAAATGATTAGTATTTATAGTTATATCTTAATTACTTGACTTAGTCTTAACAGATAGACTTTAGTCAAGTCAGACTATTGACTTAGTCCATAACAATCTGTGATGATCATGATGGTGGTTATGAGAACTCGAGATAACTTATGCTGATGGTGATTAATGATCATGGATTGACAATGACGAGTTCTGGCCGTGTAAAGTGAAGGGGAGGTGATTGGCAGTTGAGGTCGAGGAATTATAATATTAGAAAAGCTCAATGGTTTTAATGGTGATAAAATCTATGATGTTGTCGAGTGAATATGTGTCGTTGTTGTTGATAGGCAGTGATGGTTGACATGATACTGGAAGTTTGTGATACTCGATGGAAGAAGGAAGTTGTTGATGTAGGTTTGAGAAAAAATAAGTTAATGGTGGTCCGTGTCTGAGGTATCGATGGAAGGTGTGAGCAGTGATGGCTTGAGCTAGGTGAAGTCGTTGTTGTTGGAGTCGAGTCTGTTAGCAAAGGTGTGAGAGGGAAATCAGGGAAATAAGAGGATTTTGAATAAAATAGAAAGTCATGAGTTTTTTAAACGGGGAAAAGATAGGTAATTGACATTTGTACGCGGATGTGATGTTAATCCTAATCTATTACGGAAAGTTATGGCCGGTGGGATATTTCAAGAGTCCTACTTAGTTTAAAACTCTAAAAGAGGCGGTGTTTGGTAATTCTATAAATAGGACCGTGTAAAATTTCACATAAAAGAACTTCATACAGAAAAAAAGGCTTTTGGAGGCAGAGGGAAGTACGGAGGAGTTAGAGCTGCGTTGGAGCTTGGGATTATTCCCACGTATTCGGTTTGATTTATCTATTCTTCTCTAATAATTTTTCCATAATTTTTAGTAAAACTATGTGTAGCTAACTTCTTATTTGGTTAGGGATGTAATCTAAAATCACAAACATGTTATTTTGATTAATGCATTGATTATTTATTCACTCTCGTATTTATCGTTCATGTTTTACTACGCATAATAATTGTTTGATTGTGTTCAAATAATATGATTGGTTGTTTTACATATTTAAGTCGTGAATTAAATATCTTAATAACTTCTTTATAGATAATTAGGAGTCTTAGGTATTTTTATCAAGAACTCTAATAATTTGCAGTAATTTGTGACTACTAGCGATGCAAATCGTGAAGGAAATCACAAGTAAAACTTGACATAGGTTGAATATACCATGATTGTGTTTATATTATCTATGAATAACCCATCTCATAGAACTTAAAGCTTTTCTCAATTTGAATCTCTTAGTGATAAAGCATTAGGTTATTTGTTGAAAAAGAATTCATACATTAGCGATTATAATATTTGATGATTTTTGGAGACGTAACGAAGTGTTACACCGATTGGGGATACTTTAGGGATTACCCTATATAAATAACCGCAATCGCACGACGTCTAACTACTAGACAGCGGCAAGTACGGGTCGGATCCACAGAGAACGGAGAAATACTGCAATCAATATCTCTAATCAACTAACCAGAAACAATATTTTTTGATTTTTAGAATTACGAATAAATTAATAAAACAAACTAAACTAATAAAATAACTAAAATGGGAGAGTCGGTAACCAGGGTTTTCAGTATCTACCATTATTTCTATTTAATTATTGAAGTGAAACATAACTTATGAATATTCATTTATCGTTCGTTCTATCGACATCACCTATTATATGTATTAGAATCGCAAATATCACTGGGACGCCCTAAGCATGGCGCATCAAAAGCCCTAGTCTGAAGCATACACCATCTAATTGCGTTAGCGAGAAAATAATACGAAGCTAATTATAGGTTCATAAATAATATTTGGCTCTTCAAAGCATACATCATCTAAGGATTTAACGAAAGCATGAAATATCTAAAAAGTAGACAAACATATTTGTTATCCTATTGATTTTGCGCATAGGTTACTGTATTGTACGGAACCGGTGAAACGACAACTAATTTAGATTTAAATCAATAAACAAAATCATGGAATAATCTATTTAAATCATAATGGTCTGTATCAAATAAATCGATTCAATTAATCTAAACTTTAAGTGGTTTCAACATTAAATCTTAGTTATAAATTAATTAGAACATCGAGTTGGGTTTCTTAAAGCCCATTAAAATAATTAGTAGAAAGGAAAAATATTAAAACAAACTAGGCAATCGTTCTCTTCCAGGTACAGTTCCTCTTTCCGTCATGCTACAGCTTCCTCTTCCGGGTACAGTTCTTCCGTCTGCTACCCAAGAAGAACTCCTGTATACGCCTCCTTCCCTTCTCTTTCTTCTTTTTCTTTTTTTTTATATTAGGTATAGGTTTCCCAAAAAAAAAACTCCCACGTCACTATCCTTTCTAGCCTTTTGTACCCAACAACAAGAAATTACGTCACACACCACTAGGCCTCTTCACATGTGCTGTACCTTCCAGCAAACTAGCCTCTCACGTTACCAATATAGACTAGCTATTTAGCCTACCTCACTAGCCATCTAGCCAACGTCAATTCTCACGCACAGCCCACTGAACCTAACAGACAAACATCCCCTGCGTCAGCCTATACCCAACAGAAGTAGCCTTTTAATCACGTCCTTTCACTTATACCACCTGACACTCTCAAGCCATCCCTTTCAACCCTAGCCTCTCTCTACTTCAACAGCTCACCTACTCACTTGGCATGCACCCTAACCTAGCCTGTACCCTCTCTACACTGTCACGTCAAGCCAACAACCAGACCTTGTCCCCATCGTACTTCTCTTGCTACTTCATCACGTGTTGTGCTTCCTCTCTTCACGCACAACCTACTTCTCTTCCTTTGTAGCAGTAGACTCACTTCAATTCAGCAGCATTTCACATTTCTATTCCGTGAGCAGCAGTTGGGTTGTGTTTCATTGTAACGCCAATTAACACCTATTTTAATCGGTTTTAACTTATAACTTTAAATTTTATACGAACCACCTATTAATAATAAAATGATAAAATTAATATAAATTAATATACTAGAAAATATAAATTATATGATATAAATATATAAATTAAATGTCTATCAAATTTTTCTGAAACTTTTGAATATTTGATTTCGCAAACCTAAATAACATATTATGTTAATTTCTCCTTTTTTCATTTGAGTTCACGAATTTAACAAAGGTTTATAGTCCTATAACTTATTTGCATTTGAGTTCGTGAACCTACAAACTTTAACACTTTATTTTCTCTCTTATGAATTCAAAAACTCAACCATGAGTTCGTGGAGTTAAAAGTTTTATGAGTCAACTGATAACTCTATATTTTTGATCTCACTCATTCTTATTTGATTATTCAAGGCAAACTTTCCACACACTTATGAATTGATATTTCTTAGCTAATTCTTTTGGTTGGAAAGTCTAGTTATTTTCTCGAAAGTTTGAAGTTATCTAATTTGGTAGTATTTTTCTTCATAGAATTTACTTGACCAAACAATTGTCTACAACTTCAAACCATGGAAAAAAATCTTACTGCAAATAATGTTCTTTATAAAAGAAACAATTTTGTATAACTTAGAAAAAGACTTTTCTTTAACAATTGAGAATTAACTTGGCTTGCAAAAAAATCATTGCTTACAACCTGAGCAACCCATTCTTGATTGATTACTATAAATTGGAGACATTAGCTATACTGCAGAAAACTCAATCCTTACACTCTTGTATATATTGTTGCAAAGTTTATCCTCTGAAACCTAAGGTTCTTCGTGATCTAAGGTTCGACTTTGAAAGACTTCACTTGGAATTTCTGAAGCACAGGTTCACCTATCTTGAAGAAAGATAGTTTTGTAACCAGAATTTTTATTTGTGTTGTGCATAATCCTTGTATATTAAAAGGTATTTTTGTTCTTATATAAGGTCATTCAGGAATTGCAGATCAAATCCAAATTTGATTGGATTACTACAAACACGATTGAGCATAACTTGTATCTATTGAAATCTTGTTTATGAGTTTTTCACAAAAATACATCTTAGATTAGAATCTATTTCGTGGTTCTTATCTAGATAGAAGTTTGGGTATCTCTATAAGTTTTGAAGAGATTAAACCCTAGTCTTGGATTTAGATTCATCTAAATTTGGGGAATTTTATATATCCTTGATTTAATATTAGAAAGGAATTTATAAGGCATCTTGTTGGAGGTAGGGTAGCACTAGTCTTCACGATGGACTGTGGAGCAACTCCTAAATATATAAATAACATCAGTTAGGGGTAGGGCTTTTTTTGGCCGGTTTCGGTTCGGTTTTTGGCCAAACCAAAACCGAAACCGGTATAACCGGTTTTCCAAAAACAATATCCAAAACCGTTCCATTCGGTTCGGTTTTCTCTCGGTTTCGGTTTTTTCCAGACGGTTTCGGTTAACCGGCTGGTTGTGTCAATTTCATGGAACTAACAGTGCAAAATTCAGAAAAAATCAAAAAAACAGACATTTTTACATTTATTCTTCATTAAATTCCTGCAAAAATTTAAGCAATTCAAACATAAAATTCATACATACATGGAACACAAACACATAAAAAAAAACCACAATTGTTTGCACACAAAATACACAATCTATTTTAACTTAAGGTTGTTCCCTGTTGCTGTTGTTGCCTGCTGCTGCTGTTGCTGCTTCCCACGCCATAATGTAACAAGGAAAGAGAAACCCAGCAGCCCGTAACTAAAACACCCATAATCATGAATCATTCATCTAGTTTTCACCTTGATCATTTCACACTATAACCAATGACCACTTTGGCAGTTTAAGAAGCACTTCACAATGTCTGCAATAATTAAAAAGTATATGCAAAATGATGTATTGAGTTTAGATTTTCTTTTTCTATGTTGTTTATGCCTCTTGTGGGTTCTATCCCTACCATGACGAGATCAACAAATAACAATTCAGGTCATCAGATAGACAAAGGGATACAAAATTACAAACCTACGGATTGTCCTCAACAATGGTCTGCCCACTCTTTACAGAAACTGTCTCATTTGCAAGCACACTCTCAAGATGATCAAGAAGTTCCTTCGCTTGGCATGACCCGAAATCGGGATCGGAATCCTCGTAACTCCAAACCAGTGAAGTTTCCTTATCTTCAACAATGGACCCATCGGTTGTTTCTGTGTATAACTTCATCACAGGTTCTGCTATCTGCTTCCAACAACAATCTGTGACAGGCATAATTTCCAGATAAAGAACAAAATACATAAGAAGGAACCTGGAAAGCAAATGTACCAAACAGTTAGTTGAAGAAATTTTAGCCTTAAGAAAATCATTGCAAAGAGTAAATCATATGTTTTACCTTCTTTTCCTTTTCTCCTTTGGCCTTCTCTTCTACAACCTTATCCCACATATGAGCTTGATATCTCCCTGTCCATCAATTATCCCACCATGGAATGTATATCCAAACTCGCCCAGGCTCTATTGATGTACAAACAACAAACGGCTTAACACGTACGAGCCAACAGTTTCATTCCAAACTACAAATAAATTAACCAAACCCCATTTTCAGTTAATACATTTCAATATATAAGAAATTGAGTACTGGAGTAGTGGAGTTACAGAATTCAATTATGAATCTTACTTTTAATGCTACCTTCAGGAGCTTCTCCAAGACAACCCCAAGTAGAAGGACAATCATTGAATCTATACAAGATAATACCAACGCATAACAAGAATCATCAAATTCATGGAGTAGAAAACATAAGAATAAAAACTAAATCAACAGATTAAACATGAAAGCCCCTAAATTCGACAATCAGACCAAAACCCAACATCATTTCTGTCATAGGAAACATATACCAACATATCTACCAGAAAAATGGAAATAAAAAAAAAATTGGGGTTTAGAAGATTTACCTTGGGAACCCTCAATGCTATCTTCAACCCACCTTGAAAAATCCTTCTTTGCGCACAATACTCCCTCTATTAAAAAACCAAATCAAACACAAATCCATTAAATACACAACACAATAAGGAACAAATCAAGCAGAAACACAGATCTAACGAGTTTTTTTTACCTTGGAATAGGTACTTTGAAATCTCACGACGGTTCTTCTCGGACATAATCTTATAAGAAAAAAAATGAAACAGAAGAAGAGATTAGGGTTCATGGTGGTAAAGAGATAGCGTGAATGAGGAAGAGAAGATTTAGGGTTTTGTGATGTTTACCATGGTTGCGGACGGATAAATCTTCTTCTGTGTGGTTTTCTCTTCTGTCACTGAGATTGTATTGAAAACCTTTGAAACCCTAGATAAATAAATTCAACGGAAAGAATCAGGAAGTGTAAGAGACTGGAGGTGGAGGCGCTGCAAAAAGAAATTTGGAAGAGAAGATAGGGAAATGAGAATTAGGGTAAAAGGCGAGTTATATATGAAGCTTAATGGAAGGTATAGATTAAATCTATCAAGATCTATATCAACGGTCCTAATTACTCGGTTTTCCATGGTATAATGGTTCGGTTTTTGGCCAAACCAAAACCAAAACCGTGACTATCGGTTTTTAGATTTTTTTCCATAACCGTTCCATTAACAAACGGTTCGGTTCGGTTTTTCCCTATACCGTTACCATGTACATCCCTAGTTAGGGGAATCAAGTGCATAGGTTCTTGCGAGAATTAAGAAAAGTATGAGCACAACTGCAGCAGAGTGGATCAGAGGGTTTATTCTGTCTCAACTACATTCCAGACCGAAGTCTTATAGCAGGCTAGTGTTTATAGCGGCTTAATACAGTGTGTGTTCAAATCGAACGAGGTCCTAAGGTTTTTATGCTTTGTTGTTTTCCTCGTCAACAAACTTTCTAATATCTTGCTTTACTTATAATTTTCGCATTATACTGATTTTATATTTATAATTTAAAGTACAAGTAAGTTGCATGTTAATCAATCCTTGTTATAGAATCTCTAATTAAGATTATCAATGGATATTTTTTGTCTGCTTTAATTTAATTGAAGTTCACGTAAGAAATTAGTCTACAAGTTCTGTAATAAAAAATGATGGTGTACTTACATTAAAATGAGTTCTTTTAATATCATTGCATAAATGGTAAGGAAGATAAACTCCATTGAGTGAAGATATTGGTAAAAAAAACTTGGGAAAAAAATGAATATTCTTTACTCCATAGGCTGGTGTTTGTAGTAACACTGATGATAGAGGTTTAAATTTTAGAGATCTAAATGGTTTCAATCATACTTTTCTGGCCAAATCTGCCTGGAGATTATGTACTTCAAAAAAAATAGTCTCTGGGTATCTTTTCTAAAGGCAAAATATTTTTCTACTGATTCTCCTCTGCATACTGAAGTCAAGAAAGATTCAACATGGAGTTGGAAAAGCTTAAGCAGTGAATTTGAAATTCATAAGGGAATACAACAACTAGTCTATTAGAAAATGACAAAAATATTGATATTTGAAAGGATAAGTGGGTGAAAATGTGGGCTTTCCGCCAATACCAAACACTGCTGCTACTAATCATTATATTTATCATCTTTTCTATGAACTAATTGATACTTTTAACCACCAATTGAAGCAATAACTAGTGAATGAGCCGTTTGATCAAGCTAGGAAAATTATTACAATGAGCACTCCAAGGAATTAATAGAAGTGATTAGTTAGTTTGGATGAGAACCAAGAATGAAATTTTTACTGTCAAGTCTGCATATCAAAATTTTTACAATATCAAGCATCACATGATGGGTAATTTTCAATATAAAAATAATATTATTTGGCATAAGATATGGAGCTTGAATATCATACCAAGAATTAAGTTGTTTTCTGCAAATATGTGAAGGAAATCTTACCAGCTAAAGAAAGAATTGCAAGAAACATGGTTGTTGAAAACTTGACGTGTGACAGATGCAAATAACCCAGTGAATCTGCTAAGTAAATTATTTTGGAATGCCCAATATCCAGACTAATATGGTTAAAGTTATGGGCATTAGAGTAACTCTTGGCACTTGAGATTCTCTTCAGGAATGGATCTCTGATTGGATTGGAAATGATGACTTTGAAAAGAAAAATGTTGCACAAGTAATTATTGTCAGGAGAATTCTCTCTTTTATGCATAATATTGTTACTGTTAACAAGCCTCTGCACAATATTAATGCAAGAAGTAAAAGTAGAATTAGTAATGGCACTGGCTGGAATCTTTCAGAGTATAACCATATGAAAGTTAATTGTGATGCTTCATTCTCTAAACTAAAATGGGTGGTATTGGACTATTGCTAGAAATTTTGCAGGTCAAGACATTGGATCAATGTGCTGCAGTATCCAAGAAGCAGTAGATGTTGAGTAAGTGAATGTCTTGCAACTGAAGAAGTAGTCAAATAGACCATATTTTTGGGACTCATAAGGGTAATCTTTGAGACAAATTTAGAAAGCTTGGCAAAGGCAATTAAGGGGCGCAGTTATAATGTCTCCTGGCAACATAGAGGCATAATTGATGGTATAATCTATAGTTTGAGTTATTTAGAAGTTTAATTTTTCAAGTACAAAAACAGATTAACGAATAATTGTGAGGAGACTATAGCTAAACATGCTAGGCATAATAAAATTACTACAAGCTGGATGACCACCCTCTAGATTTTATTTTTCATATTCGGTAAGTCAACATAACAATGTAGGGTATGTTTAGGAGTTTGGAAATGGAATAACATATCCAAGGATAGTTTATCTTAATTTAATTTATGATAACCTTGAAATTGATAGTTGTAATATTGTTTGTCTAATATTTTATCATATCCTAGATTAACTCAATTTATGTTTGTTAAAAAGATAAACAAAAAAACAAAACGATATATTAACGGTTATGAGTATAAGAAAAATTAAAATAAATTAGTTAGTTATTATATTTAAGAAACGTAACTTTAAACCCAGGAAAAAATTAAAGTATTCTAGGTTTTACATGAAATATCAAAATTCTATTTTTTTAGCTTTCTAAAATTTAGATAGGATATACTATTTGTTGGGATATATGTTTAAAACAATTTTATCTTGCATTTATATCAACATACAATCTCTAGTCTAGTGGTAAAGGATTTTGGGCCTCCTAAGGTAGGTCACAAGTTCAAACTCCCTCCCCTACTTAATGGGTGTATATGTGCACGTACCCATACGTGTATAACATTAGTCTGGGAGCGGGGCCTTGGGGGTCTTGGGAGGTCTCTTGAAATTCAAATTTAATTTTTGAAATTTGAAAAGTTTTTTTTTCAAAACGGTTTTAATCCCCTTTAATTACGTTTTAATTATGGTTAATTATTTTATACGTTTTGAGTTTTTTTTTATGGTATACAATAAATCTCCACAAATTGTAATAATGAAAAATTGATTCGTTTGATTTTCTTTTTGGGGAAATAAAAAACCGAATTAGAGAAACAAAAAGTGTAACAGAAGCTTTTTCTTTGTTTTGTGAGAAAAACTGAAAAATCAGAAAAACTAGGGTTCTGAGCAAGAATAGAAAGAGTGAATTTTCAATCTCTCATTGTGTGCGTGAGAGATTGACAAGGAGTTTTCCTCGGTTGTTTTATCCTGGGGGCGTTGTGACGAAGATTGAACTGCTTGCACAAAACTCAAGGCAGAGCCACGAAACGTCTTAAAGAAAGCGACATGGTCGTGACTCAGCCGTAATTCAATTTTGTGTGTTTAATCTTTGTTTTGCAGGTGTGAAATCAGCAATTGTTCCAACAATTTTAAGAAGAATTGTTCTGCCATGGAGACTGACAAGAGATCTGTTGTTGATATCAACAAGCCTTTCAAGTTTGAAGGACTTCACTTCAGAAGATGGAAACAAAAATTATTCTTTTATCTCAAACTGATGAAGCTGCACATGATGGTGACCTCCAACAAACCAAATGATCCAAAAGACGTACCCACTGCAAGTGCAACTTCGCAACCAACTGAAGAACCTCTAATGACCCAAACTGCTGAAGAAAAACAAAGGGCCTATGATAAATGGGTCGATGATGATTTTGATTGCAAAAACTATATTCTTAATGCTTTATCTGATGATTTGTATGAATATTACTCCACATTTGATACTGCTAAATATGTGTGGGATGCCTTACAGAAAAAATATGATACTGAGGAAGCAGGATCGAAGAAGTATGATGTAAGCCGCTACATGAAGTATCAAATGGTGGATGAAAAATCAGTTGTGGCTCAGGCTCATGAACTTCAGAAAATAGCTCATGAAATTCTAACTGAAAGTATGAAAATCGATGAACAATTTCAAGTAGCTGTAATGATTGATAAATTACCTCCCACTTGGAAAGATTATCGTAATTCTCTGAGTCATAAAACTAAAGAATTTTCTTTGGAAAGTTTGATTGTCAAGATCAGGGTTGAAGAAGAGGCACGGAAACAAGATAAAAAGGAAGAGATTCTTATTGTTTCGAACAATAAAAATCATACTCAAGCGAGTTTGAAACCTAAGAAAAGGATTCAGAAACCAGACCAGAACCAAAAGAAAGGAAAACCTAATCATTACAAGAACCAACCCCCATCAAGAAATGAACAGAATTCTAATTCTGAGTTTAATTGTTATGCCTGTGGTAAACCAGGCCATATGGCTCGGAACTGCAGAAATAACAAAGGCAAAAATAGCGCACAAGCTAATGCTGTTGAAAGCGTTATAATTGCCATGGTTTCAGACCCGAAGTTTTATATGGTTGGTGGATCCGATGGGTGGTGGATAGACAGTGGTGCTTCGCGCCATTGTTGTTTTGATAGGTCCCTATTTAAGACCTATACAGAAATAAAAGATAAGAAAGTGTTGTTGGGAGACTCTCACACTACTGTGGTGAAAGGTTCTGGTACGGTAGAACTGAAGTTTACTTCTGGTCGGACACTTATGCTGAAAGATGTCCTTCATACTCCAGAAATGAGAAAGAATCTTGTTTCCGGCTATCTTCTCAACAAAGCTGGATTGTATCAAACTATTGGATCTGATCTTTACACAATTACTAAAAATAGAAAGTTTGTAGGAAAAGGTTATGCTACTGATGGAATGTTTAAGCTTAATATTGAAATGAATAAAATTGCATCTTCTTCTTATATGGTGTGTACTTTTAATGTTTGGCATGCTAGGTTTTGTCATGTGAACAGTAGATCAGTAAATACCATGAGCAAGTTAGGTCTTATTCCTAAACTGTCCATGCATGACTTTGAAAAATGTGAATTCTGTAGTCAAGCAAAAATAACCAAGAGTTCCCATAAATCTGTTATTAGAGAATCTGAACCTTTAGAATTAGTGCATTCTGATTTGTGTGAATTTGAAGGTGTATTAACTAGAAATGGAAAAAGATATCTCATGACGTTTATTGATGATTTTTCTAATTATACTTATGTTTACTTGCTAAGTCATAAGAATGAAGCTATTGGAAAATTTAAAGTTTTTATTGCTAAAGTGGAAAATCAATTTGGTAGGAAAATTAAGAGATTTCGTAGTGATAGAGGCACTGAATATGATTCTAAACCTTTTACTGAAATTTATGAATCTTCTGGAATTATACATGAAAAAACTGCTCCTTATAACCCTGAAATGAATGGAAAAGCTGAAAGAAAAAATTGTACTTTTACTACTCTTGTGACTGCATGTTTACTTATTTCTGGTGCTGCCTCTCACTGGTGGGGAGAAATTTTGTTGACTGTTTGTTATGTTTTAAATCGTGTTACAAATTCAAAAACAAAAATTTCTCCATATGAACTTTGGAAAAACAGAAAACCAAATGTTTCTTATTTCAGAGTATGGGGTTGTTTAGCTTATGTTCGTATTCCTGATCCTAAAAGATCAAAGTTATCTAGTAAAGCTTATGAATGTGTTTTTGTTGGGTATGCTCAAAACAGTAAAGCTTATAGATTTTTTGATCTTAACAATAAGGTTATTATTGAGTCTATTGATGCAGATTTCTTTGAAGATAGATTTCCCTTTAAATCTAAAAATAATGGGGGTTCTATACCTAGTGTTGCACCTAGTATAAGTTTTGAACTTAGAATAGAAGAACCTAGAATTGAAGAAACTAGGGACACTGAAGTTGAACTCAGGCGTAGCAAAAGAGCTAGGACTGAGAATGACTATGGTTTTGACTTTTATGCATATACTATAGAGGAAGACCCTTCTAGTCTTCAAGAGGCACTTAATTCTCCAGATTCTAGTTTTTGGCAGGAAGCAATAGACAATGAAATGGAATCTCATAATTTTTTTAATGGAACTTGGCACTTAGCAGATTTACCTCCTGGTTGCAAACCAATAGGTTGTAAATGGGTACTTAAAAGGAAGTTGAATCTTGATGGCTCGGTAGACAAATACAAAGCTAGGTTGGTAGCTAAAGGATTTAGACAAAGAGAAAATGTAGACTTCTTTGATACTTATTATCCTGTTACTAGATTGACTTCTATTCGTGTTTTGATTGTTGTTGCTGCTGTGCATAATCTTGTTGTTCATCAAATGGATGTTAAAACAGCTTTCTTGAATGGTGAGTTAGAAGAGGAGATGTATATGAACCAACCTGAAGGTTTTGTTATTCCTGGTCAAGAACAAAAAGTATGTAAGTTAGTCAAGTCACTTTATGGTTTGAAACAAGCTCCTAAGCAATGACATGAGAAATTTGATAATTTGATGATTTCACATGGTTTAAGAATTAATGAAAGTGATAAATGCATATACTATAAGTTTGAAAACAATGCATGTATCATGATTTGTTTGTATGTGGATGATTTGCTAATCTTTGGTTCTAACTTGTCTGTGGTTGAAGAAACTAAGAATATGCTTAACTCTAATTTTGAAATGAAAGATTTAGGTGAAGCTAGTGTAATTCTAGGAAATAATATTACTAGAAATGATGATGGTATTTCTTTAGATCAATCTCATTATATTGAAAAGATTTTAAAGAAGTATAATTATTTTGATTATAAACCCGTGAATACTCCTTTTGATTCTAGTGTTAAACTGTTTAAGAATACTGGTGATAGCATTAGACAATCTGAATATGCTAGTATAATTGGTAGTCTTCGTTATGCAACTGATTGTACCAGACCAGATATTGCGTATGCAGTGGGGTTTTTATGCAGGTTTACCAGTTGTCCTGGTTTGGAGCACTGGAATGCAGTTGAGAGGGTTATACAGTATCTTAAAAAGACCGTTAACTTAGAATTACAATATAAGAGGTTTCCCGCAGTCCTTGAAGGATATAGCGATGCTGATTGGAATGCCCTTTCAGATGACTCCGCAGCCACCAGTGGATATTTGTTTAATATCGCTGGAGGCGCTGTCTCTTGGAAGTCAAAGAAACAGACAATTCTAGCTCAATCTACAATGGAGTCTGAATTGATAGCATTAGCAGCAGCTAGTGAAGAAGCAAGATGGTTGAGAAACTTGCTTTCTGACATTCCTGTATGGGACATACCGATACCAACTATCATAATCCACTGCGATAGTACCGCGGCTATTGCAAAAGTACAGAACTGTTACTATAACGGTAAGAATCGACAATTGCGTCGAAAGCACATCACAGTTAGAGAGTTTCTCACAACTGGTGTTGTACGTGTGGATCATGTTAGGACTGAATATAACTTAGCTGATCCTTTGACGAAAGGATTAGCTAGAGAAAAGGTATTAACTACCTCTAAAGGCATGAGACTTTTTCCCATTAGAAATTGAGTCATTTTGTGATGGATACCCACCTAGAAATAGGTTCAAAGGGAATAAAGATTCACAAATGATATGGAAATAGAATCATGCATCTTTCCCATGGCATGATATCCTGAAGCGAGTTAAGGTTGAGTTCTTTAACTCTTAATGTTGTCTATAGATCTATTTAGATTGGGGTACCAAGCTACATGAGTACCTTTGATAGACTCACCTATGTGAATGTGAAAGTGTTGCCGCTTTCTATGAGAACATGGGCAATTCTCTAGGTCATTCATTAAAACTGGGATAAGCACAAGGTCGTAATGTGCTGGCATTAGGACTTTACTCTTAGTATAGTTGTGTGTGTTTTAAGTAATCTGTTCTCTCCATAGAGTTCAAAGACATATGTTCACTCTATGTCAGAGTTTAGAGAACTTAATAATGAGTAAAGGTTCAAAATCGAAAGATACCTTTGCTTATGCACATAACTGTACGAATCTTGCTCAATGATTTTTTAAAAATATAAGTGGGGGATTGTTGGGATATATGTTTAAAACAATTTTATCTTGCATTTATATCAACATACAATCTCTAGTCTAGTGGTAAAGGATTTTGGGCCTCCTAAGGTAGGTCACAAGTTCAAACTCCCTCCCCTACTTAATGGGTGTATATGTGCACGTACCCGTACGTGTATAACATTAGTCCGGGAGCGGGGCCTTGGGGGTCTTGGGAGGTTTCTTGAAATTCAAATTTAATTTTTAAAATTTGAAAAGTTTTTTTTTTCAAAACGATTTTAATTCCCTTTAATTACGTTTTAACTATGGTTAATTATTTTATACTTTTTGAGTTTTTTTTTATGGTATACAATAAATCTCCATCAATTGTAATAATGAAAAATTGATTCGTTTGATTTTCTTTTTGGGGAAATAAAAAACCGAATTAGAGAAACAAAAAGTGTAACAGAAGCTTTTTCTTTGTTTTGTGAAAAAAACTGAAAATCAGAAAAACTAGGGTTCTGAGCAAGAATAGAAAGAGTGATGTTTCAATCTCTCATTGTGTGCGTGAGAGATTGACAAGGAGTTTTTCCTTGGTTGTTTTATCCTGGGGGTGTTGTGCCGAAGATTGAACTGCTTGCACAAAACTCAAGGCAGAACCACGAAACGTCTTAAAGAAAGCGACCTGGTCATGACTCAGCCGTAATTCTATATTATTATTGTCTTAAGATAAAATATAACCCATACAAATATATTATTATGGTTATTTTAGGACAACCAAATCTAGGTTGGGATATGTACGCTGCTAAACTCGGCCGTAGTTGATTGGTTTAGTATCAATCGCCTAGTAAACAAAGTTTAGTTTTTTAATTGAAAATTTTTATTTGCCCCCAAAAAAAATAAACTAAGGATCACGGGGCAGTAGCTGCAGTACCAACTGATACCAAGTACCGATGCCGCAGACCATAGACTGAGTCGGGACCAAAATATTTAACGATTCCAAGTCATTTCCTTCCCTGATTTTCATGAGGTCTTGGTAGGGTTTTCTGGAATTCAGTATACGGCGACATTCATGATGAAACATTCACTGGTAATTAAAATCCTAACTCTTCCATATTTGAAATTCAATTTATCTTCAAGAGTTTCTGATTAATTTAGATTAAATTTTCGCAGAAACGACTATTTCAACTCTCACAAAGTGGTTTCCGTAGACCTAATAATCGGAATTCTATTCTACGGATAATAGCTTTAGCAGGAGTAACTGCAACCGGAACTGGTCTTATAGGGTTTGACAATGGCCATGGAGATTTTAGTAAGTTTCTTCATATCCAAATTCATAATACCTGTACTGGAATCTGGTTTTACATTGATCAATTTAACCATAACCAACACCATCCCACCACCGTCACTGGCGGAGCTAGGACATGCACTAGAAAGAAAGTGAAAACAAATTCCAGGTCCAATGGTTTGTGCTGGTTGCGGCACTGGCCAACCGCTGCCACCACAACACCTGTCCGAAATGTATATATATAGGTGTTGGTGGTGGAATGGTGATGGAGATTTCCGTAAGTCCCATTAAAAGGAAAAAAATGATATCTAAATGGATTTGTATACACTCTTATGTTACAGCAACAAGAATGTCAGTTTCGATCTCTCCACAATTTTCATTTCCATGGCTAATTAGAGAAGAATTATTACTTCTCGGAGGAGAAGTTGGGCTTCATAAAACTTATTGGAAATCAGGTATTCAGGTTTAGTAATATATTTTGCCTGGTTTAATCTACTTTGATTAAAATTTGACTATAGTCTTGTTTTAAATTTGTAAAAATAGGGAATAGTTTTTCAAGAATTAGTACAGGGTCTAATGCATTACCTGATATAAAGAAGGAAGTGTCTGGTGAAGATAGAAAGGAGGGTGGAAAAAGTTGTCCTGGATGTTTAGGTAGAGATTCTATTGCTTCAGCAGCTGCTTTAGTTGGTCCTGCTGTTGTCAATATATCTGTTTCACAAGGTCAGTATGTTCAGCTTACTATTGTGCAGATTACTTTTTTTTTTGTTGTTGTTGTTCGATATTGTTAGGATAGATTTTTGATTTTTGGGTGTCTTTATGTTTTGTAAGGTTATCAAGGAATGATTTTGGGGAAGAGTATAGGATCAGGAACTATTATTGATTCTGATGGTACAATCTTAACTTGTGCTCATGTTGTGGTAGACTTTCAAAGTACGAAAAAAGTCTCTAAAGGAAAGGTTCGCTTTTGATGGCCATTAGCATTTATTTAAGTTCAACTTAAGGTGTATAGATGTAGTCTTTTTGCTGATTGCTTGCATGCTTCATATTAAACGAGGATCAATTCCTCTGTTATTTTTGTGCATGTTTGGTAATTTGTCTGAATCTCGTATTCAAATTATGCTTTTGGATCTCTTGATTGTTTTCAACTTTATTAACCGCAGGTGGATGTTACCTTGCAAGACGGTCGAACATTTGAGGGTACTGTTGTGAATGCTGATCTTCATTCGGACATTGCCGTAGTTAAAATCAATTCTAAAACTCCTTTACCAGCGGCAAAGCTGGGTTCGTCAATTAAGATGCGTCCAGGGGACTGGGTGGTAGCAATGGGATGCCCACACTCTTTGCAAAATACTGTTACAGCTGGTATTGTCAGGTAAAAAAAAACCCTGTAAAAAGTGATTAGGAAAATCTCGTTATGAACATTTGCTTCTCCTATATATTTCTACATGCCTCTTGCTGGTTTCCACTTGGTATCTAGCGAAGCTGGTATACAAACACTTAGATATAGACATACAGTTATAGTTATTCTATCTAGGTGAATTACAAAATTTTGAAGCAATGAACAGTACCATTATTATTACTTCTGGTTTTCTCATTGTCTTTTTCCTTTTGTTTAGTTGTGTTGATCGTAAAAGTAGTGATCTGGGTCTTGGAGGGATACAAAGAGAGTATTTACAGACTGATTGTGCAATTAATCAGGTATAAAGCTCATATACCCTGACAGTCCTTCCTCCTTTAACTCTCGTAATACGTGATTTTATCATCTTAGAATTTTTATTTTATGCCATATTGTTCCATGCCCTTATTCTTTTATAGGGAAACTCTGGGGGACCACTTGTCAATCTTGATGGAGAAGTTGTTGGAGTCAATATTATGAAGGTATATGCTGCCGATGGTTTGAGCTTTGCTGTGCCAATCGACGCCGTCTCTAAAATTATAGAGCACTTCAAGAAAAATGGGTCTGTTGTTTTTCTGATTTTGGCTGTGTCATACCCTTTTCAACAGTTTGGGATCACAAAAGAAGTTCTTAATTTTCTTATGTTGAGACGATTTCTCAATCTTTAGTTGCAATCACTTCTTTTAATTAGCTCTGTCGGAATGGATATAATCCATCGCAGAGGATCAACCTAGTGAAGCAGTTGATTATAACATGGTTATGAGGTTCGTCTAATATTTAACATTGTATTCTTATATTATGTAGGAGAGTTGTGCGACCTTGGCTTGGGTTGAAAATGCTTGACTTGAATGATATGATTGTAGCTCAGCTCAAGGAAAGAGATATTATGTTTCCAAATGTTAGTAAGGGTGTGCTTGTACCGATGGTGAGTTTTATTTCTCTCTGTTCTTCTTTTGTTGTCCTTCCATTTTTTTCATTGGAATCAAATGCATTTCGCAAACGGCCATCAAATGTTTCACTGTCTTTTTACAAATGAAGCATTATTGTCCACCTTCTTGATCTGACTTCAAAACTTGAACATCCAACCAGGTAACACCAGGGTCTCCTGCTGACCGTGCTGGATTTCGCCCTGGTGATATTGTCATTGAATTCGATGACATCCCTGTTGCAAGCATCATGGAGGTATGTCTGCTAGTCGATATATCTTTTTGTAAAAGATGCTTCCTCTGATTAGCCACATGTAAAATCAAGCATCCATCCTCTCACAAGAAAGTTAGGGTGTGTATCGGTATCCTACATGTAATCTGCATTCGACACCACACACATGTGCAAAACATAGCCTGATCTTTTTTTAGTTTACCACATGCTATACCTCCTTTTAGTTGGTTTAACTTATTCAATATGGCAGCCTGCCATAACCCCATTCCACAAAATTTCAGGATGTTTCTTTTAGTTTGGACGGCGAAGTCTGCTTTATAAACAACTATTAGAGAGATGGTTGTAGTTTATGTCTTTTTTAAAACTTCATTCTGCAGATTATCGATGCCATGGGGGACAAGGTCGGAAAACCCTTGAAAGTGGTTGTGAAAAGAGGGAACAATAAGGTAGTGAATTTGACTGTGGTACCTGAGGAGGCTAATCCAGACTCTTAATAACCTTCTGTATTTTTACTTGTTTTCTGAAGGCCTAACAATCCTTTTAATAAAATGTTATGTTTAAGATGGTCTGTTCCTTGGTCTTTGTATTTGTTAGCGATGGCTTATGATTCTGTGACCAAAGTTTTGGTAGGAACGAGAATGGGCGACGTTGATATGACAAAATGAAAATGGAAATGTCTTATCAAACAGTGCTAAACAATCGTTTATTAATCAGAAATTGTCTCTATGGATTTTTCTGCTCTTGATCTGGAACATAACACAATACAAGAAACCCAAATTTGAATTCCAGATTTAGGGCTTTTTTTGTTTCATAAACCCAACTTTTTTAGTGGTTTTTCTGTAAATCAAGGACTTTAGCCCAAGAAGGTCTAGAATCTGGATAAAATATCTTCAAAAGCTGCTCTTGATTTTTTAGTGGCTACAAAATAAGGGTTCTTTCGTCATTTCAGAATGCTTAAAATTTAGAAACAAAATTTCATTCCCGCCTTCTGGACCCAATTCTTTTTTGACATTAACAAAGAAGCATATGGACTGGTGACGTGTCATAATCTCTTAGCCGTTTGATTCAACTCCAGATGTTAAATATAGAAAAAATCTTATTGGTTACGAAGCATACGGATCAAGGATAATAACCGTTAGATTTTAATCTAAAGAGAACAGAATAGCAGGACTTCGAATAGAGTTCCATTTCTCGAGTTCAATATAAATAACAAGCGAACAAGAACAGTTCAAATCACAAATTTTATCCTCAAAACTCTAGTTGCTTTTTTTCTTCAAGTTTTCAGAAGCATTTTTAAGTTATCAATGGAAGGAACTGCAAAGGTTGGTAAGGGAGGAAGAAAAGGTGGTGATAGAAAGAAAGCGATAACAAAATCAGTCAAAGCTGGACTACAATTCCCAGTTGGAAGAATCACTCGTTTCTTAAAGAAAGGTCGTTATGCTCAACGACTCGGTTCTGGCGCTCCAGTTTACATGGCTGCTGTTCTTGAATATCTCGCTGCTGAGGTAAATCCCTAGTTTTCAGTAGTTTTAGTCTTGTTTTTCATTTTGAATATGATTTTGTAATGAATTTTATTTTGATTCTGATTTGTATATTTTTTTGAACTTGTTTTTTTTAGGTATTGGAATTAGCTGGAAATGCTGCAAGAGACAACAAGAAATCAAGGATTATACCAAGACATTTGTTGTTAGCAATAAGGAATGACCAAGAATTAGGGAAATTGCTTTCTTGTGTTACTATTGCCAGTGGTGGTGTTCTTCCTAACATTAACGCCGTTTTTTTACCAAAGAAGAGCGGAAAGGCTGAAACAGCCGCCGGAACTCCAAAATCTCCATCAAAATCTACTCCAAAATCTCCATCAAAATCTACTCCATCAAAATCTCCAAGGAAGTAAGATCTAGATCTAGTGCTCGAAACTTAGGTGGGTAGTAGTAATGTGTACTAAAGTGTAGGGTTCAACTTTGTTGGGTTGTAAGATCAAGTTCTTGATTTAATGTTCTTAATTCAGATTTTAGGGTTTATAATCGCTCTGTAGTGGGTTTTCATGCTCATAATATATCAAACCAATGGAATTAATCTTAGATTCAGATTTTGTTGCAATCAATTGCTAGAAATCTTAGTTTTCAATCAAATCTCTCAAAAGCATTCAATAACATACTAACAACAAAGTACAATCATTTATTAATCAGAAAAATTCTCTGGATTTTTCTGTTCTTGATCTAGAACACAACACAAAACAAGAAATTTTAGATTCGGGAGAAACCCAACTTTTTTAGTGGTTCTTCTGTAAATCAAGAACTTTAGCCCAGGAAGGTCTAGCTAAGATATCTTCAGACCAGGCAGAAACACGTGGTCGAGATTCAAAAAACTTCTTAATTGGAGTACCAACCAGACATTGAAGATTAGGAAGATGATGAAGATCGGCCAAACTAAACTCATCTCCTGCCAGATATTTGGACTGGCTAAGTCTTTTTTCATAAACATCTAAGACCTTAGCCAGCTTAGCTTCATTTTCTTCGACAGCAGCTGCATCTGTAGTGATACCAAACATCGGCTTAAAAACTAATTCCCAAGCCAAAGCTGATGATACTGGCTCAAAATGGTGAGCCTCAACTTCCATCCAGTTTACCATTATTGGCATTTTCTCGAATGAAATCAACGGTGTTCCGCTGCTTGCATAATCATGTGCAATGTACTGTGTGATAGCCCTTGATTCGAACAGCTTCAAATCTCCATCTTCAAAAGCTGGAACTTGACCAAATGGCTACAAAAATTTTTATAAAAAAATTAGTGAAAAATTCTGAGTTTTTTTTTTGTAGTTTAGACATGTAGATCTATCAATTAAAATTAAAAAAAAAAAGAACAGTTTGATCTGGTTGCTTACGTTGAGAGAGATGAAGGGTTCTCTCTTGTGTTCACCTTCACGTAAGTTAACAAGAACTAGTTCATATTCAAGACCTTTCTCGATGATAGTAGCAACAACTCTTTGAGTTGCAGTTGAAATTGCACTTCAATGAACCTTGAGAACAGCCATTAGTTATCGAGTGATTTTCTAGGAAAATAAAAAAAAAACGATTGATTGATTGTAATATGCAGAAAGTGAAAGGTTTGATGCCAATTTATAGTGGAGCAATAAATTCAAAGATGCTCTGCCTGGTGTATTAGGAAATTGGACCAAAGTTATGTGTTTATTACAATTAATACCCATGAAAATGGCTTGAAAAAATTTATCGGTATATTTCAGTAGTGGTATTTTCGTTATTTCGGCATTAATTGTCTCTGAATACTGAATTTGCCATATGATTAACTTATCCAGTAATTCACTATCATAGAGTCTTAAGTCCACGGAGTGGCGGAACCGACATCCAGGCTTTTTTTAAGAAAGAGTGGTGCTAATTCTTTTTTGATAAATTAGATGGATTAAGATATAAAATTTTAAAAATATAAAAAGGACTAAATTCTAAAATTTTAAAGATTATATATAAAATATTATAAAAATTAATAGCTAATTAAAAATTATGGGGATTTTAGGGTCTAGAGTCAGGTCTACCCATTCTGGGACCCTACACTACATCACTATTTATTATCTCTTTTTACCAAGCACAGACACGTGGTACGAAGAGTGCACCGCTGTATGAACACGAAGGATGCAGCTTTCATTGTGACTGCGGTGTATCATATAAAGGGGTTGTTACATGAAATTGGAAACAAGAGTGTCAAGATTTTTGTGTGTGAAATCCACCGGTCAACGTGTAAAAGGATATGGATTATACGCTTGCAGCAGCTAACCGGTAAGTGAGCTACCATATGTGAGTTTAGGCTACAGCCTTAAGAAAAACATAATTATACTCCCGACTCGTGCAAAAAAAATTACAATACTGTGACCCTTCTGTATACAAATTTGTGGATATAAAAAACGGGTTACAAAATTATTGACTTATGGATAAAATGACTGTTTTTTTTTTAAGCAATAATAGACTGTGATAATACAAAGTTATTATTTAGAAAATCAAATTGATGGATGGGTCCAAGGATGCTTGCACGATTAGCACGATTTTTCTTCCTTAGTGGTAGATAGGACCTAAAAGTATTTTAAAAGTGAAAATCATTTTCGGATATTTTCATTTGATTCTATATGCTTTAAAAAATAATTGAAGCATTTAATTACGTTGTTAATAAAGCCAATGAATAATCCAAGAACGTGTTTGGCAAATTTTTAAATACCATTAGAAATTTCGAACCAATTATAATTGGATCTGTCCATATTGTACACTGACGTACTGCTTGACCTCTTGCGGTTGCTGGTGAAACTTGGGAGTTTGACTCCCTTCTTGGCTTCACGGCTTCATCTATCAACATGGGGTAGAAATGAGAGCTTCAGGTTTCTCTGAACAAAAACCTGAATGTAAGAACTAGCCGTGATAGCATTAGTCATGGCTAAAAATCCCCAATCACCTGATAATTCTTGCATCACGGGAGCAGGAAAATACTACTATCATCTCGGATCCAAGAGGGAATAAGATGATCCTGTAGAAGAGATGCGCATTTCAGAGTGCAACCAGTTGGGAGTTCAAGGTCATGAGGTGCCTTGTAAATTTGATTACTTGCTTCATAACTCACTGGCTAGAGCTGCAAAATCGTAGGATGGAGAGTGGTCTACCGATGCACCAACGTGTTGGTCTTTCAGCAAAGAAGCCCTTTCCTAAGTGCAAACTTTATCCAAATGAGAATATGAGATAGTGAAAATAGTCAAATCCGAGGCTGTCTGCACTATGTTGTTTAAAGCGCGTACAATGTTACATATTCAGAGGTTAAGTATTTGTCAGAAGAACTGGAAGAAGGTAACTACAGTTGTGTCTACAAAATTCAAGAACATGGTAGGATTAGCCTCGTGTAATTTGGCTTTTATATACAACTGAAGTCAAAGAGTTCTTCCACGTCAATTTGCAAAATTAAACATGAGATCATTAACTTTGATGGATCCCAATATCTGATATAGGTTCGATAGGTTGCTCATCTCCTTCCTTTGAAACCTGAGACACAGAATGTTCTCTACTGAATTCGTCTGCTAAATCGAAATGGATTTTTCAAAGAGGTCAGATCTTATGTAAATGTATGAGACCCCTATTGAAATTGCAGTTGCTTAACAGCTATAACTAGATCCAAAGAATCTATTGATCAAACAAACGATCTTGTGATTTGATCTCAATCCCATAAGACAAAAAGTATATGTACAAACAAAATACACGCAGCTATACTACCCGCTGAAGTTTCCACTAATTCACACAGCAAAGTGTGCGGGAGAATCTAAATGGTTGGACACTGCATCAAATGAAACAACTACCAAAAAAAGAATGCTATCTATCTTTATTAAGGCTGAGTTTGGTTTCACAAAAATGAAGTGTGGGGAGTTTGGTTTTAAGTGTGAAGCAAAACTAGGAGTGATAGGCATGTGATTGTACAAAAAACATCAAGCACAAACCAAGATCTTTAAACATGCAGAAGATGGCAACAATCAGATATGTTGTTCTCAAAATGGGCAGAAGAAACTAAATTCAGTTATTTCTACAAGTTAGTGACAACTACGAGACTACTATTAGTTAAATTTCTGAATCCATACAATTACCTCTATGACCTATTATTTTCTCTGTGCCTCAAATTGGGAAATGCAGCCATAATCCAAATATGTTGGAATCCTAATTACTCTGAACGGTTACGGTGTAGAGAATACTTCACAGTTGCGACTTAAAAGTTTGAACTCTTTTTTGGAAGAGATTCGGTGATTTTTTTTATTTGTTTTATAAGCGACGAACTTGAAAAAGGCTAATTCCGGAGATAATTTTTTTGACAATTTTTTTCTCATATAATTTTTTCTCTATTTTGGTACGAATTCCATTTCCTAACATGCACTTTAAAACTAGCATCAGATAATTTGCTGCACTCCCTACAACGAGAACCTTAAAATTCAGGGGATAGGTCGAGATGGTCTCATCATAGATCTGTGGAATCGTCCCTTTTTAATTCAGCATAAACTCGAGACACATTGACTGAATTATTCAGCATACAGTAACCATGTATACGTCCCTTTTTAATTCAAAGTATTCAGGTAAAATTACACCAAGAGTATGTCTGAGAGCAGCCAAATAGAGTAACAAAGTCAAACACCCTTTTTAGGCTAACCCCTGTAGACACTAGATTTAACTTTCAACTTCAGAAAAGCATTGCCATAGCCCTTGAATCAAGCTGGTGATTTAGGGGTTGTTTGAACGTGAGTTTTAATCAAGTTTGTTGCGTCCAATGATTGGACGCACAATGTTTTTTATAAATTAAAATCTAACGGTTCATCTATTTGCACCCAACTATTAGACGCACCAATCCTGAATCATCATATTTAACTTTGAGTAAAATCTAACGACTCATCTATTTTTATCAAACCATTAGGCGCACAGGTTAAATTACCATAATGGTAAAAACTTGATTTAAGTAGATGTGTCTTGAAGTTGAAATTTGAATTTTGAGATCCCTATTAATTAGTCTTAGGTCAAGTTTTTCGAGAAAAAAGAAATAATCGCAGGAAAAACTTTGATATTCGTTTCCTATTTCTCAATGATATCCCACGATCGAGATGATTGGTTGAATCCCGTGAAACCATTTCATAGAAGTTCATTGATCTCTTCTTTTTATAAAGCAAATTGACTTCGATTCTTGGATAATCCACATCACTTTTGGTTCGATTGTAACAAAAAATTCCCTTTTTATGTGGAAAAAGCACGTATCAATAATTATGATCTTACGTATGGACAATTCCTCACTATCTTGTTCATTCGCAACAACATTTTTTTCTTTGTGCGTCGGTCCAAAAAATCAGTTTTTTTGGAGAGAGATACTATTTCATCAATCGAGTCACAGGTATCTAACATATTCATATCTAACGATTTTCCACAAAGTGGTGACGAAATGTATAACATGTACATATCGAAGGAATGTTAACATGCACTTTAAAACTAGCATATATCTCTAATGTTAACACCAAATTAGAGATAAAAATCAACCGACTAATATATTCTTGATCAAGTTAAAAATGTTATATGCTTTAAAAAAAAAAACAGGTAAAAATGTTACATGAAATTCCGGTTCACTTGGATCAAATGAAATCACCACACACAATAAAATAAAATAAAAAATTACAAGCTACCGATCAAAAAAACTTTAATGTTGCAAAATATTTGACTTAGACGAAACCAGAGACCTAAGAGCAACTCCAGTGGACATTGGTATTTTAACCAATATACCGGCAAACTCGGTTTTGGGCAGTGGGAGAATTGGCAAATTAGCCAAATGGACCCAATTTTTATATAAATAAATATTTCTTTTAATCTATTTTTTATATAAGCAAATAATTTTTTAGTTAAGTGGGACACATTTATATTTTAAATTCAGTTTTTATATAAATAAAGTAAACTAAAATAACTAATTTAACTATATTTTTTAAAAAAAATCTCGGCCTAACTTGAGTCGATCGACTCAACGTGGGCCGATACTCGGTGCAAGTTGAGACGATTGGATCTTATTGAACTGATCGTCCCATATTAAGTTGATCGACTTACCTTACTCATCAATAGGAAAACCTCTCCAAATACCCATTTGCCAAGCCGTTTTTTGGGTTTGCCCATCCCACTGTGGGGTGGTAATTGACAAATTAGCCAATATACCAACCCCACTGTCTTTGCTCTAAGAAACTAAGCTTGCCTTTTCTGGCTAAATTGGGGCCTACGGGAATTATTTGGTCCTACCACTAAAAGTTAAAATATGATCATTATGAAAAAAAACTAAAACCCCTTATCCAACTGTTAATTAATATGTTTGATTAGTATTAATTAATTCAAATGTTAGTTAAACTTAGTTAGTGATTAAAACCATATTATAGTTAGTGTTAGATTGTAAGAATTAGAGTAGAGTTGTTTTTCAAAGTTTGTAGAAAAAGGAGAAGAACTTGAGGAAAACTATGGTTTTGGGATTTTGTAGTAAAGATGAAAATTTATAGTGACGATGAGGATTCTAGTGGTGATGATGAAGTGGGTGCATCTACGTATCACCAATCAGACTACGAATGAGAATTCAATCCTGCCCCAAGTCATATGCACTCCTTGACAGTCATTTACTTCGATGTTGTTAAGAAGAACATCCACATCAGATTTTCCATGTCAGAGCGAGATATTATCTTATGGAAGAGTAATAGAGTCGATCATGCACAATATTACCTTAAAGCTAAACCTATTTCTGGGCTTATCCAAACAATTGGGCCTCGGCAATTTAGAGCTATCCTTAGTTATCGACTAGGAATCACTCTATTTTAAGTAGACTGTTTATGCACTAGCTGTGGAAGGGGAATGGATGTGTTTGATAAATGTATAATTTACATATTTTAAGTATCATTTTCATACACTTATTTTCTAGATTTCGTGTGGATTACTTTGTATTATTATTACTTTTGTAGTTTATGTCTTTTGTTAGGTTGCATCTCTGAAAGAAGTGAAATGGAGCATTACAAGGGAAGAATTATCAAATAACCAGTGTATCTCATTCAAATCCATTTTTTATACCCTTCATCTTGTAGAGAATTGAATTATGAAGCCAACGCAAAAAGAATGAGGTCATTCCGAGTTCGTATGAAAAACTTATGAGCAAAACCGTGAACCAACTTGGATTTGGTATCTGTTGGATCTTATTGGGCCTGCGCGGGAAGAGAAATAAGGGAAGCGTTTTGGGCTCGACTTTGACGTGAAAATTAGGGTTTTTGTTGGTTTTTGAGGAGGTTAAGTCTCCTAATTGGATAAGATCAAAAGTAGGTGGAAAAGTTTAATGAGATTAGGTTTCCTAGTTAGATAAGGTTCAAGAGGAGGTTACCAAAGCCTATAAATAGAGGAGCACAACACCAACCGAGGGACATCCCCTAAGGTACGCGCACCTTCTGTTAAGGGTTTACCTATTTCTTTCTCGTTTTTGATTTTAATTATTATTTTCTTAATCAATTTTCATGGCTTTCTTAAAAGCCATGTCTAGCTAAATCTCTTTGTTAGGGTGAAAGGATGAACTTGTAGAGATAAATTTTCTTGTGTTTCAAAACTAGGGTTTTCAACTATAAAAGCTTAATGTTAATGTTTTGTCTCTCTCTCAATGTTTTATCTCTCTCGATGATTTTTCATGTTCTATGCCACGTATAGTTCATTGTTTGATTAGTAGAAGAACTCGTTGAAACCTTATTTTAAATCGATTTATGAATATTCTTTGACTATTTATGCCACGTATACTTAGTACTTCGAAATTCTACCTTAGGTTGAGAACAAACAATTTTTTTTGAAAATTCTTTTCTTCGATTCTTAAACGAAATATCTTTCGTGTATTAGTAGCTAGATTGTTATTTTGCACGAGTAAAATCGATACCCTTTGTGATGAACGCAAGTAAACTCTAATCTACAACGGATTCCCGAAACCTTAACGCTTTTCTCTTATTGATTTCAATCTTCGTTAAATATTTTTAATTCTCTCATTAGTTTAATTCTTTACAAAAATCGTAAAAACATCTTTTGACCTGAAAATTACTTGAATTAATTAGTATCAGTAATACACACTTCTCGTGGGAACGAACTGTATTTTCTCTTGTCTACATTTTTCGACAGTATGCGCTTACGGTAAAACAATGTCGGGAAATGGAAAGTTTATTTGTTTTCTTTTTCTTTTTGTTTTTGATTTATATTTTGTTTGATTTGGATTAGAAATTTTTTTATATTTATATTTTGATATAAGTGTTAAGGGTAATTAATGAGTAGATGATAGTTTAGTAATTTTTATAATAACTAAATAGATACTCCTTATTTTACATTTTAGTTGAAAATAAAATTTAGTAGGACTAAAATAATTCCTATAAACTCCAATTTAACGAAGTCACCTTTTCTATCGGGTTTCTTAAACTTTCCATGAAATTGTACATAATCTATCCTTATAAATGTATTCAGACTAGACTTTCTTACATTTTATATCGAATCATCCATAAACTATCCTTTTAAAAGAAGGCTGATATAGGGGCTCCCATATCAATAGAGGGGCTCCTCTAATAAGACGAAATAGGGACATTATGAAGTAAAGCTTAAAAACCCCTTATCCATAATATTTTCACAATACCCAAATCACCCTTCATTAATATGTTAATTACCTTAATTAGTGAAAATTTAATTAAGCTAATCATGGTTAATTAAACTTAATCTTTGACTAACACAAATTGAAATCATTTTTTTTTTTTGATTTGTGATTTGGGGATGAAAAACTAGATGAAATGTGAGAAAAAAATTTCGTTTTTTTTTTAAACCCTAGTTTTTGATTCAATCAACCATAGTAACCATTTAGGTCTTTCTAGATTAAAATCTTGATCATTTTATGGCTCAAATTAGATGAAATCACGAATTGAAAGTTTGATTTTGTGTGATTCAGAGACAGTTACGGTTGGGTTTCATTACGAACCCAACCGTAACACCAAGAACACCGAAGAACACCTTCAGTTACGGTTGGGTTTTGACTCCAAACCCAACCGTAACCTCAAGAACACTATGATTGAACACATAGTTACGGTTGGGTTTGGCTTAAAACCCAACCGTAACTCATCCTTTTTAGCATTGATTTTTAAGGTCAAATTTGAGTTTTAAAATCCAAATTTTGAAGTTATTCAACCATTTTAACTAGATTGTAGGTAAATTGGGTCATTCAAACACACAAAAACCGAAAAATCAACAAATTAGAGATTCCAAATTTTGAGTTATCAGTAGAATTTACGGTTGGGGTTTGGCTAAAAACCCAACCGTAACTAATTATGTTAGTTGCATGTTTCATGATATAGTTACGGTTGGATTTTGCATTGAAACCCAACCGTAACTAATCTTTAAACCCCAATTGTAAAATTAGATAAATATATTTTGAGATTTTTTTCATTTGTATCTTGTAGAGAATTGAAAGACGGAGCTAACCCAAAAAAAATGAGGTCAATCGGACATCGTATGAAGGAGTTATGATCAAAACGGTGACATTTTTATTTGTATCCAGGAAGAATTACGGTTGGGTTGGGCCAATAAACCCAACCGTAACTCTGAGCGTTTTGGGCCTCAAGAGCCAAAATGGGGTTTGAAGATTAGTTACGGTTGGGTTTGGTTGAAAACCTAACCGTAAATTTTAATTGAATCTTCATCTCCTACATTTGAAGTTACGGTTGAGTTTGTTTAATAACTCAACCGTAATATGAAGAACAAATTAGTTACGGTTGGGTTTGGTTGAAAACCCAACCGTAAATCTGGGCAAAAATGGTGTTCTTGGTGTTACGGTTGGGTTCGACATAAACCCAACCGTAAGTTTCTTTGAACAACAAAAAATCAATCTTTCAAATCGTGATTTCATCAAATTAGTTAGTGTAATTTAGTTTTATCCGGATTGTCATCACTACTACTTTCTACACATTTATTAGTATTCTTCATCACGAAATTAGGAGTTTAATCGGCGATAAAATTTTGATTCGATTGAGAAATTTGATTAAAATGGAGAATGAGAAGATATGGAGGAGACGGAAATTTTTTAATTAAAGGACAAATTTTTCTTTTTTTTATTAGGTAAAGGGTAAAATGAACATTTAACTTTACCCCTAGGACATCCCTTATCGTAAAATTGGGTCACCTCGGCTCAACTGGGAGCCCCTCTATTGATATGGGAGCCCCTATATCAGCTTCTTTTAAAATGTATTCAAAGTTCAAACTTGTTTGACTCCTTCATTCCGCCGAATTTTAGATAAGATTTTGGACAAAACGGGAAAAGTCAAACCGTTGAAAGTAGGGCCATTGCATTATTTCAATTGTGTAGTTAACTTGCACTCTGAGTTGCGGATACAGTGATGCGACAGGATACAAATAAATTCTTAAAAAACTAAAACGTGGATACACATATATAAATATTTATATATATATTTATATATATATATATATAAAGAACTGATAATAGTATAAATATTTAGTAAAGTTTTTATTATTTTAAAAAAAAATATTGTGGAGCAATCTTAAAGTACCTACAACTTTGGTAGGAAGATGTTATGTAAATATACTAAATATAAAATACGTAAACTATAAATAAAAAAAAAAACTCATGATATATTGGTGAGAGTGTTTTACGAAGAGTTTAAGGTTAGGGTTTTAAACATTTTTGAAAAAAATAGAATGTGCTTCCAAAACATGCGTCCCATATATCCAAACGTACGTCCATATACAAAACCACGTGAGACGTACACGTGCTATGTATGACATGCGTCGTAGCTGCATCGGGTATGTGTCCGACTTGCATTAGACGCAGACAGGCACCGAAAATGGTGCGTCCCTGCTACAGAACTTGCACTTAACTAACAAATTGAGAACGCGGTGAAGGAAATGGATTTCCGAGGAATTTATGCTCTTGGGATCACAAATTGTCTCATCAACCGAGTCTACAAATTTGGTCCAGCTGAAATCTACGTGAGTTTTTAGTTTTAGTTCTCTCCTTAATCCTTTTTTTGTATTTCGATAAGCTTTTTCTTTTTGTAGAATGAATGACAGAATATTGGATTTGTATGCATTGAAAACGTATATCGATTGTTTTAATTTTCCTAAGACTGAACTATGCATTTCCTCACTCTATAGATCGAAGTAATCGCACCTTTAGCGTGGAAGAAGCATGAACAAGTTCTTTTTGAAGATGTCAACAAGTTGCAATATTTAGACTTAGAGTTGGGCAATAGCTGCAGGAAATTGGTAGAAAATCCAACCATTGATGGTTTGGAGGTCTATGTTAATGTAACTTAGAATAACCCTCCAGAAGCAAGATCTTGGGCATTCAAAGAGCATTTTTATCCACCCGAGGGATCTTATGAAAATTACTTTTCTTTGGAGAAAATAATAGCATTCCGCTAGAAGGGGTCCAATTCTATGAAATTAAAGAAAGGAATTGGACATGGTTCGAAGTTGTATGCACATGCTTACATTTTATGGTAGTGAATGTCTTTGGGTTTGAAGGTGAAGTGCGTAAGGATTCACCTCTTGTAAATATTCTTTTCCTTTCCAATATTCTTTCTTTTTTTTGAAGCACTTATTTTTATTTTTATGTTCCTAGCCTTTAAAAGTCTTCGAGAAAGTAGTTTGTACTCATAGTTTGAGCCAAACTAAATATGGTAGCAGATGTTTTATTATAGAAAAAACACTTGCACCAAACACTTCTGGGGAGTGGATTCTTCACCACCACATTTTCTCTTTACAATGCTGCATGTTGTCACGTGATTTCCCACAATAGTCTAAAATTATTGTCCTTTAAATAGCTTTACAACGATCTTGGGACGGCTTTGCATGTTATCAAAAACACCATAGTTTTTAGTATAAATATATTGTTATCAAAAGAAGAAGAAATTTTTTTACATAGGTATTAGCTTTTAGCATCATTGAGCTATTTTATGCTTAAAAAAAAATCATCGAGCTATTTTCTATCGTCAAAAAACATAAAATAAAATAAATCTTCTTATCGTTTCCATGGTAATAGTTTCCATGGTAATAGATTCAAATAAAATGTTATAATATAAAAAAAATCTTGATGTTTATCATTTTAATAACAATTTTTTTTTCAAAATCTATCGTATCATATTTTTATTTATACTCCGTCTATTTTTTAAAAGTGGAGTTATTTCAATTTTGGAAAAGAGAAAAAAGGGATAATTTAAGTATTTTTTTCAATTATATTCTTAGGATAATAAAATATTAAAATTTTGAATTGAGATATCTCTCGAACTATATCACGGATATTTGTAAACTTTGTATTATATATTTGTAGACTTTATATCGTTATAAATCATTTTAAGACACTTAGATAATAAATATAAACATGACTATCAAATTATACATATTTTTTATACTAATGATATGATTATATTATCATCTTAGGGCTGCACACCTTGGCTCATGGGGGCTTAGAAGATGACAAAATAGGGTCATCTTGAATCCAACTCAAAACCCCTTATCTTAGTATTTTTACATTATACCTAGACTGCCCCTAGATTAATTTGTGCTAATTAAGTTAATTAGTTAAACTAATTTGGATTAGTGATTGATTAGATTTCTGATATGATTTAACTTTACGATTTGAGAATCAAAATCAAAATCAAATCCAACTTACGGCTGGGAAATTATGAACTCCCAGCCGTAAACAGGAATTACGGCTGGGTAATGCATAAAACCTAGCCGTATGATGGTCTATACGGTTGGGTCTGTGGTCATTGACCCAGTCGTAGGCTATACTTACAGTCAGGTTTTTTTATTAAATCCAGTCGTAGAACAAACTAGCTGAGTTGTCTACGGTTGGCTTTTGTGCTCGAGCCAGTCGTAAGTCAAACTAGAACCAGTTATTAAGTAGTTATTGTGAATTTTGAATTTGACTAACACACCCAAAGGTTTTTTTTCTTTGAAAAATTAACCGTTGAAAAATTAACCTTTGGGTAATTAAATCCTATAAAAGGAAACTTGTCCATTTCATTCTCACTTGTCCCTTTCATTCTCATACTCATTCCCATTCTCACCCGTCTCTTTCCAACTCATTCTCACCCATGCCTTTCCAACTCATCCTCACCCGTCCCTTTCAAGCACTAAATATGATTACTCCATACACTAACAATGCAGATGTTGACATTGTTAGAGCGTGGATTACAATCACAAAACACGACTATGATAGAGTATACATTACCCAAAATAACAAAAACGTTAATCAAGACATTAACATAGATCAGGCATCTGATTCTTTGTGGAACCGTATGTTTATGATTTTTGTGAGATTAGATGATATGACGTTCAAACTCATTAAGAAAAGATCTGAGAAGTTATTTCAACGATTGGAAGCTTTGAAACAGAAAATGAAAGTTGTAAAGGAAGCTTATCCTACCAAATCCAGTGTGACAAAAGTAAGTATGTTAATCAATAAGTCGTTCATCAAAAATAGTTTTCAAACATACAAACTTATAATTGATTTTTTTTTGCTTGTTTTTTCAGTGGGTGATGGCTCTCGACAGATATGAAACTATTCATAGAAAAAAGTTTAAGCATGAGGATTGATATGGTATTTTAGAAGAAAGTACCTATGATTTCAACCTATATGATTAAGTGTTTAAGTGTAATCTAATGATTTATTCTATTTCATTTCCTTTAGTTCTTTTAATGTAACGCTATGAAAGATGTATGCCTTTTTCTTTAATGTAACGCTATGAAAGATCTATTCTATTTCATTGATGTATGCCTTTAATGTAATCAATGAAATGATTTTACGATGTTCAAAACCAAACAAGCCTCATGGGAAATTTTGATCTGGTTTTTTCACCAACCTAGTTGTAATAAAAAACTCAGGGTCAATTACGGCTAGGTCAGTGTTAAAACCTAGTCGTATTAGAAAACTCAGGGTCAATTACGGCTAGCTCAATGTTAAAACATAGCCGTATTAGAAAACTCAGGGTCAATTACGTCTATGTCAGTGTTAAAACCTAGCCGTATTAGAAAACTCATGGTCCATTACAGCTAGGTCAGTGTTAAAACCAAGTCGTAGATAGTAGTTACTGATGGATTCTATGGTATACCCATCCATAAGGAACCCTGAATTTGTTTGATTTTTTCCAATTGAGTTGAGATTCAACACTATCACTCATTCATTGACGCTACGAAGGAAATTTCATAACATTTTTCATTGAAGGGAATGACATCACAATAAGGGAAAAGACATAAAGTAGAAACTAATGTTACATGATAAGTTAAACATTTAAATACGAGTCCCTTTCCTTCAAAACATCATAAAACTCTTGATTCTTGAATTTTTCGCTAAAGGTATTATTTTAACAAGTCTTTAAAATTTCATAGCATAGTTGAAATGAGCTTAGTAAAGTTGTATTTTCTTCACATAGATGGTAGGATACATCCTCCTTGTTTCCATCCTAATCGATCTAAAATTTTCACATCGACTATAGAGTAATTCGAATCTTTTTCTGATGCTTTGGTATGATCTTCTATTTTGATTTTCGTATAACGTGATAAAAATTATGAAGATACAGAACCAAAAATTATCCGAGGTTTGATCTAGGTTGATGCTCTTTCAACATTACTATCATTGAAAGTTTTATTTATAATTCCTATATTTTCCGAGTTCAAAATTAGTGTTTCCACTTTAGTACCTATTAAGTTCGGTGACATCTACCAATAAGATACATATTACGGAGAAAGATTTACATCAATCAACTACCAAAAGGATGCACAAGACCATGATAACGTCATGTTTTTGATTTCTGGCTTGTAACTTAAGCATTTCTAGCTACAACGCATAATTCTTCAACCCCCAAGAGTATCTCAATATTCTACCCCTCAATGATTCCTTTGTCAATTTGAACTTTTTTATCCTCACTGAACAACCTCACCAATCATTTAAAAGAGAATAAACATTTCACCATTCTTATGGTACGACAACACATGAGAAAAAAAATTGAGCCGTGTTAATGTGTGGACACGGATACGTGTGTCCAAAACATAGGGCACGATTCACTTCCCAAAAAAAATTAAAATATATAAAAATAGTTATACTTTAGATTTAATATTCTATAAAATATACCATAAGATATTATTTACTTAGCTTCCTTAAGAAGATTTTAAAACTTAAAGAGGTATCAATCCATCTACTATTCTTTCTTTCCATCTTTCACTCTCCCCATCTTTTAGTATTACTTATTTTGCTTCAACAACAAAAATAGTAATACAAATACTCTCTAGATTTCCAAATAAGTTACGATCTTCCTCTAGAAAATGATTAGGAAAAAGAAAAGCTGGAGGTGAAGATACAAACCTAAACACCCCTTTTAAGATTATGTTGAAAAGCACGGAAAATGTGAAGGTTGAGAAAACACTCGGGTTCAATGCTCAATCTGTGGATTGGTTTTCATAGTTCATATACTTGTGTAAAAACTCATCGTATTCTCATAACATAAAAAGGTGTTAGTATACGTAATCGTATTGATCCATAAAGTTTAAAAACTTTGAAGCAGTTGTTGAATAATGCGGATAAGAGAACCCAAATTAAAAAATCATGGATTTACGATCTTTCATTACTTGGTGCTGAGAACTATGGAACTGTTCTAAGGTGATAGTGTTTATGGTCCATTATCCAATGGAGAGCCTCGGGATACACTAGATCATTCAATCGCAAGGTTTTTATTTTTTTATGGGATACCTTTCATGTTATTCATTCATTATTTAAAGGCATGACCCAATATACTGCAAATAATAATATTGCGTGTTATGTTCCTCCAAGTGCAGAGAGGTTGAGCACAATACTACTTGAAGAAGAGAAAAAGAATGTAGACAACATGTTAGCACCTACCAAGAGTGGATGGAAAATGACTGGTGTATCAATTATGAATGATGGATGGTCTAACAATAATAGTAGATCACTAATAAATTTTATGGGAGCCTCTATTAGTGGTGTTGTGCTTTTGAAGGCAAGTGGTACTTCAGGAAATTATAAAGATACTAGCTACTTGGAAAGTTTATTTAAGAACACCATTCAAGGAGTTCTTAAAGGTTCTCAAGGGAACACTATCTGTGATAAACTACTTATCTACTTTGTCTACGTTGTGTCGCCGTTTTCTAGTTTTTGAAGTTGTCTTATCAAGGTATCGAATACAAAAAACTGATATCGTATCTGTGTCGTTGTAACACATCATCATTCTAATTAGATGGTGTAGATGTCGAGTTTTTGACAAGGGTCAGACTTATAAAATCGCCCTTCTGCCTAGTTGCAGGAACGTAGAAGTATCCGCGTATACTTTCGTGCATTTTATGACTTCACATCAGAATACGAAATATTTTATTTCTACTTCTATTCCGCAAGAGAATTAAGAATACAGTCTCTACAAATAACTACATGCATTCTATACTGATCATGTAGTCAAGAATATCTACATAATAAGTCTCAAGCTCCTAGATAGATTTACCACTAGTATAGATCAACTTGAGTCTTCTCTAGTGTTATTCCTAGAGCTTAATGTCTTCTCCAGTTTTATTCCTAGAGCTTGTTATGTATCCAATATCTTCTCTAGTGCTATTCCTAGAGCTTGTTGATACTCAAATTCTTATTCAAACAACATTAATTTACCGTTATGCGCATAATCTGGGAATAGCTAATGATTAACCCCCAAAGATGCATTTTAGCTTAGTATCTTGTTAGCAAAAAACATATCACAAATTGTTGTCCTGAGCCTAAAATATGACACTTTGTCACTTTTCCCAAATACAAGCCACGAATTATGTGTTATTCCTCTTGGACGCGCGACAAACAAGGAGCAATGCCTTCGAAGAGGCATTGTGCCTCTGAGATGGGCTAACCCTAGCCCTTTCTTACATTAACGCCAAGCTAGCGCTAACTCTTTGCCTAGCAGCGCATTGGCGCTAACTCTTGGCCTAGCCTAGCGCAAGAGCGCTAGCCTTCCTTGGACTTAGCAAGCGTCTTAGCCTAGAGCAAGAGCGTTATCCCCCTTAGATAGCAATCGTCCTAGAGCATTGACGCTAGCCTTCGTGGCCACAGCGTCGTCGAGTAAGCGTCCTTGAGCAACAACGTCTTGGCACAAGTGTGTCAACTAACTAGCGTCCTCAGCACTAGCGTCCCCAGCCTAGCTAGCTTCCTTGACTTTTGACCTAGCTAGCTTCCTTGACCTTGGTGCTAACCTCTTTTGACCCAGTAGCGCCTTAGCCTTTTCACTAAAGCGGTAGCCTCCTTAGTAGTATTTTAGCCTTCGTGGCTAAAAAGATGGCTTCCTTGCTAGAAGCTAGGACATTAGCCTTTCTCTCAAGAGCTAGCATATTACCATTGGCGCCAAGAAGCTAGTGCTAGCCTTTCTAGATGCTTCCATTAGAAATGCGCTATTCTTTTTAATATTGGCCTAATGCCAACACTAGTCTTATATGGTCATCCAATAATCCTTCTTGCTTAAGAATATCTTTACATTACGGCCTCGAACATCTTCCAGATTTATGCTAGGTCACTTCTAAGCTAACATTTTTACAATAAAATTATGCCATGTTATTTCAAAGTAAGTATATGACTACTAAACTTACCAGAATTGACACTAATCAGTCTAATTACCAACTCAGTGAGTTGCACAACTTGCCTCACTTACTTAGCAAGTCATTTGACTTGACTTGACCTAACCTAATCAAAACAGTAGTGGTTCACGACTCCACTATCCACGAGATATCATGTACAACACATGGGGGGATTCTCATTGGGTTATTGGTCTGGCGGTCTACGACAATCGTGCGTTGTGCCAACACATCCACGAACAAGAAGGTAACAAGTAGTGGGACAGTTACAAGGAAGTTGAGAGTACGAGGAGTAGTGGTCATACAAGTCTTCCTTGATTTTAGGACATGACTCCACTAGAATCTCCACAATCGTTACTCCTCCACTTCTTCTTTAATTTCCACCACTTACGAGAAATCAATGTGTCTTCTTAGAAATATAAATATATGGCTTCATCTATTCAAAAACAACAAATAAGACTAAGATATACAGAATTAGTGATTCATCCTAGAGATAATCCATTCTTCTTTACACACTACAATTACTCATCACACTTAGATTTATCAACCTTCTTTGCTTCCCTCCCCTAAGACCTTCCCAATCTTCTCCGCTTTTGTGATCGAAGCAGGACGTGAATGGCCATTTCTTGGTTCATCCTGTTCGAGCTTGATCTCTCGAACCTACTTGAAAGTACTCTTTTGCAGTATATTTGTTTTCACCCTAAAACAGCTGGTTACCCCTGATATCTTTTAAAACCTTTTTTTACCTTTTGAACTTCAACAATGTTATGTTGTGACATTCTCAAAACCCTTCTCTCACTTGATGTAGCCTCTCTTTCATCAATCATCCTAGACAATATAACTTCACTCTTATCATATATCCCATACCAATGATTCACACCCACTATTAGGCAATCTTATTCATTCTGGCATAGGGAGTAGATCACTTTACTAAAATTCATGACTTAGTTTTTTTTTTTTTAATTTATCCACCATAAGATACAAGTGTATAGACGGTGGAGATCAAGATGAGATTTTAGAAAATAAGGGAATTATTATCAACCATCCATCCACTTACATCTGATGGTGGAGAAGTTAAGTAAAAAATTAAGTCAGAAACTTTAAATCAAAAGATCCATTCTGATTAATAGTTAGTAAAAACACTTAAATTATATGGCTCGACCGTCCTAGCCTGGATTACCCGAATATTTTAATGGGTCGTGGCGGGTAACGAAATTAAATTATTAGCATTAACCGGCCTGACTTGCCCGTTAGATATAATGGGTACTTTAGGATCAGACCTGGCCTGGCAGAATAAATGGGTCGGGCATCCTGACCTGGCCCGTTGTACACCTCTATCAGTACTTTGACCTCTTCTCCTAGAATCCTGTTTTTGGACATACATCATTTCTATTGGGTATACAAAACACTTAGGCTATTTATGATGTTTTATAAGGGGTATCTAATAGGTGGATCAATTACTAAGATACCCTTTAAACTTTGGAATTACTAAAATACCCTCTACTCCTAATTAACTTCCCACAAATCAGTTACAAAATTAAAACTTAATCAACCCAAAATCAGTTTCAAATTTTTTCTATCTTTCTTCTTCCCCTCATCTTCTCTTCTTCTCCAGAGAAGAAAAAAAAAACCTGATTTCAATTTTCATCGCCGTCAATTGATCGTCGATTCGTAAAACTTTAATCGTCGATTATACACAACTATAAACCTACAAGATGACTCGTTCAAAGAATCTTACCGTTCGCAAGACATCGAAGAAACGAATTGAAGAAAAACAAAAAGAAGATGAAAGAGTTGAACCCGAAATTGAATTAGGAGAAGAAGGAGAAGGTGGAGAGGGAATCAAATCTCAACATGTATATTCGAAGGTATTTCCCACAATCCCATTTTTTTTCCCATGCAATTGAGATTTAGGGTTTAAATCGAAAAAAAAAGTTAGGTTTTTTCAGGTTAGTCTTAAGTTCGGCTGAAAAAATTTGTAACATTTAATAGAACTATCAGCCGAACATGTTAAGTTCTTCATTCTGAAACTGTCGAAGAACAATTCGAATGATAATTGAAATTTCAAAAATCAGCCAAACATTTTCCTGACAACATCAAATTTGTGAAGTAAAATTTCGGTTGATTCACATAATTTCAACCGAACAATTATACAAGCCCTTCAAAATTTCACATCAAATAAGTTCGGCTGATAATTGAAATTTCAAAAATCAGCCAAACACTGACTGATAACATCAAAATTTGTGAAGTAAAAATTTTGGCTTAGTCGAGAATTCCAAATTTCAGCTGAACAATTGTTTGTACGCTTCAAAATTTTACAAGTCGAAATGTTCGGATGAAAATTGAAATTTCAAAAATCAGCCGAACATTTTCCTGATAACATCAAAATTTATGAAGTAAAATTTTTGACTGATTCAAGAATTCTAAATTTCAGCCTAACAATTGTATGTGCTCTTCAAAATTTCACAAGTAGAAATATTCGGCTGAAAATTAAATTTTCAAAAATCAGCCAAACATGTTCCTGATAACATCAAAATTTGTGAAGTCAAAATTTCGGCTGATTCGAGAATTCCAAATTTCAGCCGAACAATTGTATGTGCGCTTCAAAATTTCACAAGTAGAAATGTTCGGCTGAAAAATCAAAAGCTCGGGACAGCCGAACTTTATGATTCTTGCAATATTTTCCCAACCTTGTAATTTTGGTTTTTAGATTTCCTATCAAAAATTTGTTGTTTGATGTATTAATTATTTTGTATACTTTGTCTGTGTTAGGAACCAAGGTAAAGTTAAAATAAGGAACATGGAGGTAACTCCTTCTTCTTATAAAACTCTCAAGCCACGAGGAGACCACATCAAAAAATTGGGAGTTGATAAGAGGGTAAATACTATTTTTATTCGTAAACCAAGGCTTGAGATAGAATAGATAAGAAGAATAGTTGGAAGACACGGAAGATGATGTACCAGAAGTATGAGTATAAGGAGGAAATGATGATAGTGATAGTGAACGAGAAGATGAACTACAACAACAAAAGCAACAACGAAAAGAGAAAAAAAAGGTTATTGAACCACAACAAAAAGGGAAGGAGAAGTTCATTTTTACAAAGCGGGATAAGGGGCGTCACATTCTGGATGAGAATAATGTTATAAAGCCTCGTAAGGATGTCCTACCCCATGGCATTCCGAAATATGGAGGAGAGGTCCTGATTGGTTACGCCTAGTCTTGGGCGAAGAGAATCCACGAGACTCTTGATCACCGTGATGCCACAAGAGTTTTGAGACACTAGAGGGCTGCACCTTGGGATATGATGGGAGAGGTTGACGAGGTGGTGGCTTTAGTATAAATATCGGGTTTATAGCCAGCTATTCACTACGCACAGAGTGAATGTGATTCACTTACATCGTCCTTATTTTCTGAAAGATTCTTCCCAGAGACATACACCTTTCATCTCCCCTTCAGCGAGATGACAATCACTCCCGATGATGTGAAGAACATTACCGACCTTCAAGTTACTGGGAAAAGCTTAGGTGCCGACTTCTATAAAATGAACTGGGACCATCTTTATGCAGTGGATCAAGAAAATCTTGGTTGGAGTAAAAGCACAACAGAATTGGAGTTTGCCCGTGCCTGCAAATATGTGGATTATGTGGATGAGACCTTGGAAACGAGGTGAAACCAAATACGTTGAAGAAGATCAAGTTGACCAATTTGAAGAGTTATTTTGAGAAGACAAGGGCGAGAGTTGCAGATGGATCCCTTGTGTTGGACGATAATATAGTCATACAAACTGCAAGGGCGTACTTGTTGTATACTATCGGGAGAACTATCTTTCCCGACCTCACAGGAACAAGGTGAATGCTCAATATCTCTAACTTTTAAGGGATCTTTCGACCCTTAACAAGTTATCATGGGGAACCACTGCCCTTATTTTCCGATTCGACAATCTCGCAACGGGCTCTAGGTTAACGAGTACAAACATTTGAGGCAATTTTAATCTTCTTCAGGTAATTATATATGATATAAAATTTGTTTGATAATCTAGAATAATTGGCGTATATTGTGTATTATTATTAATTCCAAAAGGTTCGTCTAATATAGAACAATGAATTATCATGAACCCAATGTCTAGGAGACCAACCCTTTTTGTGTGATTATTAGCCGAATGTTAAGCTTGGACTTATTTTCTTTATGACATTTATGTAATAATTTGAGAAATTTTTCTTATATTATTGATGTAGGTGTGGGTGTATGATCATTTACCGAAATTAAATTTTACAAAGGAAGTCGTTTGGAATGGTACAATTGCCTACTTCATCCAAATATGAGTTCAAGGAAGTCAAGAAGCATAAAAAATATGAGGGGCTTGTACGTTTGGGATAGAAATTAGACGGTTTGGATGGCAGTGACATTGAATTTGACCCATAGATCAAGAAGAATGAACCCTTCAATGAAAATTTTCCAGATGCACAAATGGGTGTTGGAATGTACTATGGACCATTGTTTTATCCCGGTGGATATGTAATATATGATCCTCGCCGAGTACTTCGTAAATTAGGTTCCATCCAAACGATCCCTTTAGGGCAAGCTAAGTTCGAGTTATTGCCAAAGGGTTCTAAGGGAACTAAGAGCACTACCTCTCAATGGATTCCTAGTTATACACCCGAACCAACCATTGGGTTTTGGAACAAGTTGGAAGAGAACAAGCTAAATATGGTTTCGGGCATTTGCATACAGTTTTCCCTTATGATGAACATATCCCCATGTAAACGAGCTTCTAATTTAACAAAATCTTCTAACAAACCTTCGTCTCCTTTTATCCCATCTTTCATCATTGTCTTATAGAAGTCCCGGTTTTGGCTAGTGTTTGCAACAACCTATACCTTATGTACTTGATTTGGTCCCCATTAAACTCCTCATTGTTCGATTCTTCAAATGGTCCTAATTGTTCTTCAGTAACATGATAACCACAATTCACATCCCCTTTGACATCCTCCATTGTTATTATATGCTCATGAATTACCTCGGGTAGGTACTCTAACTAGTTATCATAAATCACATTAGTTGGTCGGAAAATGTTATCGAACTTATCCTTTTTAGGACATTTCATGTTACCCCTTGCATGTACGGTCTTTTTATCATTTTTCTTGGGGTTTTCCTTTTTTTGCGAAGGATACATCTTACCCTTGAGCTTGACGTATTTTTGAATATCTTTTGGCGGGGACGGACACGAATATCCATTGTTTTCCATGACTTGTTGGTTACTTGCTTCGCCTTTATCCTTACTCGGTCGGCCACGCTTCCTATAAAGATTCGCTTCTTCCTTCTTTTCCTCCTTCTCTATTTCCCTCTTTTTTTTCTTTGTACCTTGCATCATGGTACTCAACTCCAGATGGATCCCTTTATGTTGCGTCTATCTTGGCGGTTTTCCTAGTATTTTTCTAAATTTTATGGCTTGGACTACCTTTGGGTTTCTCTTTTTTGCGGTTCAAGGACATTCTCCTCGGTGAAAAGATAGAGGATTAGCCTCAAGTTGTTCATTAGGATTTGTTTTTGATCTCGGTACACCTAAGCAAGTTTTTTACCATAGCTTGTGTCCCAAATCTCTTCATCATCGGGATCTTCGGATGGGGGAGGGTAAAAACTTAATTATTTCCAAAAAGAATCAATATCCTCAAAAGGTATGATCCCACTTCTTACCCGGATATGTAGTGGTGACACGTAAGTCCCATAGATTTCTTCATTTTACAAAAGCATTCTTCATACAGTTGAGCGGTTCAATCTTCCATCAAGTTCACTTCAACCATTAGTTTCTCAATACACAAATGGGACACCCTATATGTTAATCCACGGAGCCACGAATTATCCTTGTAATTTTTTTGTTTGAACATAAGGTTATGTTCGAATGTCGTTGATTCTTATGAGATCTGTTTTAAATAGTCATCCATTGCGTGAAACACCGTGACAAACGTGTCAATAGAACCAAATAAGTTCTTCTTCAATCGATGATGAGCCGCCTCTACCATACTTGTAGCTTGGTTGACGAAGTGTTCGTGTTGATTTGTGAACGCATACACAAACCTTTCCTTGTGAGGTTCCATGAATTCCTTACACAAATAGGTAATGACACTTGGATATTTGGGGCCGCAATACACAATAAGCATTTTAAGATTCTCTTGGTACACGTCTTCGCTAATTAACCATGTCAAAGCATCTCATTCGTTGGAGAAACAAGCTCACAACCTTTCATTAGCTTCATATTCTTTCTTAAATTTTTCTTTTTTCTTTACTTTTTCTTCCTCCGGTAGATTAGAAAGCTTCTCTAAGTCTTTCAATTTAAGCGGCTGAATTTTCGGTTGATAATTTTTCTTCACATTGTTCTACACATGAAACGTACAACGAAAGTTATGTATGTCCGTAAATACCATTCTTATAACATACTTTTCTCTTGGTCGGTTACGATCACCTTAGGAGGGCATCCTCCCAAAAGATTAACTTGCATTATTCTAATCCCCAAATGTAACTTTCTCTCTTCTCATCTTTCAAAAAGCAAAACCAATAGTGAATGATGTCTTGGTCGACATATGTCCGACTATGTTCATCAATGATATTTCATGTTTGTTGGTATTGTAGGTGCAATCAATTATAAGAACTTGTGTAAAGCATAGAGCCAATCGAACGTATTCCGGGTGGGAAATGAAAAGATGTGTCACTTGTCAAAACTCATCCAATTTCTTTTGAACCATGTAGTTATTGTTCGCCGCCAACCACATTACTTGTTGCATCACCAACCTACCTTGTAAATCATTTTTCCTCAAAAGGTTTCTCGCATTGTAGATAGTTCGTATGGTGGACTTGTTATTCTCATCATCCGTCTTCAATTTTCCAAGAATCTTAATCGGCGCCATACGTGTTCGTGATATTTTATCTACTTCCACGAGTTCTTTCGGCTTTAACCTTGCGACTTTGGCATGCCCGTTTCTAGGAAAAACAATATACCGTTGAAGTACTTTTTGGGTTCGAGGATCAAAATCGTACAAAACAAATCCAAACAAGTTGGATATCTGTATTTGTTCTGCTTCGGTTACAAATAGAGGAGATGGGTTGATCTTAGAGGAGGGAATCAAAGTAAATTAAAGGAATTGTGTGTAGAATTGTGTGTTGTGGTGGATAAATAGCAGAGCTTGTGAGAATGATTTTCTATCTCTTCTTGGTTCTGTCTTGTGTTTTGAAATGGGATAAGCAGCCTATTTATAATGATTTGATACCACACACTTTCCTTGTAAAGTAGTGGAAGTTGTAGGAAGATGGAGAGGTGGAGGTTGTGGGAATAACCTTCCACTTTGTCTCTAGAAATTTTTGGAAACTTCTAGACCATTATTCCATTTTCTCTTCAACCACTCCAACTTACCACTTTCTCTATAACTTCCTTGTCATGGGGTATTTCTACGCCCATGTTTCTATAACCGCCAGGCCAAACCCCAAGTTTTATACCCCTTTGTAATATGGTTTTTGATGTCTTGTAGGAGTTGGTGGAGTCATGACTTCAAAGCCATGAGTCTTGTTGTAAAATAATGTTTCTAGTAAATTTTATACCAATTTTTTGTTGGTAATTGCTTAAATAGTAGTGCTAGCGGCGAAGAATGGTGCTACCATGAGTAAAAGAATAACATAGCAGCAGAGCATGGCGTGGAAACAACAGGTGGGACGCGGCAGCAGTGGAGCGAGGTGCAGCAACAACAAGTGAGGCGCAGCGGCAGCGCTAGCGCTGCTGCCAGCCGCGGCTCTTCCCCCTTGAGTGCTTCGGCCAACGCTTCTCCGTAGCTTCATTGCTTTAGTGGCTTTGTGGATTTGGTAGACTTCATGTCTTTAGTAGACTTTATTACTTCTGTCTCCTTTATTACTTTGACATACTTGTGTTGGAAGCATTTTTGGGGATTACTAAAGCCTGTACTTGTTGTTGCCAATGTTATTGCCTACACGCTATTATTTATTGACATTGACTAGTGCCATGACCATGAATATGGCTACTTAGGGTTTCCCAAACTTGTGAGATTTAGTTGTTATTATTTACGCATAACTTTTATGCAGTGCATACAGAACACCTTCATGAGATTCGGCCGTGGAAGTTTGCAATTTTGAAATTATGTTTGATGCGATTCTGCAATTTATATGGTATGCATCTAATTAGCGTTTTTATTTAGATATGGCGTCGCCTCTATTCTGAATGTTCATAATTTTGTATTATCAGTGTACTTTATTTTATACAAGTAGCTTTTCATGGATGCACATTAAATGACAATGATCTAACTGAGTATAGCTCTGAAATTTTACGGGTGCATAAACAAAACTACATGACTTCTGTTAGCTACAGAACGAATGTGTATTCTCAATTCTCTTACGGAATGTGAGACAATTATTTCATATTCATAATTCCGATCTCGGGCCAGAACATGTATATATATGTATATATATTATATATATTTTTCTGCAGTTGAGCAAAGATAATATTACAATTTTCTCCTTTTTCAAAAACCCACCATCAACATTAAGTCTCCTGCTTAAGGTTTCGTGGTAAGCACCAAATGGTGGTATCGATACTAAAAGAACTTCAAATAAATGTCATTCATAAGGACAGGAATGATTATTTATCTTTTCCTATAATGATGCAATAGATTCGTTATGTCAGCATGAGATTGTTGAGAAGAACTTGTTTTGATAGTTCTTGTGACGCCAATGGTCTTGGGTAGCATCTGCATGTGGCCTTGGATAAGGTAGACATGATTGTCTATGTGAGTGAAGTAGAGAGAGGATCCACGCCGTGAACCTTGCTGTGTTGAGGCGTGAACGAGTTGCATGAGCTGAACACATTTGATCCAGACGTATGGTGGGCCCCATCATCCTCTCTTGAAAACGGTTGGTCTTGGAGTTTTGGTCATCAGTCATACTCAGATCCATTCTCCTCGGGATAAACTTTAGAAAAATTCCAAATATTTGAATTTTAGGGTTTCCCTCTCTTGCTTATTTAAACAAGCCGGTGGATCTAATCCTCTTCACTTTTCATCCTTCTTTAGAGCTTAGGATAGTGTTACTTTGTAATTGCAACATGTCTGAATATGCCTGTAGTTCGAACAAGAACATCTCTCATGTTAAACGTGTTACTTGGCTTGCTAATCCAGTGAGTCTCTTTTGATTTCTTATTCCTTCATTATGTATGATTAATATGAATATTTGAGAAAAATGATGTGATTGTTGTTGTTTCCTTCTAGGTTTCTCAAGTTAAGAAGATACCACCACGAAGTGTGAAGACTAAGAGTCTCAAAGCAATAGTAAACAAATTTTTTCCTTTTATCTTTGAGATCGCCTACTTTCTCTTTTGATCATTATTGATTGTGTGATCGTAACAAGAGATCAAGATCAGGCATGTGGGAATTAAGGAGAATGAAGAAACCATACCGGTGAATGATGGAGTGAATGTTGATGCTGCCTTTAAGTTTTTCCCAGCATCATGGCTTCCCTTGGTGACTTGGGTTTTTCCATTCATAACTATCCCAACGCCGGGCTCCCCTTTACGTTAGAAATGGAGTCGTCTTCTCGGAAATATGAAGCAGTGGTAGGATTTGTTGTGCCGAAATATTATGTGGATCTCTATAGGAAAATATGGAAGAAGTATGGGCATATTTCTACGACTGAGTTGATTAAGAGTTATATCCCCATACATGTGACAGCTATCGCAGGGCTTCTCCCGGTTATTTATGAGATAGATGATACGCCTTCATGTAGTATTACAAACTTGAAGATTAAGGAATGGGATGAGATGCTGAATACTTGTGAGAGAATTCGTTTCAATGTAAATTGGATACGTCAGTATCTAGAGAGTATAAGAGAGGCTCATGTAGCAGCTTTAGCAGAAGGACAAGATTTGAAGCAAGAATCATCTAATATTGATGAAATGGCCCGAGATTTACAGACTCGTTCGATGAAATATGATGAAAGATTGGATAAATTCCATGATCGCGATTACCCTCTACTTAGATATCTGTTTTAGGCCACAGAATGAGTAGTGAAACATTCCTTTCTTTTTTTTTTGTTGGGTTTTGAATAATTTGAATAAAGAATGTCCGAGACGAATGTAATGGGTTTCGAATCTGAAAGTTCAAATGTATGTTTTAAAATTATATTTGAACTTATGAAGGGAGTGACGAAAGTGCTTTAGGCATAACATGCCTTGATCCATTTACCATTAATGACCATCCCCACAGCTTCTCCATTCATATTAACCATCTTGTAATATCCAATCGGCATGGCCTTGGAGATCACATAAGGCCCTTCCCACTTTGGAGAAAATTTCGGAGCGGACATATCTTGTCGAATATGTTTAGAGGTTCTAAGTACCAGATCCCCTGCCCGAAATATTCTTGGTTGTACTGCCTTGTCGTATGCCCTGGTAACCCTCTTTCGATAAATATTTGTATATTTTTCTGCTTTAGCCCGTCTGGATTCGAGTACATCTAAATTTTTGCTACTCCAGAATTGGGTATTTCAGATTCGTCCTAGTAGACTCCACTTGCTGCTACGATTCTAGCTGATGGGACTTTAGTCTATACTGGTAGGACTGCATCAGCTTCATATACAAGGGAATATGGTGAAGTCCTTATGGAATTCTTTGGATAAGTTATGTATGCGTACAAGGCCATAGGAAATTGCTCGTGTCATGTTTTTGGATGATCATACACAGTACGACTCAAAATTCTGATAAGAGTTTTGTTGGTACTTTTGGCTTGCTCGTTTCCTTGAGGGTAGTGTGGCGTAGAGAATACCTGCTTTATGCCATAAATTTTGAGTAACTTTCGCACACATTTATTTTTAATGGAGTACCATTGTCTGTTAAAATATGCTTTGGTATTCCAAATCTGCATATAATGTGTTCTTTGATGAAGGCTGTTATGGTTGCTCCAGTCGTGCTTCTGAGAGGTACAACTTCGTCCCATTTGGTAAAATATTATGTGGCAGTGAGTATGTGCTCGTGTTGCTTTGACGAGGACGGATTGATTTTACCGGTGAGATCCAGTCCCCACTATAGTATGGCCAAGAGCTGCTTACTGATTGAAGAGGGGGGCAAGGTGTATGAATGAGATTGTCATGGATTTGACATTGGTGACATTTCTGAACAAATGAAGTTGCATCGTCCTCCATGGTCGTCCAGTAATATTTCTCATGAATTTGGAGAAATAATTTTCTCCTGCCCTGGTGCTCCCCTTCATGTACTTCTTTTAGGATGGTCTGAATATCTTCTTCTGCTAAGAACCGTAGTAGATCTCCACCAAATCTTTTTCAGTAGAGTATTCCTTCGTGAAAGACAAATCTCTTGGTTTTTCGAATTAAATGTGTCGTTTCTCGTTTTTCTTGAGGTATAATATTGTCTCGAAGGTATTTGATGTAGGGGTCCTTCCAGTCCCCAACACTGTGTATGGTCAGTACTTCTGACTGTTGTGGCGGGATCTGACAGTTATAGCAAAACCATTGTAATGATATGGATTGGGATTCTATGGCAGGCCATTAATATCTAAGACGTTGAAGACGCATGTACAAGGTTATCACTAGTGTTTGACCACACATTTCCGGATGTACTTGATTAAGTCGCCCTTGTGCCTTATCGTCTCCCAGACATCTCGACAGAGAGTCATCTAAGTTTCTATGATATAATGTTCCATGTAATAAGAAGAAACGCTTTAAATTTTTAAGACTGACCTTCCCTTGGCTATGCGAATTGTTGATCTCTTGAATGATAGGCGTCCTTCAGTCGTTGGTTTGTTCTTTATCAGGCTTATCTATCCATGTCGAAGGCATGGTACGTCTTTGAACAGTAAAGGTTTCCTCCGAGTTATTAAATTGTAGTTTCGAGGCTAGAGTCGACATGCAATCAGCATGTCTGTTATTGGTGCGTCCCGTAGGTATGATCGTTGCCTCGGTAAAGTGAGTTAAGAGCTTTTGTGCCTCAGTCTTGTACGGGGCTAGTGTTTCTTCCTTGAGAGTATATACACCGTTCATATGATTTACCAGTAGCTTCGAATCTCCTCTTATTTCAAGACGTGTGGCTCCAGCTTGATGTGCTAGTGATAGTCCCAGCAGGAAGGTTTCATACTAGGCAGAGTTGTTAGTGCACTTATAGTCCAGCTTGAATGAATATGAGAATACTTTGCCTGTTGGTGAAACTAACACAACACCGGCTCCTCCAATATTGTTGCTTGGGGTAGCAGAGCCGTCGAAATATAATAACCATGGTTCTTCCTCAGTGAGTGAGATGTTTGGGAATTCTCTAGGTACGTTTTTATGAGTTGTTGTATCATCTTCTCCTGGAAAAACTGCAAGTAGATCCGCGACTACTTGTCCCTTTATTGCTTTTGGTGATAAACATGATATGTCGAATTCTGACATTTACAACAACTATTTGGCCGCTCGTCCAATGAGAGCGGGTTTCGATGGTATAAATTTTATTGGGTCATCCTTTGCCATCAATACTACTCTATTTTCCAGTAGATAATGTTGAAACTTCTGAACGACATGTACCAAGGATAAACATGCTCTCTCGACCTTGGGGTATCTCATCTCTGCATTTCTTAATGTTCAGCTAAGATAGTACATGGGATATTCAGTCCCCATGTCGTCTTCTTGAGCCAACAAAGCTCCTATAGACACTTCACTAAAGGCTATGTAGAGGAGTACGGTTTCCCCGAAGATGGAGACTTCATAACGGATGGTGATAGTAGCAACTGTTGGATTTGATGAAACGCCTTTTGTTGTGTAGATGACCGGATAAAGCTCACCTCTTTCTTCAGTAGGGGTGTAAATGAAGCGAAAAATTGAGCTAATCCAGGAACAAAACGTCGAATATATGATACATTTCCCATGAAGCTCTTAAGTTCCTTTACAGTACGTGGCGGTAGCATGGTAGTGATAGCCTGTGTCTTGGTCGGGTCCACCTTGATTCCTTCTGCTGTTACTTGGAATCCCAGAAATTCCCAGAGGATACACCAAAGGCGTATTTTAAAGGGTTCATCTTCAAATGGTATTCACGGCATCTATCGAAGACCTGGCGTAGTACATCTACATGGGATGCTCTGATTTTGGATTTTACCACTACGTCGCCGACATAGTCTTCCACTTGCTTGTGCATCATGTCGTGAAAAATTATCGTAATGGATCTTTGGTAAGTACAACCGACATTCTTCAATCCAAAATCATTATTGTGTAGTAGAAGTTCCCAACAGGAGTTCGAAACGCGGTTTTCTCAACATCGTATTCATACATCTTTATTTGATTGTAGCCGTTGTAGCCATCCATGAATGAAAAAATGTCATGTCCGCTAGTAGCATCTACGAGCATGTCGATATTTGGGAGAGGAAAGTCATCCTTGGGACAGGATTTATTCAGGTTCCTGAAGTCCACACATCATCTTATTTGTTCGTTCTTCTTCTTGACGAGGACAACATTAACCAACTATGTGGGGTGTTGGATAGGTTTGATGAAGCCTGCTGATAGTAATTTTTGAATTTCATTCTTGATTTTCTCCTCAACTTTGTGCATGAACTGTCTAGGCTGTTGTTTGACTGGTTTAGCGTCAGGAGCAACATGCAAGTGATGAGTTACCAATTTGTAGTCTAACCTTGGAATTTCTTCGTAACTCCAGGTGAAGACATCTTGGTATTCTTTGATTAGATTGACGAGCCCCGCTTTTTCTTCTGGTGACAAGGCTGAGCTGATTGAAACTGGTCGTGGATTTTCTTATGCTCCTAGATTGATAGTTTCAAGTGTGTCAATTGTGCCGTTTGTACCGTCCTGTAATTTTCGTGGCGCATCTTGAACTTCTTCATGATATTGCACCTCATTGTGGATGCATATTTTCGGGCGGGGAGATTCTTCGAATATCTCCCATGTTAATTGCTAACCGTGGTTGCAAAGGTAGACTATTCTTCTTCGTTGTCGTAACTAGTCACAAAATTATGACCTTTCTTAAAAAATATAGGATTTGCGATGCTAGAGGCGCCATAGTGGTATCCAGAGGGTCTGGAAGTCGTTCTCGGTGTCCCGGCTTTTGCAACAAAGGTTAATGGCTCGTATGCTATCGGTGCACGGTCAGGTAACGGCGTGTTGTAGACCTTGTTGGATGGTTCGATGACATCCTCCTCTGGTTTGAAGAACTCAACATCATATATTGGAGTATAGGGTGATGGTAATGTCGTTACGCGTATGATCTTCCCGTTCGGCACTGCTTTCACGCATTTGTAGTAGGTGGAAGGAACATCTTTGTTGTCGTGTTTCCATGGGCGTCTCAGTATCATATGTTACTCAGGTTCTTTCGTAATAACGTGAAATTTCAATTTTGATACGATGGGACCGACTTGCAAATTTAAATAAATATGACCATAAGAATTACGGTGGTTACCTTCGAAGTCTTTCATTATTATGGGATGTTGTATGATCTGATTCTGAGGAATCCATGCAACTTTGAGCGTCCTGAGTGTAATGATATTGGAAGCTTCTCCTGTATCAATAAGCGCCCTCTTAAACTCAGTCTCCTTGACGTGAATGCTGACATACATGGCTCGATTGTGTCTTTCCTTGGCCATCATGTCTTCCTTAGTGAATGTGACGTTATTTATAGTTGGGCTGTCTGATGTGGCTGTCTCTATTTCCATTAGTGATGGCATCAAATGCATGTCCACGGCTATACGGTTGAGAGCAGCAAAGGTGTCGACCCATTGATCCTTGGAGAAGTGAAGAAGCTCGCACAAATTCTCGATCAGAAATGTGGCTTCTTGGTTCACCGGTTTTTCTGCAGTGGTGAAGCTCCCAATATTATGAGGTGGAGAATCACCAGTCGAGAACTTATTCTTGGTTCTATGGATCCTGGGCCTCGTTCAAAAGCGCTACGACACCCTACTTCTTCAATTAATTTGACAAGGGAAGAGAATAGAGCTCCTACCGCATCTTCAAGTTTTGCTATGATTCTTGCCTGAGATTCTTGTCTTCGCAGTAACTCAGCTAGAGTGACTGGGGTTTCAGCTACTTCGGTGGAGCCATTAGCGAGGTGTGGGTTGGTGATGCCATTGACTGCTGGAGAGAAGTTGTGAGCATCACCATTGATATTGATAAGAGAAATATTGAAATTGGTTGTAGTTGAATCTGACCTAAGGCTAACCATCTTGATTAGTGAGAAAACTGACTTTTTTTACCGAGAGGTTGATTGATAGACACATTTTTGTGTCTTAATTGTTCTCATATCTATATTGCTTTTTCTCAATTGTTGTACTAATATTATCATTTTCTATGTTTTTAGGTATTTTTTCGGAATAAACGGTCGTGGAAAAATAGGCTTGAAAAGTGCTAAAAATACCCTTTAAAAAGTGTTAAAGGCACCCGAGAAATTGATAAAGGCACCCCAGAATGGATAAGGGCACCCCTACAATTGTTAAAGGCACCCACCTTCCAAATTCAAATTCAAAAGTTGGCGGGAATTTATATCTTCTAACTGTGTGAATTTATATCTTAACTGCGTGAGAATTTTGTAAAGAAAATTGAGGTTTTAAGACAAGATCTTTTCTTGCCTCATTAAAGAATCGTGTGCAAGTTGGAAACTCGAAGAATAACCGAGAATTATCATGCACTCAATAAAACAGGAAAGCTTTGGATATCTTTCCTAATATCATGTCACATTGTTTAAATGACTTTTATGAGTATTTTGGAAGATGAGGACATCTGTAGAAACACGCAGGATTATAAAGAAACAAAATCAGATCGTGATTTGATGATGGAGGAAAAATCAAGTCCGAGAAGAAAACTAAAAATCCAGAGAAGATTTGTTGTTGTAGTATATAAAGGAGTCGAGTTTGAGCATCAAACTGGGGGGGTCGGCTTCGGCCAAAATCACAAAAAAAAAATCAGAATAATCAGTTTCATCTCGTGAAAAAATAAGAACAGACTACACTCAAGAAAAGTCACAGATACTGTGGCTAATTCATTTGAAGTTTATAGCTCCAAGAAACAGTCGAATTTCTAACAGCTGCTTCTGCAACATATATTTTGAATCTGAAACACTTGTTTTGTAACAATGAATACTGTAACACTTAAAAAAGTTGCAATTTCCCTGATTTATTCTTTATTGTTTATTTTCTTCTTCTCTTGAGCTATGTACGCATCTTTTGAGAGTGTTTCGGGCATGATGAGCGAAACCTCATCACTGGGACAATAAAGGAAGCTATTCTCCACACTTGTTTGGTAACTATATTCGATTCCTTATGACTTTTTGCACTTATTTTAATTGTTTCATGATTTTTCTTAATTGGTTGTCATTTAATTTGATGGGTCATGCTTAGATTAAGTGTTTATATGGTTCATGCTTAGGATTTACAATCAATGTTTCAAAAATCTACTTTTGGCAAACAGAAACAAAAAAAGAGTTTATAAAAGAGCTTAAATGGTTAAGAATCAATATTCATACCACATGAATGTGAAAATCGGTTGAATTCTGAGTCCCAGTCCCTTGTAATTTTGTCATTATATTTTATTTATTTTCTAGTCTAAATTAGGAGTAAGTCTAAAATCAGTCTTCACAAGTCCGGGAGAACGATATTTTATTTACCACATCTACAAAACACATTATTGATCTCCCACTGTGGCCGCCAATTATTTGTTCTTAAAAATTGCTCCTAGGAAAACAGTATAGTGTTGAAGTACTTTTTCGGTTCGAGGATCAAAATCATACAAAACAAATCCAAACAAGTTGGATATCTGTATTTGTTCTGCTTCGGTTAAAAAAAGAAGATATGGGTTGATCTTAGGGGAGGGAAGCAAAGGAAATTGAAGGAATTGTGTGTAGAATTGTGTGTTGTGGTGGATAAATAGCAAAGCTTGTGAGAATGATTTTCTATCTCTTCTCGGTTCTGTCTTGTGTTTTGAAATAGGCTAAGCAACATATTTATAATGATCTGAAAACATACACTTTCCTTGTAAAGTAGTGGAAGTTGTAGGGATAGTGCTAGCGACGAAGAATGGTGCTAGTAAGAGTAAAAGAATGACGCAGCAGCAGAGCGTGGTGCGGAAACAGCGGGTGGGGCACGACAGCAATGGAGCATGGTGCAGCAACAGCGGGTGAGGCGCGGCGGTAGCACTAGCGCTGATGTTAGTGTTGCTGGCAGCACATGCATTGTATCTAGCGCTGCTGCCAGCCGCGGATCTGCCCCCCTTAAGTGCTTCGGCAAGCACTTTTCCGTATCTTTATTGCTTTAGTGGCTTCGTGGCTTTGGTAGACTTCGTGCCTTTGGTAGACTTTATTGCTTTTGTCTCCTTTATTACTTTGATACACTTGTGTTGGAAGTATTTGATAAGTACACAATTTAAATATTTATAGTGTCAAATCCATATGCATATTACCTTGTATTACTCTTGTTTTCTATTTTATTTGTTTCTTTAGGTGAATCATCTTAAAATCAATGGAAATGGTGTTGAAAAGAGCTAAGAAAAGAAAAGGGTTTATTCCGGAGTAAAACTGAGAAGTTAGAGATGAAAAGAACACTTTTAGAGTGGAAATCTATAAGCATTTACGGCTAGGAAATTCTCCAAATCTAGTCGTAAAATAAGTCGAAGAAAGGACGAAGTTTCAGATCCACTTACGACTAAGAAAGCATCAGAAGCTAGCCGTAGACCTGGGAAGAGAAGAAGAGTTTCGTCAGAATTACGGCTGGGAAATCATTTCGACCTATCCGTAGAAGGAGTGAATGTTCGAGAGAAGTTTCAGGGTCAAAATTATGGCTAGGAAATCATCAAAACCTAACCGTAGACAAGTTGAAGAGTTGAAACATGAATTCCACAATCACTTACAGTTGGGTCTGGTCATCCAAGCTAGCCGTAAAATATAATAAAGAGATATCAAGATTTTGAAGACACCATCTTGTAGAGGACGAAGATACGAAGCCAATGCAAAAGAATAAGGACAATCGGACGTCGGATGAAGGAGTTACGGCCAAAACAATGAAGGAAATAAGTGAAAACTCAGGCTCACTTACGGCCAGGAATGCATAGCACGACCCAGCCGTAAGTGACCCTGGAAAATACCCGAAAATTGATATTTTGTTACGGCTAGGTCGTGTGAGAGTTCCCAACCGTAACTAAAAGTGTTTGGTGAGATTCAGACTTCTAAAAATAGAGAAAACCCAGTTCAGAAGGATTCTAAGCTCTAGATATCATGAGTACTATATAAGGAGACTCCCAAGACATTAAGAAGACACCTTTTACACAAATTTGCAAGTCTTGGAGGAGATCAACAATACAAGAGGAAAAAGCTAGGGTTTTGGAGCGGTCCCATTATCATAACGATTTCTTAACTATTTTCTTATACTATATCATGGATGTTTCTACATCCATGAGTAGATAAACACCTAATTGATTGAGGATGAATTATTAGTTATAAACATGATTTGAGTTATTATATATGAATCTATTTTGAAGTTCTTCACATGATTATCGTTTGTTCTTACTAATATGAATGTTTATGCTTGATTGATAGATTGTTTAGGTGGCCAAATGAATTTATTTGTTAATTAATCTAAAGATAGTAAGAGTTGGTATCCGTAATTGTATCATAACATCTTACCTAAGTAGAGAACGTGAGACCTTGCAAAGGGATTCTGTAGAGAAATCGCGTATAAGAACAACATAAAAAAGTGGACCGAGCGTACTGAGTCTAACTACTAAGATCAAACCTAAATTCACAAAACTTAAAGCATTCGATTGAATTACACCTTGTAAGCGTACCTCAAGGCGTCTCAGTTGGATAGAATCTGGTGACTAATCATACTTGTTATCCGCTGATAGAAGGAGTTTTGGGGATAGCTAAGCATACCTGTTATTCTACGGTTGGTGATAATATGTGATGAATGAATAATATATGAGTATACTAACTCAATGATTGTTTAACAACGAGGAAGGATTCCTTGATCATATTTTTCTCCATTGCTTGCATCTTAATCACTTTTAATTACTTTGTTAGTTAACTTCAACATAAAACAAACCCCCGTTTTTGTGACATTTGACAACTTAAACACCTCGCTCCTCTTGGGAACGAACTTGACTTTCATTATATTATTTTTTAATTGAGTGGAAATAAGATCACTAATTTGATTGCATCCACGACACGCATCAACATTTCTAGGGCTTACTAAAGCCTGTACTTGTTGTTGCCAAGGCTATTGCCTACACGCTATTATTTATTGACATTGACTAATGCCATGACCATGACTATGGCCTACTTAGGATTTCCTAAACTTGTGAGATTTAATTGTTAGCATTTATGCATAACTTTTGTGCAGTGCATACAGAACACCTTCAAGAGATTCAGCCGTGGAAGTTTGCAATCTTGAAATTATGCTTGATGTGATTCTGCAATTTAGATGGTATGCATCTCATTAGCGTTTTCATATAGATACGGCGTCGCCTCTATTCTGAATGTTCACAATTTTGTATAATCATTGTACTCTGTTTTATAGAAGTAGTTTTTCATGGATGCACATTAAATGACGAGGATCTAGCTGAGTATAGCTATGAAATTTTACGGGTGCATAAACAAAACTACATGACTTCTATTAGCTACAGAACAAATGTGTATTCTCAATTCTCTTGCAAAATGTGAGACAATTAATTCATATTCATAATTCTGATCACGGGCCAGAACATGTATATATTAATTTTGCGCCTAGCCCACTTCTCTCACAAACCATTTCAAACCGGTCATCATGGCTTTGTTATTCGCAAACTAGGACGCAATTAATTTTGATTCCATGTTGCTCAGCCCAAGACCTTGCATTCGGCTTAGATTGCCATATCTACATGGTTGCAATATCAAGAATAAAGTTAGTAAGGGTATCACTTAAACTTACAAAATAAAGTCCAAAATTAATTTCTTACCTACCAAGTCATTTTGAAAGTGATCTTTATTATCTTCGTGAATAATGAAGTTTGCCGGAGGTTGATCGTCTATTGGTACAGGTTGTGCAATAACGATCTACAAGAATATCGTGAGGTAGATGACCACAAATTAATTTTACATATGAGTTCGTCTGACTCGATATCAAAATATCAGTTGAACATTTAGTTTCCAAAAGTTCGCTAGATTCGATTTTTTAGATTTTCAGCCGAACAATGGCTTTCCTTTCTTTCAAGAAATTCAACTATATGGTTCGGCTGATTCAGTATTCTTATTTTCAGTCGAACATAGAAACTTATGTTCTAAAATAATTTTAACTATAAGGTTCGGCTGAAAAAGAATTAGCCGAACAATTCACTGATGCCAATGAAAAACAAGTTCAAAATATTCGGTTGAATTTTGGAACCAATTATCAGCCGAACTTAAAATTGTCCCTTGGCACCAAATTACAAATACAAAATTCGACTCATATTTCAAGCTCATCGAACAAGCCGAACTGTTCTTAAGCATGCGGTTCGGCTAATATACTTTCAGCCGAATTATAACCTGATAAGCCGAACCCTTTACAAAAAAACATTTTTTGATGAATTGAACCTACAAAATCAAGATTAAACCTAATCTAAGACCATACATGAGTGTTATTGGCAATGAGATCCTCAACCATGTATTCATCTTCATGATTTGGCTCATAAAAATCATCATTTTGAGCTTGAGTTGAGTTTGTGTTTGAGTTTGAGAAAAATCATTCTCATAATCCAAAAAATCATCCATATCAGGATCTTCATCGTAGTTGATGTGTATTTTTTGAGCTTTATATGACGAAGATTCGGCATCCTCATTCGAATCATGCATTTTTCATCAATAACCCTAGATTTTCTTCACTTCTTCTTCTACTTCTCTTGAAAAATATTTTTCCCGAAAATAATTTTTCCCTCACTAATTATAACTTCTAAAACCAATGATTACATTAACTACTAATCATTATTATTAACCATAAAGATTAATATTAACATTAATTATTACTTATTAAATATTAATAATTAAAATTACCACTAATACTAGTATAAGAGTAATTTAGCCATTATCAAATTTCGTTGGATAAGGGGTTTTAACAAATACTCCTTAGAGATTCCACAGTCATGAGAGAAAACCTAAAGACTAAAGACCAAAAAACATTGGTAATACTCCGCCTGAAACGCAACGGGAGAAGAGTAAATTTTGATCAGACGGAAGACTAAGTTAATGCATGGCGTTGGGCGCATATGCAAGTATTCATCTGTTGGAATGGTGTTTTATGGGCGTATACCAGTGAAAACGCTTGGTTGAGGTGCACATTGGATGAACGCTCGGTAGGAGATGCATTCCAGAGAACGTCTGATGGTAGATGTATACGAAACAGCACGCCCAAATGACAGGCATGGATGTATATTAACACTTGATAGGGCGTTACCCCTTAGCCATACGCATGGTGACTCTTCTCCCTCGCGCACCTGGTTCGTGTGCATCATGAATACGGGCGTTACCTTATCCATACACATGTTTTATTAAACGGTTTGCTAGAGTAACGCATGTCACTATGTTCATCAGGCGGTGGTCTAGGCTTACGCGCGGAGGCTTTTATTTCTTCTCTTCTCCTCTCCTTCTTCTTCTCCTTCTCCTCTCCTCTTCCAGACTCTTCAGACGCATACAAATTCAACGCCTACCACTTCAACCCTCCAACCGAATCCTCCCTCCTCTTCTCAAACTCTTTTCAAAATTGAAAAACGCTAGAAAAACCCTAGCAGCTTTGAAACAAAGCTTATCAAAGTTAGGTTTATCTCAAAACAAGGTATGAAACTCAAACTTTTATATGAATTTTAGTGGATTTCATAGGTTTAGGTTGTGATTTATTCTAATGTTTTGTTAATTAAATTTGTATAGATATGTTTAAAGATTAAACATATGATTATGAAATAGACATATTAGGTTTTATAAATTGTAGTTTTTCAATTGGGTATAGTTCTAGGGTTTTGGAAGTTGTAAATTGGGTTTAAAAAATTGATGAGAATTAATTGATTTGAATTTAGAATTGATTAAATTGTTGGTTAATTTGAGTTGGGTTGTGGTTAATTTTAAGTTCTTGGTTAATTGATTTGATATGATTGTTTATGAAATTTTGGAATTATGAATGTTTATGTTCCTTTATAATGAATGTTTATGGAATTATAAAATTAGGGAATTATGATGAATTTCTGTAGAGTTGGTAATTTGATTAGTGATCTATTAGTATGTGAATCATGAATTTGTATTTTGGATGATTTATGAATGTTTGTACATTTAATTATCTAATTAGAGGCTTACTTTTCTAATGATGAAATTTGTATTTTTGTTGATTTATGGATTAATGTAGAGTTTTATATTTGTGTATTGTGAGGACTAATCATAATTTTGAAACTTGTATGTACCGTCTGCAAAGATGTTGAGCAATGTCACAGCGAGATTCATTGGTCGAAAAAAGAGGAACAAGAAAGCTAAAACCGTTGAGGATCCAGAAGTAGACTCTACTACTGAAGATATGGTCTATGTTCCCGGGTTAGCGAACTACAATATCGTGGAAGATGCTCAGAGTCACGCTTATACAAATATTACATATTCAACTAATTCAAAATTCAAGTACATACATCGTGGTTCCCTTAAATCGGTCACTCAGACCTATACAGGTACTATAAAACACATCCCTCGGGTTAAATACATTATTGAAAAGGTAGGATGGAACCTTTTATTGACCATGGATACAGTAGATTCGTCGCATGCATTGATTGACTATCTTGTTGAGCGTTTTTAGGATACCACGAACACTTTTCACTTCTCCTTTGGTGAGATTGGGTTCACACCGCTTGATTGGGTAATGCTGACAGGATTAAGTATTAGTATTGGTAGTGTTGTTCCGTATGACTCGGCGAAGTACCAATTTGAATATGTCCGGGCGCATGTTTTTCCTGAAATTAAAGATAGTGAGGTTTGTAAAAGAGAACATATTCCCAACCAGTGGGTTTCAGATGCAATTACGGTTGCATTTTTGAGCACATATTTTGATCCAGGAATGTTGGTTGCGGCTAACGATGATAGCATACTTGCTGATAGAGTGGCCAGAGCCTTTTGTGTGTGTGTTTTGGGTCAATTTTTCTTTTCAAATGCAAAAAACTATATTGATGATGGATGGTTAGCTGCTTTTGAGGATCTAAATGTTGTCGCCAATTATGACTGGGGTAGTGTTGCATTTGAGAAATTGTATTCTGGACTCGCCGCATCTGGCAGGGGACAAAAGGGAGTGAAAGTATTGTGCTGGAGGCGGTGGTGTCATATGATCTCTGGTTTTCGCATGTTATACCTGGTTCTAACAATAATATTAATGGGATGAAGCCTTCTTATAGTTTTAAAAAGATTATCAACGGGAAAGCACCCCCTGTGAACTTTGTTTTCAACGGACATCAATATGATATGGGGTATTACCTTGATGATGGAATATACCCAGATATTGCTACTACTGTGATGTCTATTAAACATCCAGATACCCATAAGAAACAAAAAAATTCAGCAATGGAAGAGGGTTGCCGAAAAGAGGTAGAGCGAGCCTTTGGGGTACTGCGAAATCGATTCACCATCGTCCAACAACCTACAAGAATGTGGAATCCAGACGTACTTTCATATATCATGAAAACTGTTATCATTTTACATAATATGATAGTGGAGGATGAGCGTTTACCCGGTGATTGGCCACATGAATATGATCAACGCAGCCACCATGCACCGGTAAATATTTCGAGACATAATACTTCTGAACTTTCGAGAATGACAGGTGAGCAACGCCGACGTGCAATACACAATAAAGATACTCATATTCGTTTGCGAAATGATTTGATCGAACATTTATGGTCAGATTTTGGTGAGGAATAAGAATTTCTAAATCCTGCGGATAGGTTTTAGGGGTAAATCTCTTGTAAACCCGCCCGAGACACCACTCGGCCGCTAGGGGCACCTAGGGGTTTAAAAGCATTTTTCTTTTTTTTCTTGGATTTTTGGATAGTTAATTGGTTTATTTTTTTATAGTTATTTTCTTTGCATAGCATAATGTGTACCTTGGAGAACGGTGTTGGAGGCAAAACTATTATAATTTTGGTGTTCCCAGGAACCCACCTACTCGTATTGCCAACCTCAACAATGACGAAGAAACTCAGTTGATGGAAAGCGATTTGGTCGATGCAACTGAATTAGTGCATGTTGTTACGTATGATTTTTATATTGAGTATTGGCGACATGTAACTAACTTGCAGAAATATGCCACCAAAGTCGATTATGAGGTTAAAACATACGGGTATGCTGGTGACCGTATTAAACACAACATCCAAGAACCTGATGAACATGTACCCATTCCACCTCAACAACAATTGTCCTACGTAAGTATACAGCAAACCTTTTTTTTAGTACATAAAAATACGTGAGAATGTGATTTATTTATGTTCATAACAGGTCGAATTTTATGGTCTGGTTCAACAATATGTTGATTTTACGCAAGAGTTTCGTAAGTTTACATTAAATGAAACGAAGGAGAAGATGGAGTTTATCATGACAAAAGATGAAGAAATACGTGGTCTACAAAATCACAACAACAATTTGGAGTTACAACATGCCCATTTTTCGTATGCAACAACCACCCTTTGGGTTTGGCACTTTTTCTCAAATTATGCCACCACAAATGTGGAATACCATGGGTCAGGGATCATCATCAACAATGCCATCAGTTAATTACACATCAAGATCATCTTTGCCTCCTTTTATGCCACCGCGATCGCTGCCTGGGAATCAAGATACGGATGGGTAGTCTTTCATTTGTATTGTATTGTCATTCGAACAGACATTTATTATCTTTGATTTATCTTTTATCTGATTGGAATTGTCATTTCAAAAGACTCTTCTTATCTTTGCTTTGTCTTTTATCTGCTTTGTGTTGTCATCTCCAAAGATATTTTTAATCTTTGCTTTGTCTTTTATATATGCTTTGTATTGTCATTTCAAAAAAGATATTTAATTTTTGCTTTGTCTTTTTATCTGCTTGGTCTTTTCATCTTAACCGACACTTCTTAAGTTTGATGCGTCTATTCACCCTACTTGCCTCAACTCAGTTAATTTTTAAAATACAAAGAGTGTGTAGTCATATCAACACTCAAAGATTTATCTTAATATGCCTATAAATTGAACACTCGATTATCCAATTATACAAACCAAAACTGCAAACATAAACAACCAATGGCATACTATGAGAATAACACTGACTATTATGCTTCTTGTTCTTCTATTCCTCCTCCTCCTCCTCCTCCTTCTTCTTCTTCTTTCTTCTTCTTCTTCTTCTTCTTCATCTGGTGATGATGATAATAATATTTTGTACTCATCAGACGAAGATTTGGTTGCATTGAGCCAAAATAACCAAGCAGTCACTTTGGGATTGATCGTTTTAAGTATGAACTGGCCTCATACTCGTATCCAAATACCAAGAGAACGTGAGGACGGTGCAATACTTCTCTGGAAAGATTAATTTTGCAGAAACCCTACGTTTCCACCTAATATATTTCGTAGAAGATTTAGAATGCGACGAGAATTGTTCAACCGTATTTTTGGAGATGTCGTAGCATTAAATAATTATTTTGTTAAAAAAAAGATGTTTTGGGCGTTCCTGGATTAACCCCTTATCAGAAAGTTACAGCAGCAATACGAATGTTAGCTTATGGATATGCGGCCGATGCAATAGATGAGTACTTACGCATTGGAGAAACCACTATTTTGGAAATAACTCATAGGTTTTGTAAGACGATTATGCATTTGTATGATATAGAATATTTGTGCATACCAACTAAGCGTGATGTTGAACTGTTGCTTAAGGAGAACAAAGATAGGGGATTTCCAGGGATGCTGGGTAGTGTAGATTGCATTCATTGGAAATGGGATAAATTCCCATCGGCGGAATCAGAGGCTTACACTGCATACAAAAGGAGTGAAAGTATTGTGTTGGAGGAAGTGGTGTCATATGATCTCTGGTTTTGGCATGCATTTTTTGGTATGCCAGGTTCAAACTATTATATTAATGTGATGAACCGTTCTTATATTTTTTAAAAGTTTATCAACGAGAAAGCACCACCAGTGAACTTTGTGGTAAACGGATATCCATATGACATGGGATATTATCCTGGTGATGGCATATACTCAGAGATTGCTACTATTGTGATGTCTATTAAACATCCAGATTCCCAGAAAAACAGAATTTTCAGCAATGCAAGAGGGTTGTCAAAAAGATGTAGAGTGAGGCTTTGGTGTACTGCAAAATCAATTTGCCATCGCCAAGCAACCTGCAAGAATATGGAATCCAGACGTACTTGCATATATCATGAAAAATGTTATCATTTTACATAATATGATAGTGGAGGATGAGCGTCTACCCGGTGATTGGCCACATGAATATGATCAACGCCGCAATCATGCACCAGTAAATATTTCGAGACAACATAGTGTTGAACTTTCGAGAATGAGAGTTGAGCAACGCTGACGTGCAGTACACAACAAAGATACGCATATTCGTTTGCGAAATGACTTGATTGAACACTTATGGTCAGATGTTGGTGACGAATAACATTTTAGAAACCATGCAGATAGGTTTTGTGGGTATATCTCTTATAAAATCTCCCGAGACACCACTCGACCGCTAGGGGAACCTAGGGGTTTAAAGTCTTGCTTCACATGCTAATTGTAGCCGCGATGCCTGCAAAAGTAAGTTTAGGTTTACTTTTTAGCTCTTGTATTATCAATATGCTTACTATGTTGTAATAAATAAATTAACGGAAGTATCATAAATAACCAATATCACTTATTCTGAACAACAATAAATCACTAGATGCTAAGATATCTCATTTGCAGGAGTCGCAGTTGTACTTAGCACGTGCAACAAGCCTTTAAACCATTAGGTGTCCCCAACGGACGATTTATGTCTCGTGAGGGTTTACAAAGAGATATACCCACAAAACATATAACCAAACCTTCAACGAGTGGTACGACCCCTTGGATGACGATCTAAACATCTTCGAAGAACAATCAACACAAAAAGGTTGTATTTTTCTATCACCCTTAGGATCTCGAAATGAGGTTGGTACCTGAATTTGAACATTTTTATCTTCTCCATTCCTCCAGAGATCTCGCAACAACTTCGACATCAGTTTCATTCCTAATTCTTCTTTCATTCACCTTAGCGGTTAAGTTGAAAATTGTAGTACTCCCCTTCCTATTTTCTAAAATCGACAAAAAAAAGGTCTGCTTTGTTCCGGTTATTGGGGTTATCGGTTTCATTACAGAAGTTAGCATGGATATTTTCTAACCATTCCATGCTCATTGAACCATTCATCCGACGTTCATGACCCCTTGTTGGATAATATAATACTAAGTTTCGACAAAGAGATAAATATTCCTTTATGGTAAAATTATCAGCATTAATACTAAAATTTCGGTAAGCCATAATTCTAAAACGGAGAGTTAAAAATAATATTTGAATTAGGTTATTTGAAATGTGGAAGGTGTGGTTTCCAAATGGGAACAAATGGGTATTTATAGGGCCTTTTTTAATGAAAATAATTTTTCAATTTTCAATAAAAGATTAAATAATGATATTGAAAGAAGTGACGACTTTGTTCTGTTCCTGCCTAGTGGGTAATATCATGAGTGTCTAGTCTTTTATCATGTTGATGTTAATGCAAAAAAATTGAGTGGTTGGTTTAATTTCTAATCTGACTTACTTAATTACTCGAAATTTAAAGTTTTTATTAATTCAAACCCAAGGTACATTGGAAGTTCATTAACATTTAAAATAACACTATTATTTCAAAACTAAAATGGAAATTTTACCTCTTAATACAATTCGGATAAATAAATATATAAATCATAAAAGTGGAAACTAAAACTGTCAATCCATTAATAATTATAATAATTAAGGTTTCAGCTAATCCGAGAACGCTTTAAGCTTGACTTCTCCTTCTCTGTAAAATGTCTGTCTTTCTAAGTTTGATGTACTTTTTTGTTACGCATCCAACCCGGAGACATCCATCATCATTGTATGAAACTCGTCGTCTGCTTCTTTCTTTGCGTTAAGTTTTTCTTTCCTAGCTTGTTTTGCTGCAAACTTTGCCGAAGACTCAACTAGTTTTGCTACAAACTCGGATTCTCTCTGCGCCATCTTCATTTTTATTTGTTCTCTATAATTGGTATTGAAGTTTTGTTGTTCTTTAATAATTATTTCCATCATTTCTTGTTGGCCACTGGATTTTACTCTCCGTATTTTCCTCAGTCGTTTCGCCTCTTTTTTTCCCATATGATGGGTTATATGTGTTAGGTATATCTCATATTTCTTCATCGTCACTGGAATGGTCTTGACTTGTTTCCTGTCTTTCTCGGTATTCCTCGCCACTTTCTGAATCTTCTTCAGCTTGTGATGATTCGAAAACAGTTTTCGATCGTCGTGAATATTTGATATTTTCTAACATAATTGCGTAGCACTCTTCATTCTTAAATATTTTTCCACCATTAGCTTCCTTGAAAAGCTTCCTTACTTCTTAAATCTGTTTTTTTTTTAAGTTTAGTGGACGATATACAATTCAAAATAATAATATACAAAAATTAAACGGGTACTTACTTTGTTTCGGGGCCCCATCCAGTATGGTGTTCACGTTCCACTTCCGCCTTTTACAGAGTAAACTGCCACATCTTTACTTATTCCCTGAAACCGTTTCTGAATGGAGGTCCAAATGCGTTATGGCATTGTAGGTATGGCTTCTTTCATCCCACGTAAGATGCGAGACCATAATTTTTCTTCTGATTGATCGGAACCAACACTAGAATCTTGAGATATTGATAAATGAATTCTACATATCGTTACTTCTTCAAATGTAGAAAAATTTGGACCTCGTTGTTTTGGTGCCATAATTCTAACTGATTTGAAAGACAAATATATGAAACTACTGAAATTTTTCTCGTATACAAATGAAATGGGTTAGTAGTATATGAAATACTCAACCAATTCATTTATATAGGTATATCAAAAGATAGCCGTTACAACGGTAAGAAATCACAACGGTTATTTCAAGAGGCGGTCATATACACCACCGCCCCACACAGGCGTATTTTTGGTTAAGGCTTACAAACAGGCGCAACTTTGGATTACGCCCACAACAAGCGTAAATTTGGTGCACGCCCACTCCAAGCGTAAATTTGGAGAACGCATCATTGACAAGCGTACTCTAGGTGAGTGCCCCGCTGGACGTGATCCTGTGTTGACGCTCAATACAGGCGGCAGTTTGGTTCACGCCTGGATCATGAGACGCGCAGCTGGTTAACGCCTGACACGAGACACACAGCTAGGTTCACGCCTGACACGAGGCGTACGGCTAGGTTCACGCTCCACCATATTCGTGTTTTGTCTAGTTCTGGGATCAATTTTGATCCCAAACAGTAAAAAAAATAGACCAAAACTCAAATACAGTTACTCCACTGTGATTGGTTTTAGACAGACCAAAGATTAAATTTAGGTTTAGTCCAGATTATAGTCTCATGACTGTGGATACTCTTGGTGACCCTATTTTATCACCGTATGGTATGCCCGTTATAAATGTTGTACGCCAAAAACAAGATTCTTCTCCTATTGACACACATTTTCCTCCTCCTTTTCTTGATTTTTGTACAATTGGGAGATTTATTAGTGATTAGGTTTTTATAGGGGTGATAATGGATGAAACAGAGAAGGAATCTATACATGTGGCATCTGATGAAGTATCAACACAATTCAAAACCCTAATTAACAATGAAGATATCCAATCTCTGAAACAATCACAAAATATCATGTATATAACAATATGTCTTCTCTTTTCTTTCAATTTCTAAAAAGGGTTTCATTTTAAAATTATGTCTTTTGATGATGGAAATCAATAGGTATCCCAAGATGTTCAAAGTTATAACCATTTTTCTTTTGTTTTTCATTACAGATTGGGAAGGTTACAGGACAGTAATGCAATACTATCACATTTTAATGATTATTCAGAGCGTTGCTTTGCTCAAATTGCTCCTGATTTCAATAGGAATACACGGCTCTTAAGCTCTATGAAGAATGATCTTGATTACATATTTCTCAAGCTAAGGTACTATAACGCCCCCTTACTACCATTTCCTAGTCTCATTTCCAGAAATTGGGTTATTGATTTTTCTGATGGAAGTTGTTGCGCGAATGAGAATGGTAGAAATTGTTTGCTGCCATCACAATTGGAGTAATATTAGTCTGATAACTAAAATGTATGAGTGTAGTTCTGTAGTTTTCCCCAGCATTTAACTGGCCGACTTCATTAGGGAGTCGATGAATCTAGTGTTCTCTAGATTTTCCTTTTAACTAGATAATGTTTATGCAATTATTGCTTCTAGAATGTTCATTTGTAACCTAGATAGAGGGAAGTAGCTCAAGTAAGTGATAGTGTGAGAAGGTATGCTTGTACGGTGTCTGTTCAGTGTTAGCTGAAGTGGGTTTCGGATGTTAAAGGAGCAATAAAATAAAGAAAAGAAAGAACTAAAATAGAATTTTGGATTCTTAAATCTTTCTAATTCGTAATGAGCGTTCTGTTCCTGTGAGTATTAAAGTTATATACAATGAAGCATACATTCTTTTACTTTTTCAATCTATTCTCGGAATTTTGGTACCAGGTCAGGACCGTCTGGGATCACCAATTTGTGCTGTATATGTTAGATTTTTGTCTTAATAATAATATAACTCTGTTCTGTCAAAGTAAAAGCACTTCGTTGTTGATACACTAAGAAATATGTTCTTATCAACACACTATAGAACTAACACAGTCAAATCAGCCTCACATGCAATGGTTGCAAAGTACTCACACTAACCTCACTCACTTTGGGTTACTTCACTTTTAGGAGGGAAGTCTCCAAAGCCACGGTAAAAGATAAAGGAAAGAAGTTATAGTTAGAGAAACAAATAGATGAGTTGGGGCAATATCACATCGCTTACTTACTTGCTTTCCATAGGGTGTTTGTGTCAAAGCTTGCTGTATTCTCCTTATTTTCATATAAATGCAAGAGCAAATGGCTTGGTTGAGTTTGTAAGTTTGGCTATCTAATGGAAAGAATTATTGGAAAAATGATACATCTTTGTCTTAATAGTGAGTACATGGTTAAGTGCTAACCATGTCTCATCTCATGTCATCACCATCGCCAGTATTCCACTATCTGGAATAACAACATGATTTCAACTAGCCTTTACAACTCATCTGTAGCTAGTGTCAACTGATTGAGTTTCCCACTGCCTAACTAGGCAAAATCCCTTGTGACTTGGTTTTCTTAATCCATCTTTTGACATCTTTTCCTTAAAAAAAACTATATTCGTTGTGCTAACATAATATTTGTTGATTTATATTTTGTACAGAAGCATGAAGGGGAAAATCGTAGCTACCTATCCTGATGCATTTCCTGATGGTTCCACAACTAAAATCTTAGATGAAAGACCAGACTTAGAAAGATCTCAGTGATCAAACCGTCTTTCTGAGAAGTGCTAAAGGTAATCCCAGTTTCCTGTATTATTGAGGTTCCTGTGGAACTAGTTTCGGTAACTGCACAGCTCATGCCCTATTTGGATGAGGGATTTCCTATCAATGATGTTACAACCATTAATCCTATGTTAGAAAAGCCACATTGTCAAGCCAAAAGAAATTTTGCATAGCCCCTGCACCACCCAAGCTTACTGATTTTCATTAGTCCCGTATTATATTATGTTTGTAGATGTTCTTGTTAGAATGGCGATTTCACATGTACATCCTTGAAGTTTTAAGATAGCACATTAGTGAAACCAACCATTTATTACCATGCGGACAATGCCAATGTAGTTTCGCTCACCCGTAAGTGAGCGAGAAAAATTGAAATCCAGCGATAGGTTGTTTGGCGGTTCAACATCCATGTCCATAGTAGGTCCTCATAAGTGAGATTCTTACTTTGAGTCCTTCATTGTTATATGGATTGAAGTTTGTTAGTTTGCTTGGAGTTCAATTCTATTTCATTTTGTGTACATACAGTTGAAATATCCGTCTTGCGTTTGATGGTTGTATACTGCTTATGCACCCAAAAATGACTGACCACAACATAGACTTATGGAATTATAATCAAAGCAACTTGGTGACAAGCAGAAGAATTGTAGTTATATTTGCTGCTTAATAGCTAAGTATGCCTAGGCCTACTTCACAATCACTAACTATACAGAGAAACTGTTCCACGCCCTTAAATGTCTCATCTTTCATCTCACTAACGATCAGTTTTTGTACTCCTTATAGGCCTGCAGCAGCAAAGACATCGTTTTCTAGCAGATTATGTGAAGTGAAATGTGCATAAGATTCTTCTGCTTGCTTCCTAAGGAGTTTTTGGCTTCTCGCCATTCCGCCTTTGGAAATGCGAAATACAGCCTGGAAAAGATTATTGTTCTCTGATTATGCATTTAATGTCCTTTGAATTGGACAGAGAATTTTGTAAGAATTTCTGTAAATTAGTAACATCAACAAAAGGGCATATCAATTGGACAGAGAATCATGTAAGACAATGTAACTCATTTCTTGATTGTTTTGCTTGATGGGGTATGCTGCCAACTTCCTTATGTATGATAGTTTATTGGATTGTGCTTGTATCTGCTTAGGTGCAGTAAATTGGCTTTGGTTGTTTCTGCAAAGAAATGAAATGGAAATAGAATATTTTTTTCGCATATGGTTTATTCATTCATTCGATGTTAGGGTCACCCTGCAACATGAAAATAGATTTCCAGAGGAAATCAGATAAGTCATTTTTTCTTCCAATAACTTTGTGGATATCATTATTTCAAACATTTCTGCAGGACAAAATAGGAAATAACTAGTAAATTTTTGGTTGATGTAATTTGTGTCTCTAAATAAACATGGATAGATAATGGGATAATTGTGCAATACCCATTATCATGATCCAACCAATAGTCTACTAACATGTGTCACTTACAGAACCACCTCTGGACTTTTCAATATTTTGTCATATCATCCATCTAAAATGAGTGTAACCCAATAAAGCAATACAAAAGAAGCTGAGTTTGGAGAGGAAAAACTGAGGAAAAGGAAATGGCAGGATCAGTAGTGATGTCTTCTTTGAGTTTGAAACCAACAACTCCATTCCAAGAGAAAGTCGCAAGCAGTATTCAAGGCCTTCCATCCCTAGCAAGGTCTTCCACTTCACTCAGAATTTCTGCCAATCAAGTTAAGAAGATCAAGACTGATACACCATATGGTTGGTTACATTTCACACTTCCTATGATTTTTTTATATTTATCTTTTGTGCTTTGTACCATGTGATTCTGTGTGGGTATGTGGTTGTTGAAACTTAGAACTTAGAATTAATCCATGCATGCTTAACTTTTAGATTACTGAGCAATTTAAGTAGTGATGTTCATGTTTTATGTATATTATACTTCGAGAAAGGTCTGCACGGTGGAGGTTATGCTAGCCATTGAATCACTTCATAAATGAACAGTGCGCAGAAGAAGATATATTCTGCCAGTTTAATTCGTGGTAGGCCTAATAGAGGTGAATAAGTTAAGGCCTCATGATACTGACCACGAACTCTGATAGCTGTGGAGGAATTTGTTATCGCCTGTAAATTAACAAATACTAAACCATGTCTAAATATATATGCGGCCTTATTCCCTTAGTGTGAAGGCACGAGATACACCACTAAGACCATCATCATATGTATGATAGATCCCATGGGTTTACCGGTATATTGTGGTTTTGCTTTTGAAACTCCTACACCAATTATATTTTTCTGCAGAAGGGTTGATTAATTTTGAACAATGAAATTGTAGGAACTGGTGGTGGCATGAACTTGAGGGGTGGTGTTGATGCATCTGGAAGAAAGCCCAAGGTTTGATTCTTCTTCCAAATTATTCTAACATTCAGTATCATTTTCAATTAAATTCAATACAAAATATATCCTGCTTGTTGTATTTAATCATATACACCACCATTTATTTGACTCTTCATAGATGAATCGATGCAGGGAAAGGGTGTCTACCAATACACAGACAAATATGGTGCTAACGTCGATGGATACAGGTGCACTGTGTTCCAAAAAAGTCTCTTGGTTCATCTTAGTCATAGTGTTTGAACTATGAGATTAATTTTCAGTTGCAACGTATTACTCGAGCTAACGAAGTATAACAGAAAGAACTTAACCAATGTTTATGTTGTTGCAGTCCAATCTACACCCCAGAGGAATGGTCTGAAAGTGGCGATAAATACGCTGGAGGTAACAATGAAATTTTCTGAATTCTCCCTTCCTGAATCTAATGTTATGAGTGCAAGGGTTTCTGATATGCAAGAGTGTTGCTGTTGCAGGTGTAACTGGTCTAGCGATTTGGGCAGTAACTCTAGGTGCTATTCTACTTGGAGGAGCTCTCCTTGTTTACAACACAAGTGCTCTATCTTCTTAGATGTCAATCGAATTGTTGTAATTCCCATGTTGTAGTTTATGTGTATGTTTTCTACAAGATTACCCAAGTAAATGGTTCTCTAATACTCTCGTGTACGCCCAAACTTATTTCATAATTTGTATGAATTTGGTCGATGATATACTATCTGGATTTTCGAACATGTTGATTTATTATGGGTTCTATAAATCTGACAATGTCCATACAGCCGAATAACATAATCCTAACAATGTGCACATCCAATGTTTAAGGATCATTTCTCTTCTCTTTCGGTTAGTAAGAATATGATGCTTTCGGAAGTTTAACGCCTTCAATTACCATTCTTCTGGATATGCATCTACATTTTGAAGACCATTTCTAGAGACGAATTGACAAGTGAACCCAGTAGAAGTGTAGAACACCTTCAAGGTAGCACCATGACTCGTATTCCCACACGTATCTTTATTTTTTTTCTTTCACATACATGAAATCCGTGAATCTACAAATACAATTCTCATCGGGAAAGGTTGATAATACAAGGTGATTATCCAAATCCACAGTACTTGTTTTTCCCATGCAATTGATCGTAGCATTTACAGATCAACAGCTTGAGCTAGTGGTGTCTATGATCCAAGAGCTTGTTCGTTGGTTTAAAAGCAAATTGTACATTGTTGGTCACTTGCTGCTATAGCAGTACTATGTGTACTTTAAATGTGAAGACTAGTGCTAGCTATCTTGCCTTAATTATCATACCAAAATCTACTGTTCTTGTTTATAATTTCGGAACCTAGTGAAAAAATCAAAAGATAAAATACAACAAAAAGAGGGACTCACCGATACTGATAATTTCGAAAAAGAAAATTATTAGAAGGCCTAGCATATTCAAATAGCTAATTCTATACGGAAAAATTACTAATAGCAAAAAAGAGGAAATTTTACAAAACGCCACACTTGGAGCTCCTCTATAGCAAAAGAAAGTAGCATATACGAATGACGGATACAAAACCAGATCTCATAATTGTAAACAATGAACAGTGAAAGTCGCATGATAACAAGATTAAAAGGGAAGAAAAATTTTAAGAAATTACAACTCAGAGAAGAAACATCAACGGTTGTGTATTTTATATTCTGCTAAATGAGGGGATGTGAACGATGATTATACGACTCACTTCTTACCGCCCCCAGAGACGTTGAACTTGAAGAATATAACGTCTCCATCCTGGACAACATAAGTTTTTCCTTCTTGCCGATACTTCCCAGCTGCCTGTATAAAATAATTAATAGTACCCATTAAAATGAAATGACAATTCATATAAAATAAGAAAGAAAGAAAAAGAAGAGAATGGTGGATTGATATCAGGGTAACTTAAGTGGCAATGGCGAAATTTATCAAAGCTAGAATATGGTAGTTGAATGACATACCAATCTAATTTAATCAAAACAACATAATAAACTCTTAGATGGCACCAACTTTTGGACGTACTCAGGCTACCTAAATATCAATTCGGGTCAGATCTCAGGACGCTGCTACCTAGAGATCTGACTTAAAGTGGTGTATTTGACATGATGGTCTCAGTCTATGCACACTTTAACAGTTGAAATTTTTGACAGGTCAGATTTTGATGCATATAGAATTATAGAGCTATAGACTCTACAACTCTTATCCCACATTTCCACAACAAGGGAGCCTGCTAAAAAGGCCATTAAAACAAACTAGCAGTTTGAAACTATAACATACCTTAACAGCTGACTCTGAACCATGCTCCTTTAGATCCTCAAATTTCATGACCTGAAAATAATGAAAGTTGACCATTCAGTAACCCGCACAAGATCCAGCAAGTCAGATTCAAAAATTGTTTAGTTCCCGGACAAGTAACGAGATACAAAGGGATGAGTGTGGAAGTGGGACTGATGATCATCACTCTCACCAAAATTCAGTGCGTCACTAAGAGAGAGAAGCTCCCGAATACTAAGAAATAAAAATGCCTTCAGAAAGGTGGTATAAGGTTAAAGCCATTCAATGACTAAATAAGAAATCTCCAGGAAATTTGAAATAGAAACACGTGGTGGAATAAACTAGGGAAATCCTTTCCATATATTCCAAGTTCATGTGCATATTAAAATTCTCTCTTTACAGAAAGAATAAATATAAAAGACTAATAAGAAAATCTGTAGGCAAAAACAGAGTAACGAAGATGCAAGTCAAGAATTACCTCAGCACATATAAAACCTCTCTCAAAATCTGTATGAATGGCGCCTGCTGCTTGAGGAGCCTTTGATTGTCGTCTAATCTGCCAACACTTAACCTGTATAAAAATTCAACAAAGGATGGTTATACAGTATATATTATTCGCAAATGTAATCTCCAAAAATGATTTTGACTCCAACAAAGTTGTTCACCTAATACTAATAATAATTAGTCCTGCAATGTCAAGTCTCCATTCTACAAATGACTAATACTCACAACAACAGCTAAGACACTTACAATGTTGTATTCTACAATCTCTGTAAACCAGTTTGACCAAACAAATATGAAATCTGAGTACATTAACAAACGAGTTGACTTCAAATAGTAACAGACTTACAGTAATAGTATAACTATATATATATATAAATTTCCTTCAGGTTCTTCACATTTATTGGTGCAAGTGAGATCAAGTTAAAGTACATGATACAAATCATATGAACTAGTCACAAGTTGTCAATAAATTACTAAAGATGGTCCTCACCAAGAGGGAACACTAAATGACCGAAACCTCAAATGTCAGAACTAGTGAAGCTCGAGTCCAGTCAGCAGTTTAACCATTAGTTTTGAAATAGGACAATCGATCAAATATTTCCCTAGGAGAAAGATGGCGATGTAATAGCATTGTCTAAACTCCAAGAACCTTAAGAGAGTTTGTTTAAGTCATAAAGAGCTATTGACCAGATATTTGTTTCATGTGGTGAAAATTGAGTAGTTCAATTTTGACATCGCAATTCAACAAAGAAAAAGTAATATTAGGCAATTGAAATATCTGAGGCAACAATAGAACAGATACGCACAAAAAGATAATAGCAGATCTACAATTTAATATGTAGCTTAATGAATATGAAGTAAAGAAAGATGACCAAACATTATTACCTCATCCGGGCCGGCTGTGAAGAAATAGATGAGATTAATTGCAGAAAATCCAGTCTTTATAATCTTTGGAAGTGCACTGTAGTAATAAATATCTCCGCAAAAGTCAGTGTTCTATTGTATTGCAAGAAATAGAAATGAATAAGAATATGTAATTATAATCTAATGTATTCTTTCCAGCATAACTATTTCTCAGTAATCTTCTATAAGGTTTGCATAATATTGCCACTAAGAATAGGAAACTCTCTTTGGCTATTAACAAAAGATGCTAGGAGGTTATCAGTTTTCCAAGTTTACATTTAAGCATTTAACGTAGTTTAACTTAATTGACCAGTCTACTCTATTCCTCTATATATGTCAGAGATTTGACTCACCTCACAAGCTTGTTCTCCTCACAATATTTTGCAGCTTCATCCTCTGGCATGTCAGCGAGATTCTTCTCTAAAACACAGCTGAATGGAAGTATTGGCTCAGCCCCATGCTCTTGCACCCTGAAATATTGTCAGACAAATGTTACTTACCACAACAGAAGCGAGATTTTGTTACAGTATTTTTATATCTAAATTAAGATTATCAATGGGTACCCTTCTCTTACGTGGAGAACTTGAAAGGTATTCCTTGGAAGAAAAAAACGAACACCTAACAACAGTTTCTTCGACATGCAAAAAAGCAAGATTTGAAATATAACAATTGGATAATTTTGAAAGACATACAGCCGAAAAATCCACCTAACCCACTTTCAACAAATGATTATATAAATTTAATATTCCAATAGTGACATCAAGAAAATCCTAGTCTAATTAGAAGTACCAGCCTTCTGCGTCAAATACAGGCGGATTTTTTTTCATATATATATATATATATCAAGATAGAGCAGAATGTACAACAGATATGTACCATCCCTGAATTGAAAAAATATTAACAAAAAACACCCAACATACCAAGCATGTATCTTGGGGAGAAATTTGTTCTTCTTCCTTTGATAGTCTCTTTCATTCATGTTGACCTGTAAAAGACTCAAAGGAGCATTGCTTAATGATTTAATAACTTAAATCTAATTACAAAACACATATGTATAAGCAGTCTCAACTTCAAATAATATAAACAAACAAAGTATACACAATGTACGGCATCATTCTGGAGTTGAGTTTCAGCTGCAACACCAGTGTCAAATGACTCCAATCGACTTGTTTATCATAGAGGGAGTTATCCTATATCGCATTACATCTAATGACACCGTTATATGTTACACCATGAAAATCAATTTTTTTCCAGGCTCAATAAGCTTGATCCAAATCTGAAATACTAAACGTAGGATGTCTGGATAACTGCTTTTATATGGGGGCCTTTGAGGTGATTGTTTTTCTTATCTTAATCATGCAAATTTTTAGCAACAAAAAACTAAGCAAATGTAGTAAATCAGCAACTTCCTTGGGTGCATGCTTTGTATTCTTTTCTAGAAGTTCGACACACCACCTATCCTACTTCACCCCTTTTAAGTATTATTAAAATAAAAGCTCACATCAAACCAAGACTGAAAGTAGGTCCTGATGAAATATTACAAGAATATCCTAAATACATCTAGAAAAGCCACTCCCCTAAAGGGTGTGATGCCAATATTTATGTAAAGAATTCCTTGTTCGCAACAAAAGCAGACATACCAAGTAGACAACAGGTTTGGCAGTAAGTAATTGTAATGGATTCAGAATTTCAATTTCTGCAGCTTTCCAATCTCCAAGACGGACATCTTTTCCCTCCTGAAGCCATGCTTTGACCTGTGGGAGGACATAAATAGTGTTCTATCTTATCTTGCCAGCATAGGGATAAACTTACTTATCAAGATGCGTAGTCTTAACATAAAGATTAAAGATTATACTAGTGATGAGACTCAAACCTTCTCACAGCATTCATGTTCTACTTTCAACTGTTTGTCATTGCTCCTTTTCATGCTCTTATCAAGATCTTCAAGTTTCCTCGTCATAAATTCAATATCCTATGATTAAGAACAGCTTGAGAGTCAGAGGGATATTCAGAACAGGTGCACATCTATTATAATTTTCACCCAATGAAACTGGATACAGTTATCGTGAAGCAAGTCAACTGAAGTCTTCATAAAAATGAAAACAATAGAGAGAAATATCACAGCTATTCAGGCTGAGAAACAGAAATGGACTAATCCACCTTGTATGCCACATTTCTCAGTAGGTGCAGGAATGACACAAACTGTTTGTCTATGCAAGATGATAAAATTGAAACCGAGATTTTTTCATCCATAATCCCAATCGACCCATTTATGTTCCTCACCAATTTCATGTTTGCTCTGTCTCCTTAACTAATCGAGTATAACAGTGAAACTTCATAACTAGTTACATTCACATCATGATATTAGCGATCTATATCAAGGTTACCAAGGATTAGACATCCACATGAGATGAATATTAATCTTACTCTCTGTATATTATTAACACATATAGAAAAAGAATTCCTTATGTAACGACACCTTGTTTTCAAAATTTTGATGTGGCAACTCCTGTGTCCCCATTGTTTCAGTGTTTTTATGCCGCTGTGTTGGACATCACACACAGATTTTGGACACAGAGGCTTGTACCCGTGTCATTGTTACAAAACAAAGTTCACAATTTATCAAGAGTCCCCACATATGCACCTATGTAATTCAGGTGTTGCCAACTATTTATTCAAAGCACAGATACCATTATCATTCTAAACTGCAGCAGTAATATACTACCTTCAGACGTAATTCCGCAGATATAGTCTCCAAATCCCGTACTGGATCCACAATATCATCGACATGAATGATATCTGAATCTTCAAATGCTCCTAGAGAATATACCATTATAGTTAGAGAGGGAGGAGGGGAAAAAAGAAACTACTAATAACTATTAATAAGCTATGGAAGAAAACTATGGAGTAGCGACAGCACTTTTGCGCTGGTATTCCATGTGGCCACTGACACGTAGATAGGTCAGCAGCCACTACTTGCATAAGATTTTTAGGTCTTGTATATCATTTGTTATGTAGGAGGACAAGAAAGACTTACTTAACACGTGGAAAATTCCATCAACGGCACGAATGTGAGACAAAAAATTGTTCCCTAATCCCTCTCCTTCATGAGCTCCTCGAACAAGTCCAGCTATATCATGGATTTCCAAGAAAGCTGATACCTGTTATTGAACGCCATGCAAAATATATTTGAGCTTAGAAATAGAAATATAGAATTATAATCGGTGAAGGAGTGTAGCCCCACAGACAGCCAAACCAATTTGAAACATTTAATCAGAACCTTCTAATGATCTTAATAAAAATGTCAGGAAAAAAACAAGCAGCATAGTAGATAATATTAGTTTACTTGGGATAAAGTATCTTGAAGAGAATATAATTCACTGTGCAACCAATCCAGAGTGCAACAAAAACCTTTCAGTCAACAATGCGAGAATAATAAAACTGAGAACCAACCAGCAATTCAAGAATGAAGAATCGAGTACATTATTCAACAAGTTTCTAGTCTTGGCGAGACATAAACATCTATAGCGACTAGAACTGCAACCATTAGAAATGTGATATAAATCAGGATATGTTTGGTGGTGGAGAAACCGAAGATTGTATACTGACCTGTATTCCTACATATCCTCTATGTAAATGACCAACCAAGTCATGATTTTCTTAACAAAGTAACACAGGAAAAATCAAATCGACTGTAAGAGGATGTCTCCTTTAAATGATAAAAAAATCAGGAGAACATTTTTTTTCATCATGTACTTATTTTTTAACCGGAACAAACTTATCTAAGTATATTATAGAGGAAATATTTGGAAAGCTACAGAAGTTAGTAGGATGGATATGATAAGAAACAAGAACTGAGAAAATGATGTCCGTTGTTAGCTTAGTGGACACGACAACTTGGCTAAAGGAACCATGCATACATCTTCAGGTGTTGTGTAGCAAAGGTAACACGTTTAACAACTTATTAGATGAACAACTAACCACAAGAAAAATATTAAGTACACATAACAGAGACATTCCAAGAAAATTTTACACGCAAAAAGAAAAAAGAGGTATTCAAAAAAGAAACAGTATACACAATACATGTAATGAATTCACACATAATCAGCAGTGCATTCAGGATATAAGAAACACCAACAATTTGTAGTTACAGATGGTGCAACATAGGGACAGGTGAAAAGGCTACTGATTAGCCTTCTCAATAATCAGATTACTGCACAAAGAAACCTCGCAGTAGAGTAGCGAAGTGAATAAATCAAAACAGAACAGTTGTAATCAGCATGAAATAGTATATTAAACTTCTGAACAGTTTTCAGATGATTCAGTCACGGACCTCACTCTTTGGCTTGAATGTTTGGCAAAGCCATTCAAACCGCTCATCAGGGATATTGACCCTGGCCTCATTTGGCTCTATGGTACAGAAGGGAAAGTTCTCTGCTGGTATAGCTAACTTTGTAAGGGTGTTGAAAAGAGTTGACTTGCCAACATTCGGTAACCCAACCTGCAAAATACATTCAAAATTAGTTCAGCACAAAATGTATGTTCTAAAGATTCCACTAGCTCAAAAAGTTTGTTCTGAATTTGATATGAACTGAAGAAAACAGCAAGCAGACAAATATAAAAAAAAGGCATGATCAGAACTGCTATTAAGTAAATTCAATCCACTAAACAGCCAATAAGAACATCCGAATACAGGAATCAGATGCCAAATTATTCATAAAATATAAAATTATAGAACAATCGCAAAGCAGCACAGAAGTCTTCTTTTGTTTGTGCAGCCAGTTTACTTTCATCTTGAGGTCAGAAAAGGAGGTGATTATCTTTTTCAGTTACTTAGGCATAGCGATGAGAACCGAATCAGATCTGCAGTGATAAGACATACAAACTTGACCTAAATATATTTTTGTCAATCCGCTTATTAATGTTTGGTTAAAGCGAAATTTTCATGCATAAAGTACATATTGAGTGTGTTCAATAATATTTATATTGCCTGAAAATCCATTTATATTGTGCTTTATACCTACAAGACTTAAATAGTTTTACAAAACATATTCTTGACATCCGCAATCTACCATACTTGTGTGGTTGTGTATAAGGTTTCATGAGCAGCCTCTCACACTGTTGAGTGCCCACCCATACCAACAACAACATGCTGTATACGTTATAATAAACTTTCATTTGACATTTGGGTTGAAATCAGCAATCATAATTGAGTTGTATAACCTCAACTCCCCCAATGATATTCTGCTTATTCAAAAAGGATATTCACAAATTATCAAAAAGGCTATGTGTACCTAGATCCTTAAACTTCACACTTCAAGAGTGAGATAATGCGTAGTTAAAGTTTCGCATATATATCAACTTCCAAATTACATTGACCCAAACACAGAATTACTTCTAATCAAAATGCAATCTGCCCAACACAGAATTACTTCTAATCAAAATGCAATCTGCTCATGGCTTGACAAATAAATAGTAAACAATCACTTCAAGTAGATATTGAAACACTTTAAAAGAAATTTCAACAACACTCATCATTCACCAACGAAAACGAAGGTAAAAGCAAGCAAGCCAATCAGTGTAAATTGAAGCAATTTCCAATACATCCAACTTAAGTTTCACTAATAATCACAAAATGACCAAATCTTCACTATAACTCCAATAAAGAAACACTTATCAAATCAAACTATAAGAAGTAAATTTCAGATACACCAATCAAAATAAATACTAAAAATCTTAAGGAAAAGCTTCTTACAATTCCAATTTTGAGATGAGATGAGAATCGACCCATAATGGGTCTCTCAGTGGGTACATCCTTTGATTTAGAGGCCTTTGGAGGCATTATTCTTGATGATAAGGAGATGATAAAACTAGGGTTTTAAGGTAAAGTTAGGGGGTTTTCTTCTTTCTACACAGAAATTTTGAGCTCTCGATGTGTAGAGAGATGGTGGTGATGAAGCGGACCTTTTGCTTATATACTTAACCCTAAAATGTCCTTCGCCCGAATCCAGCCCGCGTTACCAAAACGCTTTCATTTTTTGTGAGGGCAATTCCAACGGGTTGCTTAGGTTATTCCTTATGGAACGTTCCCGTATATACATGTACAGTAGCGTCACGTACAGCGGAAGGGAAAGCCTTATTCTTACGGTATGGGGGAGAAGAAGAGAATATACGAATGTTGAATCCTCGCCCAGCAAGGTTTTAAACCTCTTTTCAGAAAGCGATGTTACAAACCTCTCTTGACCGGTCATCATGAATTGAAGGAGGATTGAATCCTCGCCCCACTATTTAGCCTAAAACGTGAGAAAACTTCTCTCCTTCTTGTTCCCTTATTTCCTTTGTTTTTTATCCCTTTTCTTCTCTCTTTTGCAATGGTGAATCAAATCAAATGGAGGATTGGGGTGATTATGATGCAAAATCGTTGAAAGGGTCTGGTGTTTATGTAACCGTGATTGTTCCCAAGTGTTTTGAGTTGATTTTAATCATCAAATTCAATAAAGGTAAGCTTTTTCAATCAAAATCCCTAATTTGATTAATATTTCTGTTGTGATTGATTTAGAATTGTTTTTGTGGAAATTTATAGTTTATTGTTGAATATAGTATGTATAGTATGTGTTGGTGTGTTTATATGCTATCAAAATTTATTACCTCAGTTCGCATGGTGTTGAGTATCATACTCCTTCGTCTTAAGTCATCAGCAACTTGATTCTGCGACCCAGCTTTGTGATTTAGTACAAAAGTGAACTCTTGCAAATAACCAGCTCACTTACCATGTCTAGAAGAAAGCTTATCTTGACTGTTGATGTGCTTCAAATAATCATGATCATAATACATAATGAACTCGTTATGAATTAGTTAGTGATGTCAATGCTTCAAGGCTTGAACTATAGCATAAAACTCCACATCACAGGTATTATAGTTGAGCTTAGCACCATTCAACTTCTCACTGAAATACGCTACAGGTCGTCCTTCCTAACTCAAAACAGCTCAAATTCCCACCTTCAATGCATCACAGTGTAGTTTAAACGACTTGCTGAAATCAGGTAACACCAATAGTAGTGTAGTTATCAGCTTTGTCTTGACAGCTTCAAAGGCTTCATCAGCTTCCTCAAACCATGAAATTTTTTATCCCTTCATGCATTCAGTAATGGTTCTAAAGTGGGAATAAAGCGCCGGTAAAAAGAAGTGAAACTATGGAAACCCCTTACCTCATGTAATGTAGTAGGTGTAGTCCAATTTCTCACAGCTTCGACCTTGGAATCATCTACCTTGATTCCATCCTTGGTGACGACATAATCGAGAAATAAAACTTGATTTGTCATGAATGAACACTTTTTGATGGTCGCAAATAATTTCTCCCTGCGTAGAACTGAAAGCACTTCTCGAAAATGTTGAACATGCAAGTCCATGTTAGCACTATAAAGAAGAATATCATCGAAATAAACAACCACAAAAGTAACGATAAAGGGTTTGAGTACTTGATTCATGATATGTATGAATGTACTTGGCGTATTGGTCAACCCGAATGGCATACCCAGCCACTCATATAATCCTTCTCAAGTTTTGAAAGAAGTCTTCTACTCATCACCTTCATGAATTCTGATCTGATGGTACCCACTCTTCAAGTCGAGTTTGCTAAACACCTTTGCTCCACACAACTGATCTAACAAGTCATCCAATCTTGGAATTGGAAAATAGTATTTGACTGTGATTTTGTTGATGGCTCGACTGTCAACACACATTCTCCACGTTCTATCTTTATTTGGAATCAGCAAGGCTGGTACGGCACAAGGACTTAGACTATGTCGGATCAATCCTTTCTGTAGCAAATCTTCCACTTGACGACGAAGTTCTTCATGCTCCTTAAGACTCATTCTGTAATGCGCTTTATTTGGAAAGCTTGATCTAGGAACGAGATCAATACGTTGTTGTATATCCCGGAGAGGTAGTAGCTCCTTTGATAACTTGTTAGGAAAAACATCCATTAATTCCTTAATTAAAGGTTGAGCTGCAATGAGATTACTACTTTCATCATGTTGTTATTCTTTGCCAATCAACACATACAATTCACCTGCATCTTCTACATCAACTTCAAACTGCTTAAACGACAAGAGATTGGTACCTTCTCCAGTAGATGGTGTAGTTGCAATCTCTTTACTTGGTATAAGTATTATACGTACGTCGTTATATAAAAAATTGTATGTATTCTTATACCCGTCATGACTACTTTTCCTATCAAACTCCTATGGACGACCCAACAACAAGTGACAAGCATCCTTACTAGTAACGTCACACCATATTTTATCTTTATATTTGTTACCAATTGAAAAAGAAATCAAGCAACGCTTGTTTACTTTTACCTCATTCCCTTTCTTAAGTCAAGAAAGCTTGTATGGATGTGGATGTGCCTTGGTTTCCATCTTGAATCGTTTCACGACCTCTTCATCGATAATATTCTTGTAACTCCAGGATCAATAACTAGACAACAAACTTTTCCTTCAATCGTACATGTCGATTGGAAAATATTGTTACGTAACCAGCTGTCGCCCTCATCTTTATATGGAGTGAGATAACTTCTTCTTACTACAAAGTTCACTCATTTATCTCCAGCAACTACTTCATCGACAGGTTCATAATTATCCTCATGATCCTCTTCAAAATCCGTTACCCATCCATCTTCTTCACGGTCGTTTTCAGTGAAAAATACCTTGTTCGCTCGTTCTGTTTTTTTACAGTCACTGGCTTTGTGCCCAGATTCTCCACACTTATTACACCTACCTCCAAAAGTGGTAACTGGGGTTTTATTTGGTGTTGACGAAGAATTAAGTTTACTAGCAGTACTAGGTGTTGAAGTACTATGGTTACTTGCTGGAGATGCTGCTACATTGATACCCCAATTTAAGCATCTACACCCTACTTGTTTCTCTATATGCCTTTCTCTATGATGTGCATCCAAAATAAAGCAGTAATCAAACATGCTGAGTGTATCCTGATATTGTTGAGGGAGACCACCCATATAGCAAGCGACTTTTTGCTCATCTGACTCTGACAAGTCGTTAAGAGAAAGTAGTCGGTAAAACTCCTTGGTATAATCGTTTAAAGAACATACTCCCTTGCGTAAGTTTTGCAGTTGCTGGTACATCAATCCAATGTAGTTATGTGACAAAAACTTTGTTCTCATGTGTTCTTCAACTTCTCCCATGATACTAACTTATGTTTTCCTTTACGAACGCGTAGCAGCTTGTGTTGTTACCACCACAAACTAGTCATCCCACAAAATATAATCGCTACCAACGAAACTCGTTTGTTATCGAGTACTTCTTTTAAATTCCAATACTCCCTCAACCGTATTCACCCAGGAGAGAAACTCTTCCGGTTCCAAACCACCATAAAATTCTGGGATCTCTACTTTTATTCATGTCTTCCAACGATCAGAATCCTCTCGTTGATTTATTATACCTTCGTGATGCCCTCTAGCAAAAGAGTTAGCGTTATCATCTTCTTCTTCCTTCCGAAGGTTATACCAACCCAGCAAACCTTGGACGTCTTCAGTGAATTCTTCTCTATATCTCCATGGAATGAAACCTTTTGGACTTCCTCCTCGACCTCGACCTCGACCTCGACCCTGACCGATTGCTACTCTTAGTGGCATCTTATCAACCCTAGAATCGACTTTGCTCTGATACCAACTGTTGCAGCGCATATAAAGAAAAAAAAAAGAAAATAGAGGTTTTGTTCAGACTTCAAATATTCCTAAGAATATCGACTATGAACAACAATAATTTCTTAGACTTCGATTTCCCGACTTTAAATAATAATCGATTAAACTTGAACAAGTTTAAGAAATTAATTCATATTAATCAAAATTCAACTGCTTAAAACAATATCTGGAGGGCTCTTTTATAGACTTGGAGAAAAACCCCAACTTGTTAGTCAAGAAAAGATGAAAAAACCTCATAAGCCGACTCAAACCCTAATTTGCTATTTTTGGCAAATTTTGGTCGACCAAAAATAATGAAAATACTCATAAAATAACTATTTTTCGCAAACGGCAACCCAAACGGACTCCTAACGAAGAAGTTATTAACAAAACCAAAACTTTCCTAAAATAGCAAAAACGCCTGTTTGAAGCCCTAAACGATGGAATTTGGCTAAAATTTGAAGACCATGAGACGGAGTTGTGCATGTCTTGATCGTTGACCCGTTTTCAATAAAAATAGATCCCTCTTAAGTTAAATTACGACACTCGGATCTTTAATCTCTAAATAGGTTGTAGCTTGCTCATCTGCATCAAATTCACACTCTCATTAATGTATATATTTATTTTCTTAACAACATAAGAAAAAAATAATACTCACTGCTTCAGAAATAAAAAGTCCAAGGTTCACTTTATTAATGTAGGGAATATATTATTAGTCTAATTTATTAATATATTATACTATCTTTTTTAAAATTAAGAAAAAAATTCAAAAACGAGAAAAAAACTCAAAAAACATTCCCCTCACGACGCATATTGAATAGAAATATATCTACACCAATAACATAATAAAAACCAAATAACAAAAATTCATTAAAAAAATAACTTAAAAATCTTATTCAAAGCTAGTTCAGATAGAAAAAAACGGACTAGACCTTATGGATATCGAGGCTTTAGTTTTTTTGCTTCAAAAATTCTTAATGAGCAGCTAAAAATAATTAACTCTCCTAACACTGTCTCTTTCACCGACGTATGTTTTTTGTGTAAGATTTTATTTTTAATAAAGTTTTTTATTTTTCTTGTTTGATATATAAGGTTTTAGTCTGAAAATGCTTTTCATATATCAGATTTATACCCTAAAACGTATCTCACCTATAAGTTACATATGTATTGATCCATCGTATTCAGCACAGGACCTATCATAACCCCCCAAAAAATTACCATTCTAGATTTAGGACTTAGATACATACAACATACGGGTGTTAAAAAGGGATATAAATCCCGTGTATATATAGCGATACCGTTTAAACACACGGTCTGGTTTTAGAACCAGTGTATACTTTAATTCCTTTTTTGGATAAATTTGTTATTATATTAAGTATAAAATGTGTTATTAAGTAAAAAGTTTTATATCTAAAATATTTTTTAAATATTTTCTATAATTATATCATTATGGATAATAATTAATAAAATTTAGAAAAGATTTATCTCTCAAATTATATCACAGATATTCGTAAAATTTATATCATTGAAAATTATTTTAAAACACCTATATAACGAATATAAACATAACTATTAAATTATACATATTTTTTATATTAATAATAATTATTTAAAAACAATTTTAAAAATATCTTCTTGTTTAATGATATATATCACCTATTAATGGAACAAAATTTAAAAATTAATATATTATCTATTTTTAGACGAAAAAAATATATATTAAAACATCAACAGCCAATCAGGCAAGTTGATGAGTTCTATACGAAACAAAATACTAATAAAAACCAGCTAACAAAATATATCATGTGGCCATGCTTGGTCGTTTTTCTCAACATTACCCATATATATGAACTATATTTTATCTTATATAGATTTTAACAACCCCCAAAATAATTTGGTAGCCCTAATAGCAACTATGATTTTTTGCTATTTTTAGAAGGGATACACTTTAAGGAAGTTGTTAATTATTGCCATAAACGTCATCTTTACGGATCCCAAGAAATGTGTATGTATAAGTTTCATAAAAATATACTCCCTCCGTTTTTGGAAAAATATTACTATCACTTTTTCATTTTAGCCTAAAAATAAGTTAATTTAAAAAAATGATAGTAATTCTTTTTTTAAAACGGAGGTAACATAATTTTTTTTGTCTAAAGGATTAGCTTTATTCATTATTGTGATCCTTCTCTTTCATGTTCATGGGGATGGTGAGCCAAATATAGACTAAATTATTAAGTAGCTGGTATGATGAATGAGATAGTCTGTACTAAATAGCCAAGGTAGATACATTTTCATTACTCCATCATCATCGACTCTCACATCTTGCCTCTCTACCTGTCTTGTAGTTTGTTACTCTCTGTTTTTCTTCATTTATCTTCGGGAATATTGTTATTTCAATTCATGGCTACTTCCAAAACATTTGTATCTCAATCTCAATTCTTAGCCACCAAAACTCATTTGAGAAATACCCCTGTCAGAATCGGTTCCAGTAGTACCACTTATGTTTTTCCCGATCGAATAGAAACCCGTCATGGTTTCCATAAGTTGTCATTGCCGTTGAACATGAAACCAAGTCATTTTTCTCTTGGGAGTAATTCTAATAGTCAGGGGAGAGCAGTACGCATGCCGTCAATATGCTGTGCTAGTGTTGCCTCCTCCGATACTAATAAAGATCATGAAAATCATAATAATATTGAGAAGCCAATGACTTTCGTAGAGGAACTACGATCTGTAGCAATGAAACTACACGTCAAAGAGCCGCAGAAAGAAGGAGGCAAGAAGAAAACAATGGCGCAGATATTGATGGGAGCAGAGATGCCTTCATTAGATGGGTATGTCAAGTTTTTAGTTGATAGCAAATTGGTTTATGAAACGCTGGAGAAAATCATCAGCAACCCAGCCAGTTCGCCTTGTAAGTGAATTGGCTTAAATTAATAACTCGATTAACTCCACTTTTTTTCTGCTTTTATTTTACACCTCAGCTATAGTTCATGACATATGTCTAATTTATCAGGTGCAGAACTGAGATGTACCGGGTTGGAAAGGGCAGGAGCATTAGCTAAAGATTTGGAGTGGTTTAGAGATGAAATGGGTATGCAAATTCCATCATCAACTGATTTTGGTATTTCATATGCGGGCTATCTAGAGGAAATATCAGTGAAGAATCCTAAAGCAATCCCATGCCATTTCTACGATATTTACTTTGGCCACGCCGTCGGTGGTCGGATTCTTGGTAAAAAGGTATTTATTTATATTGATTCATCAATGTGATTCATTTTGAAAAGTAAAATAAAATGTTTCAACTGTTTCACACCCCACTCTTAACAAAATGTTTAAATCTGATCTCAATCAGATAAGAAAAATGGTAAAAGTATTTTTATTTGTTGAGTCAGATCTGACTTATATGGATTTAACTAAAATCGCATGACTCATATAGATCTGATTTAATATGTTTGTTTTTTGAATTAGATCTGACTCAAAAATATGTAAATCAGTAGCTTGGTCCTATGAATCAGGAGTATTTCCAACCTGACTCAAAAATATATAAATTAGTAGCTTAGTCCTATGAATCAGGAGTATTTCCAACCTGACTCAAAATGATCCGAGTCAGGGATTAAGTCTGAATCAGAGGTTGAATCATATCTGATTTAAAACAAAAAATAAATAGTCTGATATGACTTGTACAGAATTAGGGGTTCACATAGATCCAGATTATGAGTCACACGTAAAGAAACATGATGTTAGATCTGAGTCACATAACATCATAAATTCCACTTTAATGACATGTATATGATTGGAGTCATATTCAAGTAAGGGGCAAAACCTGCTAAGGCCATGGGGGCATGCTCCCTCACCATGCGCATTTACTCTCTCATCATGCCTTTCCCCCACAATTGTAATTAAGCAAGATCCCAGAAAATTAACCATTTAGCGCACAATAATGATCAGGTAGCAGAGAAGATACTTGAGAACAAGGAACTGGAATTCTACAAGTATAACGGGGAGCTTTCAGAATTGCTACAGAATGTCAGAGAGATGCTAAACGTAGTTGCTCAGGTAAGTAATACAGTATCATTCGTTAAAAGCTCTAATGTAAAAGCAATTTCTCGTTAACTTATATATAAACGTGTTTTAGAAATTACTACTGTATATATTCCAATGTGTTTCAACTTTCCACTGGTACAGGGTTGGTCTAGAGAAGAGAAAGATCAATGTTTGGAACAGACTGGAATATCATTCAAGTACTCAGAAGACATCATGAAACTTATAATAATGTCGACATGATATGTGTATTAATGATTGAAGCACTTATTAGTATGTTAACTGTAGAATCGATATAACGATTCCTTAATAATTAAACGAAATTATATGCCATACTGTGTACATGTAAAAACAATTTTAATGGGCATAGATATTTTAATCAATATAGCTTGATAAATTTAATTCTGTGTAGTGGTCAGCTAACAAATGAATGCATGTATTTACTAATTTACCAAATAGAAACCATTTTTATATAAATTAATTTATTTATTTTAAATAATCTTATAAACCTGATATATATGATCCATTATATATATATAATATAGTTAAAATAATGATTATAACTAATTTAAGAAACTTTTTAAATATAAAAACTATTTTACTCGGCATATATTGAGCTGAGCGGTTCAACATGAGTCAATCGTCTCAAATTGATTTGATTGACTTAACCTGAGCCTCGGTGGGCAAACTTTTTAAAATACTCATTTGCCAAGTCGTTTTTTGGGTTTGTCCATCTCATTGTGGGGTGGTAATTGGTAAATTAGCTAAAATGTCCATCCTACTGGTTTTGCTCTGACGTCGCATAATATTGTGAAATATCAATAAGCCATCCCAAATTGTAAAATTGATTATTTACCAGGACGGTTTAATTTAAGGCATACCACTAAAAATTAAAAAAATAAAATTTTAAAATAAAATTAAAAACCTCTTTTCCAACTATTACGTTTATGGCTATTTTTTTATAATTAACCAGTGTCGATTAATTTAAATAATAATTAAATTAGTTGATGTTTTAAATTGGATTATAATTGGTTTTAGATAATAAAAGAGTCCTGGTGTAATGAATTCACCTCAGTAACAACAACTATAAAGTAAAAATATTTTTATTATTTTTAATTATTTTCCTTAGTTGGAAATAAAAACACCTTCAATTATACTACTCACGTATTATCAAGGTTATTATGGTGGAAATTAATTAGCAGCAAGAACAATCAATCCATATTCCATTCCAAAAGAGACGAAACATCACCACTTTAAGAATCCAGTCTAGAAAAAGATCCATAAATGGATGTTGAGTAGCTGCCTCCTTTTGTCTTCGAAAACAGATAAAAAACACTTAGGTTCTCTACATTTAAGTAATAAAAACTCATATTTAGGTTTAGGAACAGTGATTTATCCCTTCAAAAACAATATCAATCACCAATATTCATATATATTCCAAAAGAAATCAAAACCCACGACTAGGTTATAGGAAAAGTGAAGAAATACGAATTTAATCTCGTGTGCAAATTTTTTTTATCCAACGATTATATCAGTTGGATATTTTTCTAAAAAACACCAAATATACAATCGTCGATATGTGAGTCCGTACAACCGATTGTATTCGAAAAATGGCTAAGAAAACTGTATTTTGTTGAATGCTAAAATCGATACACAAATCAGTTCACGTGTGTCAATTGTATATTTGGTGTTTTTTCCAAAAAACAAGATCAGGTGGAATCGATAGATAAATATGTACATAAAGGTCGATTGTTAGCATCGACCAACATGATTGTTCCTTTTCCGCCGATAGTATTGGTCTGAAATTTTTTGGATTATATTATAGATTGTTGAATCACTTATCGACGATCAACCAGAAGTCGTGTACGGATGGACCCTAAAACTTGTCCATTTCGAGACAAATTTACGCGGAAAGAGCAAACATCAGGAAGACGAAATTAGATGTAGAGTGGTTATGGAACAAACTCAGTGGTATCCGAGCAACAAAATGAGGAAGCAAATAGTGGACGACAAAGTGACTCGTATTTTCTTGGCTCATCCGAAGATGATTCAATTGGCTTAATGCTTCTAGAAACTTTTATTGATAGATTGTACTTACCAGAAAAAACAAGTACAACATGTTATTGTTAAACCTATGTGACCACACTTGAAAACCTTGAAAGAGATTTACCGTAGCATCAAACGCCAAGGTCATAGTAACATATAAGGATAAAACATTGTTTTAGGGCGAAAATAAATGTATTTCAATAGAGTACTTTCAGATAGTTTTGAGAGATCAAAATCAAACGTGACGATCCTAAACCAAGAAATGGTCGTTCACATCCTGCTCCGGTCACAAAGGTGGAGAAGATCGAGTTGATCTTAGGTGAGGGAAGCAAAAAAAGTTGAGAAATCGCAGTGTGAAAGAAAATAATAGTGTGTGGTTTTAAGAATGGATTATCTATGTGATAGATCGTTGATTGTGTCTTAGTTCCTTGTCAAATAGATGAAGTTATCTATTTATAGTTCTGATAAGAAACACATTGATTTCTCGTAAGTGGTGGAAGTTACAGAAGAGGTGGAGAATTGACGATTGTGGATATTATAGTGGAGTCATGTCCGAAAAATAAGGAAGACTTGTATGACCGCTACTCCTTGTACTCTGAACTGCTCTGAAACTTTCCCACTACTTATTAACTTCTTGTTCATGGATGTGTTGTCACAACGCACGATTGCCGTAGACCGCCATATCATACCCTAATGAGAATCCCCATATGTGTTGTATTTGATATCTCGTATAAATAGTGGAGTCATGGACCACCTCTATTTTGATTATGTCAAGTCAATAACTTGCTAAGTTAGTGACGTAAGTTGCTCAGTTCACTAAATTAATAATTAGACTGATCAGTGTCGAGTCAAGTAAGTTTAGTAGTCATGTACTAGCTTAGGAGTAACATGGCATAAATTTAATGGCCATGTATCAACTTAGAAGTGACATGGCATAAAATTGGAAGTGTTTGAAACAAAAATTACACGAAATTTCCCAAGGACAATCGTGGCGCACTAAAAAAACCGGGCGAAAAAGCTTGATGAATAGCCATATAGGGGTGGCGCTGGCATTAGGCCGGTGCCGAAGTAGTTACGCATATCTGGGGAAGTGTCTGAAAAAAGGCTGACGCTGTCCTACGCCGAAAAAGAGTGAGGCGTCCCTGGGGACGCATCTGAAGAGGGGTTGGCGCTGGACTAGGCCAGCATTGATAAAAAGTGACGCGTCCTGGGGACGCGTCTGAAGAGGGGATGGCACTGGCCTAGTGCCATTGCCAGATATGTGTAATACTTTCTGAGGATGCTTGTGCATCTTGAGTGATGTGTCTATGGGGGAAATTTTTGCTTAGTGACGTGTCCTTGATGACGGGTCAAGAAGAAGTTGAGGCACGTCTGATATAATTTTAGAAGTGGTAAATAAAGAGTTCGTTACTCGAACTTGTGAAGGTAATGATTTTAGAAAATAATGATTTAAACTAATTCTAGAAAATTCCAGGAGTAAGAAAAAGACTAAATAACCTAAATATGATTTTTAAATAATTTTAAACGTACCAGGAA
>JAJJMC010018784.1:538940-571979 GCA_023531435.1 Papaver californicum
AATATTATACTTATTAACTGTCTCACATATAATCGGGAACTACTATATGCACCACCTTTCTAATAAACCCATATGAATGTTTAAAACTTCAAACTTTAGGAATTTTATCACCTAGACTCCATGATCTACTAGATGTATACAACCTCATTATGTTGTTGCATCCAGTAGTAAAGCTTTTTATTGACTGCCATGGGCATTAGTTAGCCAAATCATCACCTTTGTTGTAGTGAAAATATTTCACAACATTAACTTTCTTTTGAAAGTCATTGCAAAGTTCTTCTTCTTCCTTACAAACACATTTAGCTTTACTGCCTTGTTTGTTGTCAGTTGCATTACACTATGTAATGGCATCAACAAGCCAGTCATAACATTCACAGTCTGCATAACTTCACATCTTCTTTACATAGTCTTTGCACAAAATGTTTTGGCATTTTGAGTATCTATTTGTACAATTTAAGGATGTATGACCCTTTTGATTGCAAATTTGGTATACTTAATGAGAGAAAAGCAATGTAAATCAATATGTATGTGGTTGTTTAATGTTTACCCACAAACTATTACTTTGTATGTGGTTATAACTTATTACAATATCCTTTGTAGAATTAGTTATGCATCTGTTCTTTATTTTATCCATGTGGAGAGCTTGAAATTACTTGTTGAGATGCAAGAATGTTGGCTTTTCATATACGACCCTTAAAATCAGTTGTAGGGTTGAAATCAATACAAATTAGGAGTTAAAACGGACCACTTTATGAATAAATGATATAAAACGGTAAAATAATTCTAATCGATAGATCATGTCATTTTAAAACTGTATATGTTTTATTAGTATTTTTAGTATTTTTTAGAAGTTAGATGTATGTCGTGTGGCCATATGTCTAACACTCATTAACGATATTAAGTAATTATTTATTAATTAAAAATAAAAATTAAGTTACTAACATAACTGGTCATTCGTTAGGTCAATTGTTTGACTGGATCCTAACGGACCCAAACTCAAAGTTGGGACTTAATGCAAAGGTAAACGATTATATGGGATCCAAACTTAAAAATTCCCTAACATTTTAGCACCTGAAAATAAATATGTGACGGGCCAACCGGATAGTGTAAAACATAAGGGTATCAGGGTCAAGCGGTTCACTCATTCTCTACACCTCTGTCCTCGTCCCCCTTTTATTCTTTCCCTCCAAAATTTCCTCTCTCAGAAAAAACCCTTAGATTGTAAATCTTAACCCTTTGATTAACTTCAAAATCACAGAGTAGTACTAGAGAGAGATAGGGTTTTAGAGAAGGAGATGGCAAAAGAAGAAGAAGATTTGAGAGGAGAACTAGAAGAGAGATTAATAAACGAAGAATACAAAATATGGAAGAAAAACACACCATTTTTATACGATCTAGTTATAACTCATGCTTTAGAATGGCCATCTTTAACTGTTCAATGGTTACCTGATAGAGAAGAACCAGCTGGTAAAGATTATTCGGTACAGAAAATGATTTTAGGGACTCATACCTCTGATAGTGAACCTAATTATTTGATGTTAGCACAAGTTCAGTTACCTTTAGAAGACGCTGAAAATGATGCTCGTCAATATGATGATGAGCGTGGGGAGATTGGTGGGTTTGGTTGTGCTAATGGAAAGGTATAATTTTTATAAAAAAAATTTAGGTTTTTTTTCTTCTTAATTAGGGTTTTGTAAGTTGCCAAGTTGTAAGATTTATTGTTGTTTATTTTGATTTCTGGGTTTCTTTTGTTACTGAGAAGTGATAAGGTGTTATTTTGCTTAAACTTGAGACGTGAAGTTTGGTAATTTGAACTTTTAGGGTTTAGGAGTTTAATTTTAGTGGTCTAAGGGGATCTGGGTTATTGATATGATTTTAGGTTTCTTATGTTAGAATTCAGTGATATATAGTTATAGTGACTACAATTGAATCTTGTTACTTTCGTCAATGGGTCTGATATGTTTTGTGAAACTTGCTGGTTTTGTACCATAAGCTTCTATATGCTAAATGCTTTTGTAAAATTCTTATGTTTTCATTGATCGACTAGTAAGATTGATCACCACCCTTTTATACGTGGCACCAAGATAGCCGGAACCTTGATGGTCGTACATTATCTGTAGTAGCGTATTTACTTATCTTATAGGGTATCTCATCATGTGGGCTATATTACGATATCCATCTAGTGAGGGTCTTATTAGGGGAATATTTGTAGCATAAGTTTTTCTTTTTCTTTTTTCTTGTTTGACATGCTGTTATGTGATTCGTTTGTACGGTTGTCATTTGAAAATAGCAGTACAGCTATAGCAAAGATTCCAGCAGAAAATTTGATTGTTGACGGTCTTGGTACTGCGCAATTAACGATATGTTTGATGCAACCAGTTAAACTTTGTTTAAATGCTTGGTACAATTTTCTTGCAAACAGTTAGTGTCTTATCCTTCTAAATTCCATTTGCGCTTTCCTCAACCCCAATTTGCTTTTTGCTGGATATAATCAAAACATTACCATCCTTACAGTACCCATCTCTTTGGTGATGTCCCATCTTATGCATAATGAATCTGGATTCATGGAGGCTCACTCCATGTGTTATGTTGTATGCATGTTGTTTTATTATAAACCGAAGTGTTAGACATAATTGTAAGTAGTGGAATCTAGTTAAACATGGCTGCACTCGTAATGATGTAATGGTGCTGATTTGGATTGAATTTGCAGGTGCAAATAATTCAGCAAATAAATCATGATGGAGAGGTTAATCGAGCTCGTTATATGCCTCAAAACCCTTTTATCATCGCCACAAAGACAATTAGTGCAGAGGTCTATGTTTTTGACTATAGCAAACACCCATCTAAGCCTCCACTTGATGGCGCATGCAGTCCGGATCTTAGGTTGAGGGGCCACAACACTGAAGGGTATGGATTATCGTGGAGTCAGTTCAAGCAAGGACATCTACTGAGTGGCTCTGATGATGCTCAGATATGCTTATGGGATGTCAATGCAACTCCCAAAAACAAGGTTCTTGAGGCCCAACAAATTTTCAAGGTAAGAGCCGTAATATCATACAGTTCTACTGCAGTCGATGTCTATCTCTGTTAATTTGAGAACTGACTTTTCGGAAAGAGAAAAAATGCCGTCCAGGTTAACCAAATTTTATATGATAAAAGTTGTAGTTGGTAAAAAGTTATATCTGTAATCCTATAATGTTCTAGTTAATTAAGATGGACCACATCTTACACATTTATTTTTTGGTTGATGTAGAGCCATGATGGTGTCGTGGAAGATGTTGCTTGGCATCTGAGGCATGAGTACTATTTTGGTTCAGTTGGGGATGATCAAAACCTGCTTATATGGGATCTGCGGAATCCATCAGTTACCAAGCCAGCCCAATCTGTCCGTGCGCATGATGGTGAGGTGAGTTTCAAGATTCCCTCAATTCTCAATTCTGCTAGATTTATCTGGTGAGTTGTTTATTTGTCATTCTAGTTGAAGCTTGGGGTACATTTGATTCTCCTTTTAGCTCAATGTTACCCTTGTTGCGTAAATCCAATTCAATTGCTTCTCTTCTAAAAATCTCACAGCTTATTTCATAGACTGTGAATATGACTGGGAATGCTGATATATTAAGGAAGTATAATACAGTACTATACAAGTTGCAGGAATGAGCATATCTACACTTTGAGTGATTTGTTAACTTCATCAGGTTGTAATATGCCAAACAAGTAATATAGGGTACAAAAGACCCATGGTCTTCTGTGATGCTAACTTAAATTATAGTCTGAAAAGGATGATGGGTCAAAAGGTGCACTAGAATTTTATTCTATTTAATACAATAACAAAGTTTTAAGTATAAGGTGTCACTTTTAATCATCATTGGTGCTCAGAAATTGGCACATTATAACTATTCAATCCCTTTGATAAAACTATGGCGCATCTGAAAGGGCAGTGGATTTTCGTTTACTTTACCAAAATAATAGAGTTAGTATAAGCTGGCAAGTTTTTCATAGGCGCTCTGAGAATGATTGTAACTCCTCAGTTTCTTGAAATCTTATAGTTTAATTAGAGAAATGATGTAAAAACTCTGGGTGTCTAATTTGGTTAGTGTTGGATTTCGAGTAATTGTTGTGCCAAGGAAATTCGAATGGGTAGAAGGTGAACTTTCTTGGAAAGCTGCTAGTTCCATTATTTTTACATATCAAGAAGCAATTGCTGTTAGTAGGCTATCACAGGAGTAGAAAGCATGTTTGGGTTGATTACTTGATAAGGTTAGGGTCTTGCTTGTTTTCATCATCCGGTGGCCAGACTCTGGCTTATGTTCCTCACTCATTTGGATTATATGATTGGGGTTAATAGGGATAATAAATATAATTTTCTAGAGGATTGTCTGCATGTTGTTTAAGTTGCCATAAGTAGTCTAACCTAAATTAAGTGGTTTGGGCATTAAATTTATTTTTATGTAGTTGTACCACCAAGAGAAAGGCATCAAGGCAAGACTAAGAAATAGAAAAGTGTTAGAGCATGAATATGGTGAATAATAAATATGACATATTTAACTAAATCATAGGGTTTGTATATGCACTGCTAATGTTTAACAAATATGCAACTAGCTGATACAGCCTTCTTTTCATGCTTCTTCAACAGGTTAACTGCTTGGCTTTCAATCCGTTCAATGAGTGGGTTGTGGCTACAGGTTCAACTGATAAAACGGTCAAGCTATTTGACCTTCGTAAGATAAATACTGCTCTCCACACCTTCAACTGCCACAAGTAAGCGTTGTTCGTATGTACAATGAATTCATGTTATATGCAATAACAAGGAAAACAAATCTTGACTGTCATAATTTCACTTATGTGTCTATAGGGAGGAGGTTTTCCAAATTGGGTGGAGCCCGAAGAACGAAACAATTTTAGCTTCTTGTTGTCTTGGTAGGAGACTGATGGTCTGGGATCTCAGCAGGTACTTTTCTTGATTAAACCTCAGTTACTTAAATTTGACAACACTATGAAACTTCTAAATACTGTAGCTTCGAGTTCTCTTTGCTTTTCACTATAGTAGATACTAATGTCATCAACTAGTTCGGATCATTATTTCTGCTTGGAAACAAGATGCTACTCCAATTTCCATCAAGGATCCATACAAGGGTCTAAGACTTTAAATGCTGCTGTTATAGTATTTGCTACATATTTCATTGTTAAGATTCAACTAGTGTAGCTGTATTGACAATAAACATCTCCTTCATATCATTAGTTTCTAATCATTATGAGATACTTAGTTCATTTTATGAAGCTATGAACATTGTGTTTGAAACTATTAGCATAGTTTACCATCTATGACTGTCGCGGCTGAGGTGTCACTTTCCGTTTGAGTTGATATTGAATATACTCACACTTGAAATCTTTTCTGGGTTGAGTAGAATGTCTATGTAGCACATGTCTGTGGAAGTTCACCAATTCTCTCAGTAACTTATCGTTAAGCTTAGTATATCATACATACATTAGTGGAAAAGATTCTAGTTTAATCATCAACGAAGTCTTGTTTTATCTGCTTACTGAGGGGCTGGTTGAGAAAGATATTTATGACCTCAATGTGAGCATTATGTTGTCAAATTGTAGTCTGTTCCCGTCACAGTGAGAGTTAGTGACCAAATGTTGTATTTTCCTTTACTAATTTAATGGAAGTAGTTTCAGTTATGAACCTTTTGTTAAATTTTCTTGTATATGCCACAATGATGGTTGCAGCGCGTGTTACACTGAACTTCATTTTTCATTTTGATATTTGGTGGTGAATCATGAATAATGTGGTTCCTATTATTTGTCTGTTCATATTAACTTAAGACTTTCAGTAGGTTAGCAGGTTAGCAGGTTGATGTCTAATTGTCCTTAAAATATCGACATAACTATTTTATCCTTTCAAAGTTCATTTAATTGTTCAATTTAGGATTATAGGGGTAGATAGTACGAAGAGAGTTCCACGTGATGTTAGGTAACTGCTTCTCATTTAATTTCCCATGTATCAGTGGTCTGCTACTCGTCAACATGGGCTAACAACGTTGCCATCCATGTTTCTTGAGAATTATTGTAGCATGGATAACTGAAATTTGGGTTTGTTACAGAATTGATGAAGAGCAGACACCAGAGGATGCAGAAGATGGCCCACCAGAGCTACTCTTCATCCATGGAGGGCACACTAGCAAAATCTCGGATTTCTCTTGGAATCCTTGTGAAGATTGGGTTGTTGCAAGCGTAGCTGAAGATAACATTCTTCAAATCTGGCAGATGGCAGAAAATATCTACCATGACGAAGATGATGTACCAGGTGAGGAACCCTCAAAAGCTGCATAATGTTACTTTACCGTTCCAGTAGATCCTAGTGTAAAACCGAGAGAGAAGAGAAAGAAATCTGAAACAAGAACTGATATGTATTGTTGTATATCAACAGTTGCTTCCTCTTCTTTATCTAGCTTTTATATTGTTGTTGTTATTATTATTATTAGTCTTATACATATATTTTTTTATGTATTTGTCTCACTGGTTTTTGAGCGTGTTATAAGTAGCTTGTTTGGTGTTCATCACTCTTTTCGTACAGCCTATATTATTATTCTTCTGTATCGATAAAGAGTTGTATATCTCCAACAAGCTATAGATTCTGTAAGAAGCTTCCCTTGGTTCCCATGTAGAGTAGTAAACAGTTGGATTCTTGTTGTGCCTACCAATATTAGGTTGGCGGTAATATGAATTTTGGTGAGAGTAGAAGTCGTCTGTGAAGAAGCTGAACAGTGCTGTTTTGGATTACAACGGCAAAATTATGGTGGAGAGCCTGATTTTCTTGCAGATTTTTTATACTGTTGTCAGCATAAATGCATACATCTGAGAGAACATGTGTAAGTGGGAAAAGTGGAAACTAATGTTGTAGAGATAAGTCGCAACAGGTGCTCATACCAATAGAAACTTGAATGGCCTGCTGCAATCTCATCCATGTGCAGATTATTATATTCTTTCAGCACAGGTCTGACGCACCTTGCAGTGCAAAAGCCCTTGTGCTAGAGAGGCCTTGGAGTTTCAAAAAGACAATATGAACGTCACTGATGGGAATTGTTGGCCGTTGGGTGTCCGTTTCTGCGGATGATGTATTTATGTATTTGGATGAATGCGACATGAGTTTCAGAAAGAGACTCTGAAAAACATGCCAAAAACCTCGTCCTAACACTTAATGTTTGGACCTTTATGTCAAGTCCCCAACCATTACTTGTTTGGCTCTTTAGCCGTCCGAATCATATAATCAAATTCCAGTCTCTCTTTAATTGAATATTCTGTAAACATTTCCAACAGAGCCTCCTTCCTTTACTGTCATTCATTTCATGTCCTTGCTTGTTTCCAAAACATCAGAAAATTCCCTTTTGGGTTGGACATGTATCCTCTTTGTTTCTAGCTTGGATTTCACCCTGTAATCGGGTGGATTGGAATATATCCACGGGCCTATTATCGCCGTCGTTAACCTTTTTAATATTCCGATTCATTTTCTGACCCATCGGACGAGTCCACTACATGTTGAAAACCTTGTGAGAACAAATCTTGTATGGTGGAAGATCAATCTTCCAGAATTGTTGCACATTAGATATTGGAATGAAAAATGAACGGTCCAGTTTTATGAGCAAGTATTTCAAAGCGGCAAATCACCTTTCGCTTTGAAAATGTTGGGTTTGGTGTCATGAAATTTTTACCTTCAAGGTTTTTGCAAACTTGGATTGGAATTTGGGCATACTACAATACTCCTCCAAGTAATTAAGTCAAAACCCGTTGACTACTGTTCGAAGGGTGCTAAATAAATTAAAATAATTATTAAGGGTTTATAATTAATTAACCATAGAGATAAAGGACTATTCCCTTAAACCCTGTCTAATTTCATTTTTATTTATGTTATCTAATTTTTTTTTCGTCTATTTTATTTTTTATTTTTAATTTTGTATAAATAATCTTTCCTGATCACTACGATTCTTTCTTCATCATTGGATCGTTAAATCAAAGAAACAAAAACAAAAACAAAAATAAAAACAAAGAACTATAAATGCAGAATTCTCTTCTCTCTTGAACAAGATTTGTGCTAGTCTTGTTTGAAACAAAAATGAAGAGAAGAGATAGAAATGGTGAAATTTGGGATTTTGAGCAAGAAATGAGTAGTCTGAGTAGAGATGGAGTAATACTTGGATTAGATGGTGGAACTACTTCTACTGTATGTATCTGTATGCCTCTCATGTCTTTCTCTCAAAAACTCCCTGAACCACTTCCTATTCTTGCTAGAGCTATTGCTGGTTGTTCTAATCATAACAGTGTTGGAGGTAATTGATTTCATTCTTCTTCTCCTTCTTTTTTTTATACGATTCATTGATTTTTTTTTCACTTTTAGATGCAGTTTTTATTTTATTTTTTTGTTGTGATTTTAAATGTCGATACCAATTATTTGTGTTTCTGTTCATGGATATGATTATTTGAGAATGAAATCAAGAATCTGTTCATCTAGGAAATAATCAATAATTTTATGATTATTTGAGAATTCAGTATATTGTTTATAGAATAGGAAACATGAGGATTTTTTTTTATTGTGTTTTACTTCAATATTGTGAGTGTGTTTTAATATAATTATGATGTGCTCGAAGCCGCAGATATGTGTAGTCATTTTGTTAATGATTTGAAAAGCTACAACACTCCATTAATAGTTTGGGTGTTTTGGAATTTCTACAGAAACGGCTGCGCGAGAGACATTGGAACAGGTAATGGCTGAAGTTCTAACTAAATCTAATTGCAACCGGTCTGCTGTGCGAGCTGTTTGTTTAGCTGTATCTGGTGTTAACCATCCTACAGATCAACAGAGGATACTCGATTGGCTCAGGTTTTGCTCTTTATGTTTCGGTTATTCATACACATCTTAAGTAATTAAACATCCACCGTAATTTTAAATTTTATTTTCTTTGAATCATCTTGGCAAAGCTGTATAACTCCTGGAAGGTTTCTGTCATCAACATTTCCTTCTCTTTGTTTTCAACTGGTACAGATTCATCTATGTATAAGAAACTTGCAGTTGCATGTGAATGGTTCAGCTAAACCTTTTATTGTTATTTCTGCTTCTCCAATGATATATTTTGCGGTCTAGTGAGCACATGAGCAATCAACGGCCATATCTTTGATTTTGTGTTCGTGTTTCCCTAAGTTGTGGAATCTCTAACTCTTTTAACCCTGCATTTTTTTTCCTTCTCAGGGACATATTTCCAAAGCATGTAAAGCTATTTGTTCAAAATGATGCTGTGGCAGCTTTGGCTAGTGGGACAATGGGGAAACTTCATGGATGTGTTCTAATAGCTGGTACAGGGACCATCTCTTATGGTTTCACAGAAGATGGAAGGGAGGCTCGGGCTGCTGGTGCTGGACCTGTTCTAGGTGATTGGGGAAGGTACTTAACTTTAGCTTTGTTATCCCTGCATGTAAGCTAAAGTTTCAACGGCTTTCTGGAAAAGGCGGGAAGTTTGCATCCAGTTAGTTTAGATGTGCTTATATAGTTTATGTAATTTCTTGATATATAAGATTGCTATTTTCATGTGCATCAACGGTAGACATTTCTGTTACGAATATAGAATCCTAATGCCGGCCTAGGTGGTTTGTAACTAATCCTAAGAGCTGACTACATCTAGAAACTCCAAATTTTTAAACATTCAAACTTAGCGCTTTGAAAGAGTTGTGGTTGATGCTTTTAAATTATAATTGTTTCCACTAATTCTTACACTATGTGGTTTGTTTTTTCAACTCAACTAACAGGAGCCTGAAATTCCCTTGGTGGTTATGAAAATTCAGTCTTCTCTCTCTCCCTCCTTGCAACTAAAGTTAGATGTAATTGGCATATGTTGGAACTTTAATGATTCTTGTCCACTCACAGTGGCTATGGAATTGCTGCACAAGCATTAACGGCAGTGGTGAGAGCCCATGATGGCCGCGGCCCGCAAACAGCACTTACATCCAGTATTCTTGACATTCTGAACCTCTCTTCACCAGATGAAGTTATCGGGTATGCTTCTTTGGCAGCTTAAGTTATGATGTCTACTGCCTGATTAGTGTTACATTTTCTGCGTATTCTTCGAAAAAAAATATAGTCTATGATCTTTCTTGTTCCTTTAGACTACCCACATCTTTGGGTTGTCTGTAGTTGAAAACTCTTTTGGAAGGATCTTAATGATAGTTCTGAGGTTAAACTGTATTGGGCTTAAATTCATGATATTTCAAAGAAGGCGGAGATGTTTAAGGAACTTCACATTAACCAAAAGGAATTTATTTTAGTTCGAGAGCACTGTGGAGAACTAATTCTCAAATATCAGTGTTTTTGGTCATTGTCATGGCATATTTGTTGGATTTTGAAATATTCACTATCCATGAGGTGGTACTCTACTGGTTGGATGGCCAATAAAGCTGGTAAAAGGCAAACGTATGTGGTATCACTTTGTTCATGAGGATGATGATAGCTGCAGAATCTTGAAACTTTTATTTATGTATTTTATTGTTGTTTCAATAGAAGACTTGAGAGTCTAGTAATTTTTTTTTTGTGAGCTTGTTACTACGAACTCTTGTTTGAGTTGCAATACCTCCTGTCTCCTGATTTAAGCCAGGGATTATTAAAGCTACGTCGTAACTTCACTTTTTCATAAGATATTAGTTTTCCAATTAGTTTTCTTTGTTTGTTCTAATAATATTCAGAATCTAGTGACAACATGTTTTCCAAACAGGGCTTTAGATATCCGTCCATTGGTGTCAGTAAGTAATTGCGTATTTTATCCAAAAGGCTGTTCAGGCTTTATCATGACACGGCTTAAGCTCAGTAGTTCATTGTTCTAAAAAGAAGAACTGACCAGTATATCAGCATGGATACACTGGGTATATAGTTCTTGAGTTGTGTTTGTGAGAGTAACACGGATACAGCACCCACTCCTTATTAATAAAGTCTATTCGGAGTTTGCCAAAAAAAAAGAGGATACAACACCCATGTTGAGGTATACTAATTACATGAATAACTAGTGGAGACCATAGTGGTTCTTGGTCTCCAGACAGAAATTGAACCACTGCATTTTGGTTCATTATATTGTCCAAATCATAATTGTTTTGCAGACACCAAATGGTTCCCTTAAATCTTGTAGATCTACCTGTGCTAGTTCAGTAGTTTTACATTAACTGGTTAAATGAAATAGTGTTGTAGAAGACTTCTTCTGTGTATGTTCATGTGTTATTGTTATCCATCTACTTTAAGCTGTTCAAATTGCATGCATTTGCATAAGATCTTGAGGTTATTTATGGTAATCAACAGGTGGACTTATGCGGATCCATCGTGGGCTCGCATCGCTGCACTTGTTCCATTGGTAGTATCCTGTGCAGAAGCAGGAGATCAAGTAGCTAATCAAATCTTACATGATTCAGTTAAAGATTTAGCGGAAAGCGTGAAAGCAGTTGTGCGGAGACTTGGGTTGTGTGGGGAAGGTGTGTGCTTATTGAAGTAGAAATAAACTAATTCGCAGAGTTTTAAGGGTATTATTTGCAGTACTGAAATGTAGTTTGATTCATTATAGACCTTCTTTACACTGAAAAAACAAAGAGTACACCCAAAAAAAAAATCCAGCAAGTTTTAACACTTACCAGGATGTTCCTAGTGCGTCTTTTCTGGTTCACATTGGTCGGCATGAAGATGAAGATCAAAAATGAACACCAAGGGCAATACAATCACCAATTTTTTTTTTTGGTGCATTCCAGCTGAAACTAATCTATAATAAGTATGGGAATTTTGCCTTATGGATCATGTCAACTTTTATGTAAACCATGTCTCATTTGAAAATGTCAAGCTTGATTGTTTGCAAACCATAACCTTTTGACAGATTGATCCTCACAAAAGGCCATGTGTTGATACTGTGGGAACTTGTTAATGAATCTGAAAAGGAAAAACAAACATATTTCTAAGGTTTTTTGTTTTAGTCCTTAGGTTCTCTTGATATTATTTATGTTTGTGCGGGAAAAAAATCTACATCACCAAGCAATAGGAAAAGAACTTGAGGAATTGTCTTGTTATAAATAAAAAAATTTATGTTTGGGATTATCACCATATTTTGTCATGTAATTTAACAGTTCATTGAATATCAATTGCAGATGGAATGGATCCATTCCCTCTCGTTATGGTCGGTGGTGTGCTTGAAGCTAATAAAAGATGGGATATAGGAAACGAAGCTATTAAACGCATCTGCGAGAGCTATCCTGGGGTTCATCCAGTTCGACCTAAGGTGAGCTTACTACTATATCTCATTCCTCACATGAGTTCCTTTCTTTTATGTTGCCCATTTGAAACTTATCAAATATTAATACTTGCCCTACGGAGATATGGTAGATATCGTGCACATGTGCTGCACCTGGTTATAAATCTTCAGAGGAGAATCATATGATTCTTCCGTGAACACTATTACCGGCACATTAACATCCAAATACCAGCCCATCTAGCTCTGAACACTATAAACCATGATGCGGGCTGAGATGATCCCTTTCATCTTATTAGCTGTGGAGAGTGCTTGAATTTTCCATTCATCTATTTTTCTTGTTGTATCACCTTTCATCTATCTGATGACGCTCAGTTGAAAAGGTTCAGTTTTTTTTGCTCAACATCCTCTGCATTTGACATTTTACACATAACTAGCTACCACTACTTCTGGTTATTCATTTTGTTTTATCTTGAAAATATCTGAGAACATGCTCACTGCTCACTAATTAACACTCAACGCCGCTAATTATGTATAGGCAAAACTCAACACTGTTGATAACACCTATAAGCACTAAAATGGTGGTGGGATCCTAAAGGCGGGCCTTGGGTTTCTTGAACCATACTTTGTTAGTATCTAGCTGTTTGGTTTACAAGGGTTGTTGATCCTTGATCATGATTTATATAATTCACTAATCATGAATTCTGATTTAGGATAGCATCATTGAACAGATTTTCCCTGTCGCAGCCCTCGTATTTACTGTTATCAGGAATCCTGATTAAGCTTGGTCGCTTTAAAAGTTGTTAATTTATGACTTTTGCACTTTCTTCCATGACTTTTCTCAGGTGGAACCTGCGGTAGGGGCTGCGTTGCTAGCTTGGACTTTCTTAAAGAAAGAATCAGAAGCCAAGCCTGCAACCTGACCAACAATGCGGAGTCATGATTGCAACAACTGTACATTACCATTTATTAGCTAAACAGGAAAGTGTGAAATTTATGGAGAGCCAAAGAAGTCATTCTTCATTATGATGTTAATATACGCGAGCATTGTCACTCTAAATGAATCTTAAAGTTACTGGAAGGGTTTTAATAGAATCTCAGTTTGTCTCTTTCGTGTTCCATTTTGTTCGCTCTAAATGAATCTTAAAGTTACCGGAAGCATTTTTAATCAGATTTCTCTGTATTGTTTGAACCTGTTTGTCACGTTTTTGTGCAAACCTCTATCCAATGAAGTTATTCAAAGAACCTATTGGGATTGTGGAAACTCTTTTTTAGCGTCTGGTCGTTAGTTTTATCGACATTAGTTGAAGAATCTTCTTCTTTTCTGAAGATTATCAGGTCAATCATGTCCCTTCTATTGGTCAGTTCCACTCTGGAAGTGGGTAAGAAATCAAATGATCCATTGTTACTTGATCACATCAAGTACTTCGCGTGCAACACCAATGACACAATAGTCTTGTGATTGAATGCATATCTTTCAATCCACCGTTCATTTAATGAGCCCATTTGACACCCTTAGATCATTGCCTTTTCTAGCTAATCTTCTTCTTTACCAAGCTACTGCTACAAAAATAGAGTTACTTGAATTGGAAATCGTTAGAGCCTCAGTCGGAAAGCATAGAAAATGTTTTTTGGCTTTTGATGGCTGCATTTGCTGTTGCTACAACTCATAATTTATATGAAATTTGTAGTGGATATGTAGGAGAGGATAAGAAAAAGATGTATATCTCCAAATAGAAGGCACATGATTGATGTACTCACTCTTATCTGATACAATTTAATTTCCTCCTCTTGAAGATGAATGATTACCAAATTATTTTGAGGCTTCATCGAAAAATTGCATAATGTGAAGAACAAGCAACTGCAACATATGAAAATCTCGTTTAATTGGGAGGGGCATTAATGGAGTTATTTGTTTATGAAGATGATGCTGGTGCACGAGAAAAATTACATGGTAAAAGATAAATTAAACTATTTTTATTTAATACATTTGTTAGCACGAACATTACAAAGACAATCATTAGAAAAAAAAAGTTTTTTGAAACAAATGGAATTATAAAACATTTAATCTATTGATTTCTAATTTAATAATTTGTTATTATAGCCGTGATCGTAAAGTTAAATGTAGCTATGAATGCTGAGAATGGGGGGGACTCATGACAACCTTTGGTTACTTGGTTGTGCATATGCTCTACTGCTGGATATTCCAAAGGGAGACCTTTTGAGGCATCACCATAAAGAATGATCAACTTTCTATCTCGCTGAGGCAAAAAGGCTTGATCCCACAAATGAAATCTATGTTAACTCAACCAAGGTATTTTTAAGACTCTTGTTATTTGCAATCCACTATTCTTATTAACCAATCCATATACTTAAACCAATCCAATTTTTTCAACATTTTTATTAGTACAATCCTGTGGATTGGATTTAGTTTTTATAACTTTTAAAAACAAACCTAATCTAACTTCTTCATCTTCTCCAACACATATATGTGCTGAAGAAGATTTACCTGAATTTGGAGAAGTAATAATAGAGAATACCGACAACAGTGCAGAGGATGAATACAACGGAGATAGTGAGGACGCCGACGATGAAGACAACGAGGATGATGGTGAGACCGATGAGATTCTGAAGACTGATCACCACAATTAGATTTAGGGTTACTAGAATTCATAGAGATAAAGATTAGTAGAAGTGAAGAAGAACAAGAAAGATATATGATTATGATTTGCAGGGTTTATGAACATGTATTTATAGATTAGATATAAGAAACTAGAAATAGAAAAAGAAAAGGAAAAGGAAAAGGAAAAGGAAAAGGTAAATAGATTGGATTGGATTCATAAATTTTACTTTGATTTGGTTTCTAAAAAATAGTAGAATTCGGTTTAATTTCTTATTGGATTGTATTAATAATAATGGTGGATTGAAAATAGCAGGAGTCATTTTTAATTCTGAAAGTTTTTAAGTAGATTTTCTTTTACTAGTTTTTAACTCAACTAACTTTCTATTACTTTTAACTTTTTTTTTTTTTTTAAGATTATATGCAATAAAAGCTTTCTTCGCAAACAAGTTTATGTGGAGTAGTATTACTACTGCTGCCCTAATTTGTATGTGCAAATATGTCTTCGGAAGAAAGTAAGATTAAGAGAAGAACAAGCTTCATAATCTTAAGTAGCTAAAACCTGTGCAATTGCTAATATCTCTTTTTTTTCTGCATCAACTTTTTTCACAATTCTAGTTATCTTTTGCTTTCTATTGTTAGGGCGTACAATATCTGCACGATTCTAGTTATATTTCTTCTCTTATTGTGATATTTGGTGGAAAATGTTGTTCAAGTAAGAGGCACAGTACGTACTAAAATGTTTAATGGTTACTCTCTGGGTTTACTAATTTTTTATGTTCATCTTAATTATTCTTGTATGTCAACATGTTTTTCTTTTGCCATTATTAATCTAGTTCGAGTATCTAGAAAGATTTTCAAAATTTTGGGGTTAGAACTGAAACTAAAAGAATTGTAAATGCATTCCATATACCTACGATAAAATAAGTGCATCACGAGTCAAGGATGACTCTCGTTTACCGTCCTCAAAGATCTTCCCCTGCCCAAAAACAAGTTTATCCACTCGACTCAGAACCAAGCCGAGTGAATGAACAACCATGACTAAAGGTAAGAGGATTGGACTGAGAGGTTGGTTTTATTTTAAGTAAATTTTAGATTTATTTTAGGTTAGAGTTTGAACGATTAATTTAGTAGTTTTTTAGTTCTTTTATATATCCAGTAGGTCAAGTTCATGTATACCAAAATGTTCAAACTAACTAAAAAAACATATACAAAATAATAATATTATATCATATAAGAATAATTATATTAAAGCAATAATTTATTTGGGAATGTTTATATGCAAACATAATATTGATATCATAAAAAATTGCATCGTTAACACAAGAAACATATTTAGCTTAGTATTAATGCACATAATAAACATAATAAGATAATATAAACACGTTAATATGAACGAGTTTTTTTATGATCTTTTAAACTTTTATTTTAGTAATACTTATATATCAATACTCATAAGGAAACCGATTATATTACATGAGAGATTAAAAGAAAACTTCAAGACTCATAAGGAAGCCGAATTCTTATTAGGCACACCAATTATTGAAGATGAATTTCTTAGTTCTTTTGTTATATCCAGTAAGTCGAGTGATATATGTTGGGAATTCCATGATTATTGAAGATAATTAAATGTCTTTCTCTTTTTTCTCTATTCATGTTATCCATAATAAAAATGTTTCTCGATTCTGGTTCTGCTAATCTTCTTCTTTACCAAGCTACTGCTACAAAAACAGAGTTACTTGAATTGGAAATAGTTGCTCGTGATTCACATCTTTCAATTATTTTTTCAAACTTAACCCAAACAATGTATTTCTTCTACTCATTCTTGTATTTCATCTACTCATTCTCCTTCACATCCTCTAGACCGAGAAGCAAACCCCAAGAACAGAGGTCTTTTTTCTCTATTCTTTTATTGGATCATGAACCACCCGCCAATAGTCATTATGGTTTTTCTTATAGTTGATTTATTAAAAATGAAGGTTGTAATTAGTCAAGTAATCTTAATTACTTTTACTAATGGTACTCACTCTTATCTGACACATTTTAATTTCCCCCTCTTGAAGATGGATGCTTACCAAATTATTTCAAGGCTTCATTGAAAAATTGCACAATGTGAAGAACAAGCAACTGTAACATATGGATATCTCGTTCAATGAAGAGGGGCATTAATGAAGTTATTTGCTTATGAGGATGATGCTGGTGCACGAAAAAAATTACATGGTAAAAGATAAATTAAACTACTTTTATTTAATATATTTGTTAGCACGAACATTACAAACACAATCATTAGAAAAAAAAAGATTTTGAAACAAATGGAATTATAAAACATTTAATCTATTATTTTCTAATTCAATAATTTGTTATTATAGCTACGATCATAAAGTTAAAACTAGCTATGAATGCTGAGAATGGGGGGACTAATGACAACCTTTGGTTACTTGGTTGTGCATATGCTCTACTGCTCGATATTACTCCAAAGGGAGACCTTTTGAGGCATCACCATGAAGAATGATCAACTTTCTATCTCGTTGAGGCAAAAAGGCTTGATCCCACAAATGAAATCTATGTTAACTCAAACAAGGTATTTTTAATTCTGAATTTTTTCAAGTAGATTTTCTTTTACTAGTTTTTAACTCAACCAACTTTCTATTACTTTTAACATTTTTTTTTGAAGATTATACTTTTAACATATGTGTATAATTATTACTTTTTATTATACACAGGATGCAATAAAAGCTTTCTTCGCAAACAAGTTTATGTGGAGTAGTATTACTACTGCTGCCCTAATTTGTGTGTGCAAATATGCCTTCGGAAGAAATTAAGATTAAGAGAAGTACAAGCTTCATAATCTCAAGTAGCTAAAACCATTGCAATGGCTAATATCTTTTTTTTTCTGCATCAACTTTTTTCTCAATTCTAGTTACCTTTTGCTTTCTGTTGGTAGGACGTACAATATCTGCACGATTTTAGTTATATTTTTCTCTTATTGTGATCTTTGGTGGAAAATGTTGTTTAAGTAAGAGAGCGCAGTACGTACTAGAATGTTTAATGGTTACTCTCTGGGTTTACTAATTTTTTATGTTCATCTTAATTATTCTTGTATGTCACCATGTTTTTTTTTTGCCATTATTAATCTAGTTCGATTATCTAGAAAGTTTTTCAAAATTTTGGGGTTAGGACTGAAACTGAAAGAATTGTAAATGCATTCCATATACCTACGATAAAATAAGTACATCATGAGTCAAGGATGACTCTCCTTTGCCGTCAACGAAGATCTTCCCCTGCCCAAAAACAAGTTTATCCACTGGACTCAGAACCAAGCCGAGTGAATGAACAACCATGACTAAAGGTAAGAGGATTGGGATGAGAGGTTGGTTTTATTTTAAGTAAATTTTAGATTTAGTTTAGGTTAGAGTTTCAACGATTAATTTAGTAGTTTTTAGTTCTTTTATATATCCAGTAGGTCAAGTTTATGTATACCAAAATGTTCAAACTAACTAAAAAAAATATACAAAATAATAATATTATATCATATAAGAATAATTATATTAAAGCAATAATTTATTTGGGAACGTTTATATGCAAACATAATATTCATATCATAAAAATTGTGTCCTTAACACATGAAACACATTTAACTTAGTATTAACGCACATAATAAACATAATAAGATAATATAAACACATTAATGTGAACGAGTTTTTTCATGATTTTTTAAACTTTTATTTTAGTAATACTTATATATTAATACTCATAAGGAAACCGAATATATTACATGAGAGATTAAAAGAAAACTTCAAGATTCATAAGGAAGCCGAATTCTTATTAGCCACACCAATTATTGAAGATGAATTTCTTAGTTCTTTTGTTATATCCAGTAGGTCGAGTGATATATGTTGGGAATTCCATGATTATTGAAGATAATTAAATGTCTTTCTCTGTTTTCTCTATTGATGTTATCCATAATAAAAATGTTTCTCGATTCTGGTTCTGCTAATCTTCTTCTTTACTAAGCTACTGCTACAAAAACAGAGTTACTTGAATTTGAAATAGTTGCTCGTGATTCACATCTTTCAATTATTTTTTCAAACTTAACCCAAACAATGTATTTCTTCTACTCATTCTTGTATTTCTTCTACTCATTCTCCTTCACATCCTCTAGACCGAGAAGCAAACCCCAAGAACATAGGTCTTTTTTCTCTACTCTTCTATTGGATCATGAACCACCCGCCAATAGTCATTATGGTTTTTCTTATAGTTTATTTATTGAAAATGAAGGTTGTATTTAGTCAAGTAATCTTAATTTACTTTTGCTAATGGTACTCACTCTTATCTGACACAATTTAATTTCCCCCTCTTGAAGATAGATGATTACCAAATTATTTCGAGGCTTCATCGAAAAATTGCACAATGTGAAGAACAAGCAACTGTAACATATGGATATCTCGTTCAATGGAGAGGGGCATTAATGAAGTTATTTGCTTATGAGGATGATGCTGGTGCACGAAAAAAATTACATGGTAAAAGATAAATTAAACTACTTTTATTTAATATATTTGTTAGCACGAACATTACAAGCACAATCATTAGAAAAAAAAAAGATTTTTGAAACAAATGGAATTATAAAACGTTTAATCTATTGTTTTCTAATTCAATAATTTGTTATGCATATTCTTTACTGCTGGAAATTACTCCAAAGGGAGACCTTTTGAGGCATCACTATGAAGAACGATCAACTTTCTATCTCGCTGAGGCAAAAAGGCATGATCCCACAAATGAATTTATGTTAACTCAACCAAGGTATTTTTAATTCTGAAAGTTTTTAAGTAGATTTTCTTTTATTAGTTTTTAACTCAACCAACTTTCTATTAATTTTAACAATTTTTTTTGAAGATTATACTTTTAACATATGTGTATATTTATTAGTTTTTTTCTTATACACAGGATGTAATAAAAGCTTTCTTCGCAAACAAGTTTATGAGGAGTAGTATTACTACTACTACCCTAATTTGTATGTGCAAATATGTCTTCGGAAGAAAGTAAGATTAAGAGAAGAACAAGCTTCATAATCTTATGTAGCTAAAACCTGTGCAATGGCTAATATCTCTTTTTTTTCTGCATCAACTTTTTTCTCAATTCTAGTTATCTTTTGCTTTCTGTTGGTAGAGCGTACAATATCTGCACGATTCTAGTTATATTTCTTCTCTTATTGTGATCGTTGGTGGAGAATGTTGTTCAAGTAGAAGAGCACAATACGTATGGTTACTCTCTGGGTTTACTAATTTTTTATGTTCATCTTAATTATTCTTGTATGTCACCATGTTTTTGTTTTGCCATTATTAATCTAGTTCGATTATCTAGAAAGATTTTTAAAATTTTGGGGTTAGAACTGAAACTAAAAGAATAGCAAATGCATTCCATATACCTACGATAAAATAAGTGCATCACGAGTCAAGGATGACTCTCGTTTTCCGTCCTCGAAGATCTTCCCTGCCCAAAAACAAGTTTATCCACCGGACTCAGAACCAAGCCGAGAAAATAAACAACCATGACTTAACGTAAGAGGATTGGACTGAGAAATGATCAAATACCAATCAGGGGATTTCTTTGTTACACAAACCGTGTATTAGCATCAAAGGGGTGAATTCTATGAAACCACCCTTTAAAAGCTTCGCCAATAAATGGTCTGGGTTCTTAACCAGTTCCAGGCTAACTGTTATTAAAATGATGAGGGATTTTAATCTCTGAGCCACCAGGAGCTTAGAGTGCATATTACTTTTCAGGCCTTTGTATAAATACCTTTCTTAGGATCCTGTTTTTCCCACCAAAAATCTCCAATTTTTGAAGCTTTAGGTGAAGAATAACACATCGTTTGGTGGGTAGGATAAGCAACTAAAAAAGCTTTAAAAAGAACAGTTCCCTGATCTTGAGAAAGAACCTTGGATTTCCAGCCTTTTAAAGTATCATAAGTTTTTTCTAGCAAGGGTTCAAAATTAAGCGATTTAACTCTATTTGGTTGTTCCATATATTATGTTGAGAACTTCTTAGTTTTCTTTTATTATGTTGACCACTTCTTATTTATATATCATCTGAATCTCGACATGATAAACATTATGACTAAATTCTAATATTTCTACACTAATCTGATCATTCCAGGCTATAACAGATTCCCCTGATCTACCAATTGGTGGCACAATGATCCAATTATGAAACAAATTATTTTTTAAAACATTTTTCATCTTAGTAGTTTGTATTTCTTTTCCAGAAAAAAATATATAAATTCAGGTTTGTACATAAAAATAAGATATTGGAAATGATTAAAAGCCTTTGGTTTCTTACTCCCCCTGCATATTCCATGATAGAAATTTCATGACTGAACACATAAAAACCTTGACAATTATGCTAAAATAAGAAACTGATGCATATATACCAGAATGAAAATGATAGCAGAACAAAACTAGAAACAAAATAAAACAACACAAAAAACTTAATTCTAGAGTGAAGACAGAAAGGATTTTTTACCTGCCAGAGTCTTTGGTCCTTAACTTCTCCAGTAACCATATTTTCATCATTTAAAACTGCTTCAGCCAATCCAGCAGGGAGAGAGTTAGTTGGAACATGTCCAACTTAGTCACTTACAGAAACACCTCCTTTTCTTTTTTCCTTCCAAATTGGATATAATCTGCCAGTAACCAGGGACACCCCTGAAACTGGAGTTTACCATTTATCAATAATTCAATATACTTATCCTTCTCCTTATGCGTTTTAACTTTTTTAACTTCATCATCAGATTCAGTCTCTTCTTCATCCGCCTGAACTTTATTACCATTATCAGACCCATTCTCTTCTCTATTATCCTTGGTCTCTTATATCACAATTCCCTTGACTTTTGCTTTATTAATCCAGTCGACATCCATTCTTTGCACCTTTCTATTTCCTTGCATTTTGATTTCTTTGTCAATCAAACTTGTAAATTCATTTGAAACTTCCATTACCTTCTTTTCCTTTTTTGTCATTAATTTTCATTAGAGCTTTAAAAGCTCTAGCTTCTTCTCTATTCCCTCTCTGACAACTGGAGTGCTCCTGATTTGTCTTGCAACATCTAACCTACAATCATTATCTTCCCATGCATCATTGTCATACAATTCTTGCAAGTTCTAGGAGGTAGATTCTCATAGTATAGATCAAGATGGTGTTTGTAGTTCCCAAAATCTTCCATAATTACATCCACCCTTCTAGCTAATTGTTTTTGTATATCAACAATGACTAGAGATTTGTACTCTACTCCATGGGGACCTATGATTTTCAGAACTTCACCAGCATGAAACAGCTACTTTTTGCTATATACATTCTATCCGCAAATATGTCTTTAAACTGAATCTTAACCAAAAAGGGTATTTTTGAAGTTCAAATCTTCATACCTTTGTTGCTCATTTTTTTCTCTGAAAGTAAGTAGTTTTCCATCCAAAGATGCAGTAGAAAGGACATGTTTAGCAAACACAAGTTTCAAAATATAAGGAAGAGGAGAATAAAGAAAGTTTGAATCAGTAAACACAAGTTTCAGAGCTTGTTAAAACGACAGCAACACATGATAGAAACAAAGTGATACCCCCTTTGGTTAAAGTGTGTTCGAGCTACTTAGGTTTCTTGATTTCAGGACTGGTTATGAGCAGTGTGTCCCGGGAAATGTGATTAGCGGTCCAGCCATTTTGAATGAAAGACATGGGCTTTTCTAGAGCTCAGTAGGAGCCATCCAGCCATTTTTGATTGTTTGACTCGGATGTTCCTACAAATTACTTTAGCCCTGTATTTCAATTACTTTAGCAGTGTGATTCAAGACACACGGGAAAAAAACAAATCTAATGTTAATAGAGTTGTGCACTCACAAGCGCATATATTAGCCATACGTATCTCAGATCACTCTGCTCGGAAAGGTAACCCTTCGAATTGGCATGTCGAAAGGTCTCTATACATAATAATGATTAAATAAGAATGTAGAAACCCACATAATCTAGCTTAACTACTTCAGCAGTGTTAAAGGATGGAGTAAAATAAGAGCTAAATAGCATAAAAGAAGCACACCAATAACAAAAGTAAATTAAGATTTAATTAGATTACCATGTAGAACATACATTCAAACTTAGAGAACTACTACTACTATATCTGAAAATGGTAAGACAATATATAAAAAAAAAAACAGAAAAAATTAGTAGATCCTAACCCTCAAAATATATTTTAAATTAAGATCAGACGACATCACTTTAGTCTTCCTGCAACATGGAGACAATAACAGTATCCAAAGTAACGGATGCAGCACAAGCGTTCAATAACCAAGCATTCTCAAGATGGTTGAGTAATTTGAGTCGATATTTCCGACTTTCAATGAATTCCAATAATCAAACTCATCTTTCTTTTTCCAAACCCTTCCCGCCACCACCTTCTTATCACCACCCATTTCAGAGATAGATGCCCTAGATCTGAAAGAAAAAAACCCAAATAACCCATATTCGATTGTCTGAGAAAGTATGAGAAGATGAATAAAGTATGAACATCTATTTTATGATTGTTAGAGGATTCGAAGGATTTGGGGTTATTTCATTGAAGGGTGTAGGAGCAATTGGATTTATTCATCCAACATTTCTCAAACGTCAAATCTTGGAAAATAAAATGGGGAGATGATCGTCTTAGTGGAATTTGGAACAACATCCCGGTAGCAATTTGGTGGTGTATTTGGAAGGAGCCCAATGCAAAGGTGTTCGAAAATAAAAAGAAAAGAGTGGAAGGTATCATTAGAAATGTTAAACTTCAAGCGTTTTTTTGGGCCGAATCGAATATAAAAATGTTAGTTCTAACCGCCAATCTGATTGTAGCCCTTTGAGATTCTTTATTCCGGCGAACTTGATTGTATACGTTTCATTGTTTTTCTCGTGGGTTCTTGTATTCATTGGGTTGAGGTACCCCCCTTAGAGCAACTGCAACGGGCGAGTAGAGAAAAGAAAGAAGAGAAAATTTTCTCTTTACTCGCCAATTTGCAGCCGCAACGGGAGAGCATATTTATATTTTACTCCAGATTTGCTACAGTATCGGAGTGAATTCTCTTCGAATTCTAAGTATACTCGCACGGCCATGTGAGATAGCGTATGCCGAATATGTTCATCTAGAGAAGCGTATTTATATCAGAAGGATCCCTAGAGAAGCGCCTGGTATTACGCTCAGCTAAGTATACGCCTCATAATACAGTTAGCTGCAACAACGCCCCTTGAAGATACGAAACATTACAGTAGCGCTTTACTACACGGTGTTCTGGCTCAACGCTTCACACTTCCGCGCTTCTATAGAATGTCGTCCAAAACATACAGTGTGATAAAAGAACTCCTACCCATATACGTTCTTCCTGGAAACCGTATGGGATGTATACGTTTATTTAGGAAGCCGCCTGATTCATACGGCCTTACTAGAAACCGCAATACAACCATACGGTCTAAGCCGCCTTGTATCCATACGGTCTCCTAACTGGCCGCCTGAGTTCATATTTATTACCATTGTGGAGCAGGCGGTTCATACGGTCCCTTAGGAAACCGTATGGATTCCATACGGTCCCTTAGTGAGCCGCCTGAGATTGACAGGTTTCAAATTAGTTGCGAATTGGTTCATTTGCTCAGTTTCAACTAATAATATGCTAGCGGCTTTTGGTTTCCACAATATAGTCCTCATCTTATCTAGCACCAAAATGATCAGTTGTTTGAGTTTCACGACAAAAAAGTTCAAATTTTAAAGCTATAAGCATCTTCACAATCCAGTAGAAAAATGGAGAGAGACAAATATATAAACAATTGATACCTTTCAAAAAGCTCGCGAATTTCATCATTATCTGTGTCACTCTCAAGCATGTTGAGGTACCATGCTTGATGACGATCTTCAAAATCTCTTTGTTGATGAGGAATACCACGTAGGAAACCATACGGTCCCTTAGGAAACTGTTTCATAGATAAGCGTCTTTCATCGACAGCGTATCTCGTGATACGGCCACCCAACTAGACGCAACAATTATTACGACCTTCTATGAAGCCGTCTCTCGTAATACGGCCACCCAACTAGACGCTCAATCATACGTATTGTTAACTGAGCGCATTATATTTGGCGCTCATTCGGATGAGCGTATAGTTCCACACTCTTCTAAGTGAACGATAATACAACATACGTTAGGATAGCTAACCGTCCGTGTTATATTCGGCCCACTAAGAGAACGCCATGTATCATACGGATACCAAGAAGAGCGTGCGAGTAAAATTTTCTCCCCTACCGCTGTGGTTTTTAAGCCAAAGACCAAACAAAATTTGGTTTTTAGTCGATAGGGTAGTCGCACCGTTATAGTTGCCCTTAAGTACCTTATTTTTTCCGATCAAAAATAAATAAATTGTTATTTCACGCGTACGTTTTATACCTAATGGTTTTACCTTTTCTTCTAAGGTATTCTTGCTTTCCTAGCGTAGACATTATTATGGCACCCAAACAATTATTAGAACCCCCGATTGGGCTGTTCCGATGGGTGTTTTGAAAAGCAGAAATTATCATTTAATCTCAAAATAGTTGAGCTCTAGAATCTCTAGTTCTACCCTCTCAAGCCTATTACTAGAAAGTACAAATTTATCCAATCTAAAATGAGTGTTTTTAATATTCTTCTGAATTTTGACTTGCTCGAAATTATCTTTATTGGCATCAATCCCCTTTTTTTGTATCTTATCAGGTTTATATACATTTGGGAACAAGTGCACATATGTCGCCAAAGTTTAAACTTTGAATTCCTCGAATGTGGTCTAGTTATGATATCAGGTGATCTTTTGTGTTCCTTAACCTAATGAACTATCTGTTCTGGATAAAAATAGTTTCTTGACTTTATAACACCAAATGACCTGCCTAGTTTATTTTTAGTGGACTCAGGTCTATATGTAGTACCTTTTCTGATATTCGGTCAGATCATTATCCTCTGTTATTTGAGTTTGAGAGGCGATAAATCATTTACTAGTAGGTAGTTAATCTCTTGATACATATTGGTCTTCTAGATGTGGTAAGCACCTTCGTTAGAGTTTTTGGTTCTGAGTTTCTATAGAAATATATCGGAGAATGCTCTAGGATGATTAGTGAGTGTTTTTCAAGGTACTTCATAATTTTGTGCTGACAGTATAAGATTACAAACAGGAGTTTTGTCTAGTGAATCTAACATTTCACCACAAATTGTATGAAAATACCAGGTTGGGGTTTGGAACAGGAGCACTCAAAACATTTTCATGGATGAAACTACTGGACCTGCTCTTATGGAATCTGGAACTGGTAATGCTGGTAGACTAATTGTGAAGTGCGGTGAACGAATAATGCATTGGGTAATTGAAGTTATAGCTGACCAGCTGGATGTGTATTCATCCCAGATCAAAATCAATCCTTGCAGCTTAACTTAATTTCTCTGTAGAGTAGGGTTTTATCCATCAGTGTAAATATTTGGATATAGTGTTTTATCCCCTACATAGAGCCCAATTAGATGAGTCGGGCCACCCAATTGACTTAAGTTATCAATTCATTTAGTTAGCTAGAATTCATGGCTAACCCCCAATTTAACACTTTAACTGTTTAGTATGTGCTTATGTGAGGGAGAGAGGGAGATTAACCTTCTCTATGACCGTCTGTCTGAAAATGATTCACAGGCACTTAAACTTCTTAGGTATTAGTGACACAAATTGCTCCTCTCTTTGAAAAATGTGTATGCTCAGATCAATTCCAATATGTATGAGTGAGATAAATTACGTGAAAGGTGAAGCTCATAAATTTGTTAATTTTCACAGTCAATTTGAAACTACTACTTCCTCAGAAAGGCCCGAGGAAAAGATAGAAATCTATAATTTTTTTCACGGAATTCTTTGGGTGCACTGCAAATATAAACATAATATTTTACTCGCTCACTAGAATATAATGACGTGTGGGATCTCATTAGTCACCATGTTGCAGAGATATAGTACCTGCAAACAAAAGTAGGCATATAGTCTAAACATTTTTGATTCAAATCATTTCATTTCATCATTTTTTTAATTTTTTATTTTTTGAGAAAACTTTGGTTTCACTGAAACCCCTATAGCTAGCTAATAATTCAAGGAGCCTAGCTGCTATAAAAATATGATTAGATTTAATACAATTTTATTTGTATTATCCGTCATACGATACAAACACGAGCCAGCATCCCAAACTTTTGGGGCATCTGTCTTTTTTCCGCGTGTGAAAACTTAAAGGAGTGCATTTAACTGGGCTGAATGGAATTATTAATAGAATGGGATATTTTCTCAACTCCTCCCATATGGAATAATTGTCACAAGAAAAAACTCTAAAGATAAGTATCGTTAGTTTTGAGTCGTTCCCAAAAAAATACTTGCTAATAAACTAGCAACATATACATTTTTAAGACCCAACATATCAATCCTGAATAAAAAAAAAAAACTGACTTAACCAAATCCTTTAATATAAAATTTTAAATATTTTATTTATTTGTGTACCATAAAATCATATGAATTATTTATTTTAAACCGTTTGATACATGTAACGGAAGATCCCACACCGTGGACACAGAATGCACGGCAAAGGGAAATATGTTATCAATCGTTTTTAGCACCCGATAATCGCAGGTGAATTTATTTATTTAATCGAAAAAGGACTAAACCAAGCTAGGCGGATAATAAAACTCTTTCAATAAAATTATTTTTTATTTGGGTTTAATTATTTAAGACTAACATACTTCAATATAAAATAAAATATATAAAAAAAAGGTTATATTAATGAGAAAAAAAAGGTTATATTAATGAGAAAAAGATAACCATATACAATTTGTCACAACATACAATTTATTACAACTAAAAATATTTACATGTATTTAATCAATTTTTACTAATTAAAAACGATGAGCCCATCTCAAAAAAATTAGGAGAAACATGATCTTATTCTTCTCATTTTCCTTCTCATTTTGCCATTATATTGCCATCATATATACCACAACCCCAACCTCTGAGCTACCTCATCGACCTCCTTTGTTATGTGCTTGACCGATTAAAAAGAAACTCTCAAAACTATGAAAAATCATATCCATTAACACAAATAAAAATATATTTTGTGTAGCCCGGAAAAAAAAAGGAAAAGAAAAGAGCTTAACTCATTTAAATGCTCAATAAAGTGTGACGTTGTAAACCATAAATCATGAAAAATACAATGAAAAAATACTAAAAGCAAAAAATTTCAATCCTTCAAAAATAAATATTTGAAAATAACAAATCTCCACAGCGAAAGACGAGGTATCGTTAGAAACAATAGTGTGAAAGCACCTGTATGTAAGGGCTAGTGGTTTAAGAACGGAGCAACAAAATTCTTTTGTGTGAATAAATTGGGATCAAACCTGTGACCTCAAGGTTAGATTTTGATTTTTTTCGTTAGCCAATTTAACCACTCTCATAATCTCTATGGCTATTATATTCAATCGATGAAAATTTATTTTTCGCTTGAATTTAAAGATAATGCAACCACCATTATGGTATGAAAACAAGTGGATATTCATGGTTACTGGTAGTAAACAAAGAAACGCTAAAGGGTTGAGCATAACAGACTAAATTTCTTAATGTTATGATAGAACGGCGAACTGAAAATATAACGCAAAAACATTGAAAAAAGAAAAAAGAGTTCATGCTCAATTTTATAAATGTAAATAATCAATATTAATTTGGAAATTTTGAATTCAAACGATACAAACTTATCGTGTGAATAGAATGTGATGACACGTCGCAAACATGCATAGAAGATTTCAGCGCATTTATTGTTAAACAGCTCAATACTCATCGATAAAAAAAATAAAATAAATGATCATTATATCTCTAATACAACATCAAGATGTACGGTAGATCTCACTTATTGTTTTCATCCACTTGCTTGAACAATTTTCAAACAAGTCATTATCATTCTTCGGCTCTTATTGCACGAAATATAGCATGAATTATTCTCATTAAAAATGAAATCAAAATTTTAGTAAAATCATTCATAAAATAAACAAAACAACTTCTTAATTAATCTTGAATAGTCAAGTGCCAATTGTAGATTAAAAAAACGCAGTAATTATAAGCTAGATTAATACTTATTTTTTCTTCATTTGGTGGATCCAATTTTAGTTTTGGTATCCGAACTTAATTTAAAACCCTTGGTTTGCGTAGTGACACATCCATTGTAGACAACACCTACACTTTATGGCCCAATGGATAAGGTGTTGATCTACAAAACTAGAAAATTTGGGTTCGACAACCAGTAAAATCATGAATAAATATATTTACCTCATTTTGCTCATTTTTTTTGGTTATTTTATGTTACTTTCCCAAATATTATTACTGATTTACATTAATTTCCTTAGAGATTTAAAATGAACGAAACCTCTTATCATTACTATTTGGTTGCAGATCCTCTATTCTCATCTTTTACCTCTCCTCTGTCCCAGCCTATTAATAAGTGTCATGCGTCTTTAATGATACCATTTGCTTGTTTTTGTCAACCCGTTTAACATCGTTTTTTGTTTTTATATGGAATTTTAACTTTAATGTGATAAAAAACTAAACTTTTTCCTTTTCAAAGTATTGTGGTTCTTCCGAATAATATAATTTATTATTTTTGTAAATTATCTACAGAAATTTCCTCTATAAAATCAAGGGATCCCAAATTTTCATTTTCATTAAAAACAGAAGAACGAAAGCTTAATTATGTTAATCCATATCAAATTTCATACATGAAAAACCATTGGGATTTTAAATCTTTCCGACCAATAGTCAATGAAAAGCAAAATTATAAGACAATATAAATTTATTTTTATACTGTGTAATAATTGATTTCGTTATAGTAAATACTTTTAATTTTATTAAACGAGAAACTTTATGAGAATTTTTTATAAAAGCAGTTATTAGCAAAAGGGTCTTAATGAACTATATACACCTAAAATCTCAATTTCAAAATTTATTGGAATTTTCATCCTATTATGTTCTCATGAATTTACTGTGAAAGTTTACCGGTAGACATATGTCGAATTGACCGAACGACGTTAAAATCTTGTCTTCTTTATTAACCTTACCTATGACTTTCATAAAAATCATATTCTATAAATTATATTCTCTGTGAAACTCTTTTCATTTATATGCAACCATGAAAATGCGTTAAAAATTGTTTAGTTCGAAACTCGTGTCCAATCTCGTTCTACAAACTTTGATTATAACGTAAAACTATTAAACTTTTTTTTATCTTGCAAAACCTTTACTCATTTATTCGCTTTGAGTACTTAGGCGATTTAAATTTTCAACCAATATTTCAACAACAATTTTTAATAAATATATGAAGATTTAATCTGTAAGTTTAGTTCTTACGAATTATCAATCTAGAGTTTCAGTTTTTATTAAAAAAATCAGTAGTTTTTTATCTTAATGGAGCTAGGGTTTTTCCTTGGTTGAAAACCCTGATTATACAAAAGCGTTTAGCACAAACTTCTCAGTGACTTCATCACAAACTCTCCTTTTTTACCTTCTACTTCTATTCCAATTTCTATGTTTTCATTTGGAACCGCCTCCCCCTCATCACAACTTTTGACTTCCCTTCCGTTGGTTCTACTTTTAAGAAGTATATTAGAATACTCCTAGACATGTGAAACTCATTTACTTCTTTTTTTATCGATAGGCTTTCTCAGTTGTAGAAACTATATGAGAAGCCACTTGTATTTGGAAGACATTCTTTTTTCTCTTTGCTGGCCAAAAATGGAAAAATTGACCTATGTTTTTACAATTACACAATACCAATCACTAGACTGGTATTCGATTTTATGGCTTCAGAGTGTGGACAAAACATAAGGTTAAGGATTTATTCACTATCTTTCTCTCGCAATCTTGATGATACTATGCCAATGTGGCATTTGAAACTTTTGTAATACAATATATTAATTGACATTGGCATCCTACTGAAGTCAGCTGCGGTCTAGATAAGTTAATAGAAGTCTTATGATTATCCAAGTTATTATTGAAGATTGAAGATTGAAGATCACATGAAGACATCATTTGAAGATTTCATCAAAGGTTAGTAACGAATACTGATTTTTCTTTCACACTATTTTCCCTTCTATCTATCTATTTATCTTAATAAAGTAAAAGACTTTAGTAATGATCGATATGCAAATAAGTATCGAACAAAATAAGAAAAACCCTATGAACTTTTCGGGTATGAATTCGCAAACCTAAATTTTGAGTTCGCGAACCCACACAATGTTGGAAGTTCCTGAATTCCATGTGTCACTTGAGCTAGGTGAACCCATCATTTGAGTTCGTGAACCTACAAAAGAATGAAGTTCGTGAACCTACAAAAGAATGAAGTTTGTGAACCCAATGAATTGAGTTCAAGAACCAACAAGTAACATGAAGTTCCTAAACTCCAAAATCACTTGAGTTTGCGAACCTAATATTTGAGTTCATGTACCTAGATGAGTTTTGAAGTTCTTGAACTCCAAACCCACTTGATTCGAGAACCTAAAGTGCAAAATGTCCACAAATGTTTTTTGGAATTGTTGCACTTTCCTTATTTGTATTTAAAAAAAAGGTTTTGCACGCTTATAGTTTTTATTCTTATTTATTTTTCATGCGACAAATGTTATTAGTTCTTTCCAAGAATTGACCTAACTTGTGAGCCAAAATTTGGATCTTGATTTAGGCGGTTGCAACTTTGGTTACAAACTTTAGAAACTTGAAGTTATATTCGGAAGTAATTTACCTATGGTAATTACTTGTTGTTTAATTATTTCAATACTTCAAACTATCGAAAGAACCTCAATGCAAGTTAAGTTCTAACTAAATAAAACAAACCTTTTGTGTCCAAGAAAAAACTTAAACTTAGCAGCTTTCACTATACCATTACGTAACGGCCCGACAACCGTTACAATTGAACTAAATCAGCTTGAATACATAACAAAGAATTGATCAGAGTACCAAGGATACATGACATACAAGGTGAAAGTAATTTACTATGAATTCATAGATTAAATCATGCTTTTCAATATAAATTCATGGAGAAAAAGTAAAACCAAATCAAAAAATTCTATTTATTAAGGTGGTTTCATCTCCACCACAGTAAAAAACTAAAACATGAAAATTACTAAATTTAAACCTAGATATTACTACTACATCTTACTGCACCGTCTACTCGAGGCATGTTTCATTATACAAATGGGATAAAATAAAATACAAACACAAAATCGGGGATTGATTACAAGCCACAACTTACAAGAAATTTTGACAAGTTTTTTCAGATGGGGGATTCTCTTTTCCCTAAGAAAGAGAAGTTGGAAGTGAAGAAAAGGGGAAAGAATTTGTTGAAGACTAGAAGAGTTGTGTTAAACAGGGTTTTCCATAAAAATATTCTCTAAAACAAAGGTTTGGATATCTGTTCTAGGTTTAGGTTGGTTTTATTTTAAGTAAATTTTAGATTTATTTTAGGTTAGGGTTTGAACGATTAATTTAGTAGTTTCTTAGTTCTTTTGTTATATCCAGTAGGTCAAGTTTATGTATACCAAAATGTTCAAACTAACTAAAAAAACATATACAAAATAATAATATTATATCATATAAGAATAATTATATTAAAGTAATAATTCATTTGGGAATGTTTATATGCAAACATAATATTCATATCATAAGAAATTGTGTCCTTAACACATGAAACACATTTAACTTAGTATTAATGCACATAATAAACAGAATAAGATAAGTTTTTTCATGATTTTTTAAACTTTTATTTTAGTAATACTTATATATTAATACTCATAAGGAAATCGAATATATTATATGAGAGATTAAAAGAACACCTCAAGACTCATAAGGAAACTGAATTCTTATTAGCCACACCAATTATTGAATATGAATTTCTTAGTTCTTTTGTTATATCCAGTAGGTCGAGTGATATATGTTGGGAATTCCATGATTATTGAAGATGATTAAAGGTCTTTCTTTCTTTTCTCTATTCATGTTATCCACAAATATTAAGAGACTGAGAAGATTTAAAAAGATGGGTTCGATTCAAATTCAGATCTTGAATAACTAAAGTGCTAAAGAAAGGAAT
>JAJJMC010018784.1:583403-633879 GCA_023531435.1 Papaver californicum
TAATAATAATAATAATAATAATAATAATAATAATAATAATAATAATAGTAATAATAATAATAATAATAATAATAATAATAATGGTGGAGTTACAACACAGAGAAAGGAATCTCTTGTACCTGGTGGTAGATCACAATAGAAAGGAGACAAATCTTACTACTGCAGTCTAGTCTTTGCTTATGTAATATTAAGTTCCAGAAAATTATATTTTGTGAATGATCTTCTGGGTTTTTTTTTGTTCTCTTGTATCATCAATCACAAGAGTTCATGGAATATCGCTTGCTGTTGGTTGATACTATTACTGTATTTTATTGACCTACTGAATTGTTTTTGTATTGGTTCAGGAGATTACAAAGAAGGGTATTATATTGGTATAGAGGTACCAGAAGATGATCCTGCATCACAGAAGCCATTTTATGGGCCCAATCAGTGGCCTCCTACAGGTATTCACTCATTCATAAACCATTGCAGGTTTTAGTACTATGAGTATTAGTGCTTAAATTAGTGTGTTTTAGGAGCTTGATGTACCATTCGTGCATTTAGGTTAACATGCAGTTTGTGTACATTATAATTATCTCGGTATATACGAAGTGTAATACTAGTTTGAAACTATAGCGCCAATTAGCTGTTGTGCTCAGCAAAAATCCTATATGGTCTTATGTTTTTGATTTGTATTGGACGTACCGATTGATCTCTACCCAAGCTACAGATTCTTATAATCTAAGCCCTTCAGGAACCAATTCGGGGGTTCCATAACCAATCAGGTATCTCTATGTGAACATTTAGAATCCTGGTTCAGTGTGAAGAGATTTCCAAAGCATGAACATAGGACTCGAATGCGACCTTACATGACCAAAGATGGCTACGTTGGGCAACACTTCTAGTATGTCTGCTGTGTAGTTAAAGTTACTTGTTTTACTATCCTAGTCTTGTAATAGTTTTGTCAGAGAGTGAAAATGTAAACAGATAAATACCAGAGACTGACAATTTTGATATTATTGTTTGTAAAAGGGAAACACATTTGGCAATCGTGAATACTGACCATGTGTATTACAGTATTCTACAATCCATTCAGTGGTGCGTCACTCAAACCAAAACAGCAATGGCCTAGATCCCAGTTTAACTATTAAAGCATTGCAGTTTGTAAAAAATATAAAAGAAAGAATGCAGCAAAAATCAAATCTCAAAAGGGTTTCTTAAAGAGGTGATTTGACAAGTTCAAGAGGGTTCGAAGGTACAATCACTCAGAACTAATGAAACCCATAATCAATTGCTACTCAATCATGTAATCATACAAACATATATTTCAATTAGGGCAAAAAAAAAATTAAAGCAAATACAGAATTACAGATACAGTAGTACAATACCTGATAGAGATTCGAGAAGAAGCAAAGAGAAGACATACAAGGTGGTGGTGATGATTCTTGTAGACAATATGGTGTCGCGGTGGTGGTGGTGGTGTGCTCGATTGAAGAAGAAGAAAAAACCCGAAAGAGAATGAGCTGCCTGTATCCTGTTTGTTTGTTACCTGTACGAGAAGAATAGAAGGTAGTTTGATAATGGCGGGTGGGCGGGTCGGGTAGGGTTAGAGGAACTATCACCCGAACCCGACACACCAGATGATGGGTTTTAAAAAAATCAGCCAACCCAATCCGTTCGTCGGCGGACCGGCGGGTAAAATTGGACGGGTATAGATCGGATGAGCGGGTTGGGTCGGGATTGTGCAAAACTAGTTGTGTTAAATTTCTTTAAGGAAGACTTATTTATCTAGTAAAAGAATCTGACCCTGTGACATAGTGCTTTTAAGAGGTTCAAGGATAAATCACATAACCATTAGGGACAGATTATGCTGAATGATTCCGGGCAATAAAAAACATGGTTCAAAGCCGAATTGTGACTTAAGTTGGGTAAAGAAGTCTCACCCATTTTCATACACGTACATGATTTCAGAGTGAGTATGAGCTTAAAACCTGTTGAACAGGTGGGACTATTTTTGATGTTGTTGGAAATGGTTTCGCAAAAAAATGACTTCCTCGTAAAACGGTTTCACGATTTTGTTTAGATTCAAGCGTCCTCTTAGCCTACAGCAAGACTTTAGGTCATGGCTTTCATCCAAAAAATCTTGATTTTAAGAACTACTAGACTTAGCTTAAAAGGCTAAAAAGGTTGAGCTATCTTTAGCTTTTAGGCAAAACACACTGAAAAAGCCATAAAATATATTCGAGTGCATCAGATTGGGCACAATTAGAATTATCTCTCTGATATGTGAAGGATATTAGTCCCATATTGTTAATATCCTTATAATGAACTTAAAATATAATATAGAAGAGCCACTCCACTCATTGCCAATTGGTTTAGAGTTGGATGCCCACAGACTTTAATATGATATCAGAGTTAGATCCGTACGACAGTAAACCCAGCGACTACCCGTATATACAATGATCCACATGTTAAAGACCCACAAAGAATGCCCTACACGTGAGGGGATGTGTGAAGCTTAAGCTTGATCATTCCCCATGGTATTTTAAAATGGGCCTAATGCCCAGGCTGCCGCATAAAATGTGCTTCGTGGCTGGGCAATTGCGGTGTCAAATGCCAATTTACCTTCTTCATTCTGTTACGAATGGATTTTATAATATGGCTTTTTTAGCTAACATTATGGTTCCAAAAGAGTCTTATTAGATTCTAGGATATGAAAACAATATCAATGCACAACTTCTAGAAACAAAAATCCTTGCACTAAAATCCATACTGGTATGTTTTAGCGGATAAATGAGACTATGAGCCTTAAAAGACTATACACTATGAGCCTTAAAAGATTATACTTTTCACACCCATCAAATTAGAATTGGATTGGGAAAAAAAATCGAGAAATGTGTAGCAGTAGTAGTACTTGAGAAGCTTAAAGTTTCACTGGAACAGAGAGCCCGTCATAGCTGAGTTGAACATCAAGCCCTTCTGTATTCATCAAAGTTGCCAGGTATTCGATCACTATGTCATGATCCAATAGATGCATCATACCTTTCAAGGAAATTGAATTACCAAAAAAAATATAGCTTTTCCACATAGTTTCAATGAGAAATAGACTACTAAGTTGAAGGTTTTATATAATGATACAGTCATTACGGAGGAAAGAAGCTACAACTTACCAGTAAAGAGTGTTCTTTTAGGTTTAATTTTCCGAACTTCCTCCAAAGCCTGGATAGAGGAGTGACTATGAACTTGAGTTGATCATAATTAACAATGTTACACATTGGCAAAGTAAGAGGAGATACATAAGAAATGACTTTTACCTTTGGTAACCGAAAATGAGTTGAAGAAGATCGATCTGGTCTTAGTGCATCCTAAAAGAATTTTAACTAATAAGCATATCTTATGAAAAATAAATGAAAGAATCTGATCATGTTTGAGTTAAAATGATTTGAAACGTATGAGTCAAAAATAGCGAGGAAAAGAGGCGAATAGGTAACCATGATTAGAAGATCACAGTCCTCCAGGAGTGGGTATGTTTCTTCAGGTATCTCACTAACATCGCTGAAGAAAAGAAAAGAAAAAGATCGGTTAAAAGAGTAAAAGAACATGGTTGCACTGCGTTAATGGCAAAAGCATGTCATGGATTGGGATGAATTACCTGATGTAACAAACGTTACCAAAGCGAAAACCAAGGGAGCGATAATTAATCCCATGCCATACAGGTAATGGAGTAATCTGAATTTGAAATGAAATGGTAACAACTATTTCAGAGTTCAAACCTTGAACTGATTTTGTTTTATTAAAACTTTCTACTTGATATTAATAATACTCTTTATATTTTAGGTTTCATCTTGATGTTTCAGGACATTCATCAGCTGGTACACAATTCAGATCTTTTCCCCTGATATAGCCAGTACAGCAAATACCTCAACCTAGAGCTGAATAGTAAAGGTAGCGTGTTCAAAAGATTATACAGTTCTAACCTTAAGGTCCTCGACAATGAATGGTGCCTCTTGTATGATGTTGAATTGCAAATCTGAGACAGCTGCCCCAGGTATGATTACACTTGTATCGACTAAGTAATAATGAGTCTTCTTCATCACCTGGGAATTATCAGAAACACAAAATACGGTAAGAAATGAACATAATGCTAAAATTGAATTAAACAGTACTTCCATCCAAAATGTATAGATAGAAGTTTAGTGAATCAATACCTCAAAATCACGATTAGCGACATATATTGGAATGCTGGGCTGGACATTATTCGTCCAATCTCGAAGATCATCAAGACCTGCACAAGAAATAAACAACTGTAAAGAAAACTGCCAAGGCATATATACCATTGATGTGTTGTTGTTTTTTAAGAATAATAGTAAGAGTAAAAGCCAGGGACCTCCAATTGCATCAGCATGAGAATAATAGTAAGAGTAAAAGCCAGGGACCTCCAATTGCATCAGCACGAGAATGTGTAATAATAACCGCATCAATTGTTCTCAGAAATTTCAACTAGTTACAATAAGAAACTTTTGGAGGTATACAATCACACTTACACTATCTGCCCTATAGCACCACAACCAACATTGCATGTACCACTAATTTAGAGGTTTCATTACTATCCCTCCCTGAAGTGAAATGCTACTAGGACAACCTATTCCCCGTAGCCAAAATCGGGTCCAGGATTCCAGGTGACCAAAACCAAAGGACCCTATACACCCCTTCGGCAGTGTAGGCCCAGTGCTTTCCCCTTTCACACCCTAGAAATCTACAACAATGGAGTAAACTGACCACAATTTTTGGTTGTAACAAGGTTTTTAACCTTAACCTTATTCACTCCACTTGGGTTTCTATAATGTTTGCAATTATATTCAAATTTTCATATGAACAGTCCTATAGCGCAATTGTATATATGTAAAGATAACACAGAATTTGGTGTTCGGCCTAGAATAGCTCAAAGAAGTAAATGCAACAGACACTTACCCAAAAGCAGGAAAGTATTTGAGGGCACTATGGTAGAAAAACCTGCACCATAACAAACAAACATAACGTTCAGTTCACGCGTTTCAACTACAGTTGACGCAATCATACAAGAATAAGTTCACAGATAACGAAAATTCTACACAACATTGGGTAACAGAATTTGAGGTAATGCATAGTTATACAAACTTCCCAGCATCTATAAGAATGTTGCGTACCCCAGAAGTCGTAGCATGACGAATAAGAATACTTGTATTCAGTCTATTATTTGCTTTTGAACAAACCTATAAAAACACAAAATCAATCACAAACATAGTAATAACAGTAATGAAACAACAATGCCCGTACCCCAACAGTACTCGTACCCAAGAGTGTTACAAAATCATACCGGATACTTCTTCTCTGGGTTAGTAAGGCAACTGACACGTGGGATACCTTCACTAGTTCCCGTACCCATGAAAACAATTTCAGATTCCCCCTTTATTGAAAAAAATAAAAATAAAAATAAATTAGGCCTCAAATTACAAAATCAAGAAAACCCATTTCAGAAAGATTGAAAAGGAGGAAATGAACTTACTTGAATGAATTGAAGCTTGAATTATGCGTCTAATCGGAGAGAACCCAGGTTTTGGGAATGAGATTATTGATGATTTTTGGAGAGGATTTGTATTTTTAAAATTGGAAAATGAAGAAAGGGGAGAGGAACGAATGCGAATAGCTCCTAACAGAAAACCCATTTTGTGAAGAAAAAAAGTTACTTGGGGATGTTGAGGAGAGAGTTGAAATGAAGCTCATAAATGCTCTGAAAAAGTGGGAGAAGAAGATCGAGTTATGAGCTGAACTGCTGAAGTCACAAAATGGGCAAGTATCGGATGTGGGTCGGGTCATAGTATACTGCTCTGTATCAACAAAAAGGCCGTTATTTTCCTATTTTATGCCGTCTGATTCCTTGAGAAGGAAACCCTAGAAAACAAATACGTCTCTCAATTTCTTCCCTTCATTTTGTGAAAGTCTTTCTAGTAAATTCAGTATATTCAATTTCTTTGTATTGTAATTGAGATTTGAAAATAAAGGTCTCTCTTTTTTGTGTGTCGGAGGAAAGGGCATCGTTAGAATCATCAAACTCAGCACCTTGACTTGTTTATCCAAATGGTGAAAGTAAGAAAAAATCATGTTTCTCAACAAAAATATTATTATCACTTTTTTATTTTAGTCTATTTTTAAGTTAAAATAAAAAAATAATGATAACTCTTTTACTGAAACGAATGGAATATTTATAAACCTATGATACAAATTGTAGAAAATTCATAGCTGAGTTGAGTGGAAAAACTTTTTGGCAGAAACCCTCTCATCAAGGTTGAGTAATTGTCTTATGTGATGTTAAAGATGAGAATTCAATGCCAAATTGCAAATATGGGGATTGTTTTTTATGGAACCCTTTAACATTAGAGACAATTCAATTACCAAGTCTACTCAAAGGGATAACTTATGGGCCTGATGGCGAGTATATGATTGATTGTATCTTATCATCACCTCCTAGGACTACTGCCACTGGTAATGATAATGAACCATTAGTTTTAGTTCTTTATCTTCCAATGTCAGCCTTTGAAAATCCCGATTATGCTTACACTTTCTTATTTTGCCATCCTGGAGAAATACAATGGAGAACCCAATTATTTTCGGAAGAAATTGATGGACACATTTGTGAGATTGAGCAATTGTGACAGTGCAGACTCAAGTTGTCATCATATATTACAAGTACGTGACAGTTCATAAATGTCACCGCAGGATAGGTCTGTTGTAACAGTTTGAAACAACCACAGTCAGTGTAAGCAATCACCGTGACAGTTTATAACGACTTGTAGCAACAATTAATGAAGGTCTTCTCTGGGAACCGTTAGCTATACTTGACCAGCAATGTATTGTGACACTTTTCGCTAAAACCGTCATGGTAGAAAATTTCAAACCGTCACCAAATCCCACATTTGGCCTAGTGATAGTATTAGGCATATTAACACTTGTTAGAGTTTAAGGAGCGACATGATCTTGGGCGGTTTAAAGTCTATTTTTATGACCATGGAGATGAATTAACGCTGGATATGATCGATAATTTTTCTTGTGATTTCCAGCAGATGCTAATATCCGTATGCGCCTTAGAAGCTGGTCTGCAACTTCCCTTGTACAAGTGGAAAGACTCATTTGTCTTCGATGTTTTAGCCAGTCGGAGCAATGTGGATAAATATAACAGATGTTGATTGATAGTTCAGTACATCGGGAACTGGTGGCAGGTATTGAATGAGCGTTACAAGTGCAGCAAGGGAGAGACAAATCTTCAGTGTTATACGCCAGATCCAGCAAAGTGCAAATTCTTAACTGTGAAAAATCTCAAGGCCATGTGTGGTGATTATATTGCTACGAAAAACTTCAAGCGGTGAAGTGTGAGACCTAGATGCAAACCTGGTGACGGTGATGTGCATCTTCTTGCGGAGGTGGATAATTCAAATCTAAAGTATGTGACAAGACGAAATATACACCCGATCTTCTACCAATACCGAATAAAAAGAGGATTCGTCAGGTCCATGAATTCAAGTGATACCGAACTCCTCTGGTGATTGAGGGTTCGTGGGCCTTTGGTTGGGTGTCGTAGTGTGATTGGGAGCCGTGCACTCTATCGACCCTCCGGTATGGCAATTTTTCCTCTGGAAGTTAAACTTTTTTGGTATCAACTTCATATGGAGATGAGGTACGTTTTCTCCTCCCACTTGATTGTTCGTGCTTTACTCTATCTTTGACTAAGATTACTTATTGTTTCACATAGTTGCGGGAAGAAGAAAGCGCCGGGGGTACTACTGGCTTGAAGAGAAAAGCTCTTGTTGTGGGTAGTAAGGTATAATAATTTCATCATTGGTGTTGCCTTCACCTCTTTGTTGATCACAGGTTTCCAAGAGGATCAAGACTGCCTCACGGGTGTCCACTACTACTGAACAGGCTGAGGGTGGGATGCCCAAAGTGACAAGTCCTATTATGAAAGAAATTGGAGGGGATCATGACCTTGAGAGAACGGCTGGTAATGAGACTAAGAGGACGGGGAAATCCAAGGTACTTTTATTCACCCCCAATACCATTAAGGATGCAAATGACCAAAATCCTCCTCCTCCTCAAGGTATACTTCTTCCCGTAATATTCAACCAGAGGGGTATGTTGAAGGACAAGAGACTCATACGTCCCAAAGTACTCCCGTGGATGAACAAGGCATTTCCTTGCGTTGTTTCTAATCTTGAAAATGATATCGACGACCAAGAGACTTCTCCTAAAGAAGATCATGCAGGAGAGACATCCTTTGAGGGGGCGCATGTTGAAATTTCTCTTGAGCATGGGTTCGCAGCTGGTACTATTGCTGGATTACATTCCAATGTCTCCCCTTTCTACCCTATCATTAAGGATGAATGGTGTGCGCTCCATTGATGCAGAAGAAGAGTTTCCAGATAAGGTGCAAGTTATTGGTCTCATGGATGCTAACGTTGATGTTGTGATTCTTGAGACAGGAGCTGAGAATCATGTGCGTAACAAGGAAAAGGGAAGATTGATGATGGAGGTCTTGTTGCTGAAAAATCCTTGACCAATTCTTTTGTCTTTAACTTTGAAAAATCCTTGACCTTTGGTTCCAATGTTTTTATTTGTGTCCATAGCTGACCCCGCCCCTCTATATACACGGAGGCTAAATTGCGTCAAGTATAGGGCTGCACAAACCCGACTCAACCCTCCCACCCAACCCGTACCCGCCCAATTTTACCCGGCCTGCCGATGAACGGGTCGGGTACGTGTGATTTTTTTAAAACCCGTCATCTGGTGGGTCGGGTGCGGGTGTTACAGGCAGCGCATTCTCTTTCAGATTTTTTTTTCTTCTTCAATCGAGCACACAACCACCACCACCGCGAAACCATATTGTCTACAAGAATCATCACCACCACCTTGTATCTCTTCACTTTGCTTCTTCTCGAATCTCTATCAGGTACTGTACTACTGTATCTGTAATTCTGTATTTGCTTTAATATTTTTTTCCCCTAATTGAAATTTATGTTTGTATGATTACATGATTGAGTAGCAATTAATTATGGGTTTCATTAGTTTTGAGTGATTGTACCTTCGAACCCTCTTGAACTTGTCAAATCACCTCTTTAAGAAACCCTCTTGAGATTTGATTTTTGCTGCATTCTTTCTTATATTTTTTACAAACTGCAATGCTTTAATAGTTAAACTGGGATCTAGGCCATTGTTATTTTGGTTTGAGTGACGCACCACTGAATGGATTGTAGAATACTGTAATACACATGGTCAGTATTCACGATTGCCAAATGTGTTTCCCTTTTACAAACAATAATATCAAAATTGTCAGTCTCTGGTATTTATCTGTTTACATTTTCACTCTCTGACAAATTTATTACAAGACTAGGATAGTAAAACAAGTAACTTTAATTACACAGCAGACATACTAGAAGTGTTGCCCAACGTAGCCATCTTTGGTCATGTAAGGTCGCATTCGAGTCCTATGTTCATGCTTTGGAAATCTCTTCACACTGAACCAGGATTCTAAATGTTCACATAGAGATACCTGATTGGTTACGGAACCCCCGAATTGGTTCCTGAAGGGATTAGATTATAAGAATCTGTAGCTTGGGTAGAGATCAATCGGTACGTCCAATATAAATCAAAAACATAAGATAATATAGGATTTTTGCTGAGCACAACAGCTAATTGGCGCTATAGTTTCAAACTAGTATTACACTTCGTATATACCGAGATAATTATAATATACCAAAATCATTCATCATCAACAATAGTCATCCTAGCGTTAAATAGGCTTGTGAGTCAGGCACAAGTAGTAGATTCAGAGAGGAGAGTCATGCACAAGTGCTTTTCTAGGAGAGTTAGTGACGCATAAGTCACCAAAAAGATAACATAGTGAAGTGCAAGTAGTTTTCTAGGAGACTTAGTGACCCTTTTCTTAATACAGGTCATTGTCATCTAAAATTAGTTGTGTCATAAAATGTACTCTTTTTTCTTAATGCAGATCATTCTCATCTAAAATCAGTTAGTTACTTTTTTTTTCTTATTACCTTTCGACTATGAAACTAACGATGTGGTTGCAGCAAACCTTTCACTATCAAGAATTTCTAATGGAACCTCTGCATGCAAAAAGTCAATCGGGAATCTCATTTTGTGATCGAACCTGGTCGTGTCGTAATCAACCAAAATAATCGAGTTCTTACTCTTCCAGAATAGATTAAAGTATAGCAAATAAGAACAAGTTCGTTCCCACAGAGAGGCTAGTGATTGTTAATTACTTTCAATTACGCAAGTAAACAGGGGGGGTTTTTGTTGTGATTTTAACTAAATTATACTAAAACAAGCTAAAGCAGATTAATAAAAACGAATATCAGAGAGAGAAGTATTAGTTAGAGAATTCATCGTCAGTTTTCCAACATGTTATCAATCAAAACATACTCAACATTCATGCATTAGTAACACCAATAACCCTAAAGCATCCTATCGCAGGTCTAATCCGGCAAAACTCCTAATATCATCAGAGAGGGTATCGCGCCACTCTCTGAATCCTTAACACCGGATAACTTGGTGTAATGCACCACACAAGTTCAACCCAATGAAAGCAATGGTCTTTGTGAGTTGAGGTTATTCTAAGTAACCCAACGCAAGTGCAACTCGGATTCAACCTAGGTCAAGCTTCTACACATACTTGCATGGTAATTTTAAGTATCGTTAACAAATATGCTATACTACTTGCAACCAGAGTCCTTCGACAATTCCGGATCGAAAACTCTAATTTAGTTGTAGATATCAATGCATGCTTATTAAATTCGCGACTCAAACAAACAGACAATCAATCATACATGGCATTATAATCAGTAGAACATGAACGATATTAAAAACAACATGAACATGTGAGCATGCGCCATTCAATTGATAAACATGTTTTCCAACTTCAGGTTACATCCCTAACCAATATAGAGGGTTTAGCTCATCATGGGTTTTTCAAAACCCATGGAAATCAATAAAGAAAATACAATCCAACCCCGGAAAGATAGCGAAGAATTGTTTTTGCAGAATCGCCTGTATGAAAAAGTGGCCAGCCTTCAAGTTGCGCTGTCCCCTTTTTCTTTGTTGTGTTCTTGCGCCTCCTTTCTTCTCCTCCAACCTAATTTCCTGTATGATAACGTGAATTAGATGATGTTTTATTTCCAGCCAATGATAGACACATTTTAGTGTCTAATTTGCACCTTAATTTCTATTGAGTTAGTATTCGATTTTGCGTTTATTACGTGTTTTTATGCTTTTGTAGGTACATTAGAAGAATAGAGATTTGTGGAAAAATTGGCTCAAAAAGTGATAAATGCACCGGACAAGTGTTATTGGCACCCCAAGAATGGATAAGGGACACCTTAGGATCGGGCCGAGTCGAATCGGGCCAACTCAACGAGTTGGATCGGCCCGAGTCACCAACTCATCGGGATACTCCTGGTTTCACCGGAACAGCTACTGGATGCACCAAATCACGGATTTTGTGGGTTATTTTGGGATTTAAAGTAATCCAATCACAAGTAGAGTCTAGTACAAGCCTCAACACGTCAAAAACAGAGGAAAATTGGCCGGAAATCACGGGAAACAATAATTTTCCGATTCCGGCTAGGAGAGGGACTGTTTCATCAAATTGGGATAAGTATTGCGAGTTTGATTGGGTTTGGGACTCTCCGAAGGGTTCCTAGAGCCCATATAAACCAAGAGAATCCAAGAGAAATAAGGACGCAGCCCTACAGAATAATTCAGAAAAATTCCGGCCACCTCCGTCACCGCCGACTACCTGCTGCTGCTGCTCTGGTGCCGTGTTCTTCATCCACCATCACCGGGGAAGACGACTCAGCAACATCTACATCTGTTGCTGATTCAAACTGTTCTGTTGCCTATTCTTTCCTTTCTTTTGTTGCTTAGAACTTTCTGTAACAGCTGAACCATCTCTGATTACACTTATAAACGTTTCTGTTCAGCTGTTGCACCATTATTCAACCTTGTAATCAATATTTTGAGCAATGAAGAGATCTTTTGAGTAAGTTTTCTCCACCATGAGCTAAGTTTATTTACTGGGATGATGGAGGAGGTTTTTCTCTTAATTTTATGTGGTAAGTCTATTTTTAATTAATTATTTACAATTCTTTACTTGTTAAAATTGCATAGTTTCGAAATAGAAAAACGGTTTTCATTCAGTAGTGGTGTTTTTGTTTGATGGGTCATGCTGGGTTGACAACCTCTGATGTCCCATGCTTGTGATTTACCTCTGCTTGTTTGCATAAAAACCTATTTTGGCAATATTTGAGCTTAATTTATTTAAAAGAATTGCATGATTAATCACATAAATTGTTGGAAATAACTGATTCCTGATTCCTGGTTTTCTCCATATTTTCCATATATCATCTCTAGTTTATTTTGCTTTACTTTATTCCTGGATTTTATTTAATTAGATTAAGTCAATTATTTTCTAAAATCATTACCTTCACAAGTTCGAGAATCGAACACTTTATTTACCACTTTTAAAACTACATCAATTTTTGGCGCCGCCGACGCGGACTTGTTTTTAGGTTTAGGGTTTTAAATTTATTTTTAGGTTTTTATTTTTTATTTTTATTATTTTACTTTGTTCTATTTTACGTTTTCTTTTGGTATTTCTCTTTTTGCTACAGGTTGAATTTTTGATCGAAAAGGGAAGTAAGCCAAAGCTTTGGAATTAAAGCTAAAGACTTGGAGTTAAAGGGAAAAGCTTAAAACGAAAAAGAAGATCGAAGATTTTATTTTTCTTAATTAGATTTTTAGTTTATTTTAATTAGTTTTAGTTAGTTTAGAAAATTGTATTAGGGTTTTTATTATTTCTGTAATTTTTCTTTTATTTTCGGACACTTTTTGGACTTTCTTTTGGACATTTTTGGACATTTTATTATTTTTAAACCCTACGGAAGGGTAGTTTTAAATATCAAACTGTGTGCAGGGAAGGACGACAATTACGATATTGTCTCGGCCCCTCGGGTTCGCACACTATTGAAAAGGATATTAGTGGCCCGAGTCGACTTCAACGGTTCATCGCCCGTCTGGTACGGGAGGTAAACTTCGACCAACCCACGAATCTCCTGTCAGTGGGTTTTCTGGACGCCTTTGTATGCATATATGCTGAGGACTGAATACGGACTTTAATTTTTGCATAGTAAAGGGCAAGGCCTGGCCATATAAGATAAGGTTTCGGATTTCATCACCGTCTCCTTCTTGCCCGCCTTAGGAAAACGAAACCTACGCGAACCTAAGCCTAAAATCTTGACTAGAAAGAGACCTATAGGGTATCGAGCTTATTGGAAAATCGTTCAAAAGGACTGTACGGGTTACTTTATTAGCCTAACTCGAAGTTCAGGAAGATTATTTTAAGTTGATTAGAGCCGCCTTGTAACCCAGGTAAAAGTGCCAAAGAGACAGGGTTATCAAAGCTCCTTAGAGCTTATCCTGTTTCTCTTCGACTTAATCTAATTCAAATCGTTCTAAGAGGTTTGCTAGAATTGTAACCAGTTGCTTTTTCAAAGAATAGAAGCTGGTCTAGAAACAATCTAAGTGGAACCATCATGCTTTTTGTTTGCTAGATTTAGGTTTAATTTGGTTGAGTCAGGGCACGATTGTGTTTGATTAATTGCTTGTTAGGATTTAATTTTTGCATGCCAAGAACGCCCTTAAGGCGAACTTGGGATAGAGACCCTCAAGGTAGGTTAATTAGTGGAAGACTTGTAGTTCACCTTAACCTTGAGAAGCCAACTGAGAGGGAACTAGTCACTCCCGAGACTGTGTCAGCAATGACATCTCTGAAGGATTTGTTGAATCCGACCCGGACCTCACGTCCATCTTGCATTAAGTTAGCCGCTACTGAAGCGAGCTACGAACTGAAACCTGGAATCATACAGATGCTTCCATTATTCTTAGGAAAAGAAAACGAAAATCCATATTTTCATGTTAGGGAATTCGAGGAAATATGTAGCACAATCAGGATTAGAGACTTGAATGACGAGTCTATTAAACTTAGATTATTTCCCTTTTCACTAAGAGATAAAGCCAAGTCGTGGCTGTATAGCTTGGCCCCTCAGTCAATTGAAACCTATGCGCAACTTACTTCAGCTTTTATTCAGAAGTTCTTTCCTAGGAACAAAATTTCGTCTATTAGGCAGAAAATATGCATGTTTTCCCAGCTAGAGGGAGAGTCTCTGTATGTGTATGTAGAAAGGTTCAATGACTTATTGTCCCAATGCCCAGACCACGGAATAGAGGAGTTAAGGCTAGTTCAGATCCTCTATGAGGGTTTGGACTACGCATCTATAACCTTGGTCGAGTCTTTGTCAACCGGAGGGTTCGACAGTAAGACTCCTGCTGAGGCGATGAAACTTCTACGTGACATCGCCGAAAAGACCCAGCAGTGAGAGAGCATTAAGGAGCCAAAAAGAACAATTCTTCTAGGAAGAGGAAATGTTAATAGGGTAGAAGGATCTTTTGATCCAAAGGCCCAAATAGAAGCCTTATCTAGAAGGCTAGAACTGGTCGAAATGAATCAAGCTAGTAGTTCAGAGCCCAACCAATTCGAAGAGCTGGCTTTTGCTCTTTATTATAACACTAGATTTGATAACCAGAGAAAGTTCGACCCATATTCGGAATCTTATAACCCTGGTTGGAGAAACCACCCGAACCTTTCCTGGTCGAAAAGCCAGGCTCAAGGTCAGTTTAGTAATGCTAAAGGTCCTCCAGGCTTCAGTTATAAGAATTCGGCTGGTCCAACTCAGCCCGGAATGACGATAAGTATGAGCAGAGATTCCAGAGCATAGAAAGAGCTATTTCTAGTTTACAAACCTAAGTTAGTGACATTGTTGCGGCTCTGAGAGAGTGAGAATCTGGTAGGTTCCCTAGTCAACCCGAACCCAATCCTAGAGGAGTCAATGAAATATCGACTGGGGAGAAATCATCCAGTCACATGAATGCAATTACGACCCTCAGGAATGGTAAGGTAGTGGATAACAAGGTAACTAGGCCCGTTAGTGAACAAACTGTAGTTCATCCTGACCCAATAGTTGAAGAGACTGATAAAGTCTCTGACGAGCCTGAGGCAACCCCTCAGATAACTGATTTCATGCCTAGAGCCCCATACCCAAGGTTGTTAGCACCTACTAGGAAGGAATCCAATTTTAATGAAATAATGGAAGTTTTTAAGAAAGTCACGATCAACCTTCCATTATTAGATGCAATTAGGCAGATTCCTGCTTATTCCAAGTTTCTTAAGGACATGTGTACGCGAAAGCGAAAACTTAGCGTACATAAGAAAGCTTTTCTAGCTAGTCATGTAAGTTCAATTATACAGAGTAGTACGGCCCTTAAGTACAAAAACCCAGGTTCCCCAACCATAGCTTGCACAATAGGAAACTACCGGGTATAAAGAGCCTTACTCGATTTAGGAGCCAGTGTGAACTTACTGCCGTACCATGTGTACCTCCAGCTAGGACTAGGCGATTTGAAACCGACTCAGATGACTTTGCAGTTAGGTGATAGGTCTGTGAAAATTCCTCGTGGTGTCATAGAGGATGTTTTGATTGAAGTGGATAAATTTATTTATCCAGTGGACTTTGTTGTGCTTGATACCAGACATGTTCCTGATCCAGAGAATCATATACCGGTTATACTAGGTCGCGCGTTCTTAGCAACATCTAATACGATCATTAACTGTCGTAACGGTGTTATAAACTTGTCTTTTGGTAACATGACTATTGAGCTGAATATCTTCAACATTAGTAATCAACCACCTGAGCTAGATGACCCCACCTTAGAAACCGTTAACATGATAGAGACCCCAGTTCAGGAGTCATTACCAAACACTTTGATAGAAGACCCGTTAGAAAAATGTCTAGCCCACTTTGGATTAGAGTTTGATGAGTTAGGCCCATCAGAGACCTTACTTGTGGTTGTAGCTTCAGATTTGGATAGTGACCAAGAGAATAGGCCAGTAACCGTGCTTCAGGACAATAAGAAAGCTTTAGGATGGACCATAGCAGATATTAAGGGAATTGGCCCAACAGTTTGGATGCACCAGATCCATTCAGAGGAAGAGTCCAAACCGTCTAGGGAGATGCAGCGTAGGCTCGACCCATTAGAAGATCCATTAGAGAAATGCCTAGCCAACTATAGAATTGATGGCGATAATGATAGTGTTATTAATGAAGTGAGCACTTTGTTAGGTTCTGCACCACCAGATTGTAATTTAGAAGAAGCAATTGACTATTTTCGAGAATCTGACGATCCGGAAATGAGGGAAATTGTTATTAGTCTATCTAGAGACACTGAAAACTCTAAGTTTGGGGGTGACTATCATTCTCCATGTGCTATACCATTAACTCTTAGGAAGGTCCCTAGCTTGGGACCTGACATATGCACGTCGGCCATTGTACAAGATCATCTTCGAGCTAGATCCACTGATCCTCCTGTTCAGAAAGAAGTTCAGTTGCCAAAAACCAATCCTCTGGTCGATGTGGTTTACCTAAATAGGGATCAAAGTGTGTTCAGATTGTTTATCTTCGTAGCTTGCTGCTGTTTCCTTCTATTGTGGATAACACTATTTGATTCAGATGATCCACAGTTGTTCCGATTATTGCTATATGATTTAAGGAGGTAACTTATGCTCATGCGACACGGTAATATCTTTCCCTAATTCCTTTTCGTGCAGTGTTTAGAAACATTGAGGACACTGTTTATTTTAAGTTTGGGGGTATTGGAAGACTTTTTAGGATTAATAAGATTTGGAATTTAGAAGCATGTGAACAATTCAGGGTGACACTAACCACTCTAGGTAGATGGAAACTTAGCCATTTTGCTATAAGGATTGGTGTGCCCAGCTAGATGGTCTATTCATAAAGGAGACAGAGTTCAGGTGTTAGAAATAACATGATAGTTGTCACCACCACATCACGTTCTGTTTTATTATTTGCAATTTCGTGTTTCTCTGAGAGTATTGGTGGGTCCTAGCATCGACATGTTAATTAGCGCTGGAATGACATTTAGGGTGTTGAGATCATGCCCCACATGAATAATACGTTAATGTTTTAGAGTTATTTGTGTGGTCCCCCTGTCTCCGTCGCCTAAGCAAGCGTGGAATGCAGGATCCATGGGAACACACATGTATTAGGTGTCAGAAAAAAAAAAATCTAAAAAAGTTAGAAAAAAATTGAGAAAAAATAGTATTTGGTATTTTAAAGTTCTCCCTATCTCCGTCGCCTAAGCAAGCGTGGAACGCAGGATCCATGGGAACTTGTAAATATTTTAGTTAGTAGTAACCGTTGAAAATAAATGGAGAGTATCTCGACACACTAGGTTTCATCTCGGTACTGACTTTCAGACAGATATGGGACACATCGTTCGCCTTGGTCAACATCATTTGCGACTTTCTACAGTCTACATTCATCTTCTAAGTCTTTTCATGTGATGGGTGGTTAGATAACTGTCTGAGTAGAACTCTGTTGTCTTAGATATGAATTTTAGTATGCTTGAGTTAACACTCGTGTATAGTGATTGGATCCATAAAGGGTAATGGTCCCTATAGCCGAATATCTGAGTAGCCAACTAACTAGCTTGTTTAGTGTTTACCCTTAATCGTTCACGTGTTGCTAAGATCTAGATTCAGGTTTTGTGGGTATACCTCTTGTAAACCCTCACGAGACAAAACTCGTCCACTAGGGACACCTAGGGGTTTAACGGCTTGCTGCATACGCTAAATGTAGTCGCGATTCCTGCGAAAGTGAGTTAGGATTTTTACTTTATTTTTAGAAAAGTTTACTCGAGGACTAGCAAAATAATAAGTTTGGGGGTATTTGATACACATTTTAGTGTCTAATTTGCACCTTAATTTCTATTGAGTTAGTATTCGATTTTGCGTTTATTACGTGTTTTTATGCTTTTGTAGGTACATTAGAAGAATAGAGATTTGTGGAAAAATTGGCTCAAAAAGTGATAAATGCACCCGGACAAGTGTTATTGGCACCCCAAGAATGGATAAGGGACACCTTAGGATCGGGCCGAGTCGAATCGGGCCAACTCAACGAGTTGGATCGGCCCGAGTCACCAACTCATCGGGATACTCCTGGTTTCACCGGAACAGCTACTGGATGCACCAAATCACGGATTTTGTGGGTTATTTTTGGGATTTAAAGTAATCCAATCACAAGTAGAGTCTAGTACAAGCCTCAACACGTCAAAAACAGAGGAAAATTGGTCGGAAATCACGGGAAACACTAATTTTCCGATTCCGGCTAGAAGAGGGACTGTTTCATCAAATTGGGATAAGTATTGCGAGTTTGATTGGGTTTGGGACTCTCCGAAGGGTTCCTAGAGCCGATATAAACCAAGAGAAGCCAAGAGAAATAAGGACGCAGCCCTACAGAACAATTCAGAAAAATTCCGGCCACCTCCGTCACCGCCGACTACCTGTTGCTGCTGCTCCGGTGCCGTGTTCTTCATCCACCATCACCGGGGAAGACGACTCAACAACATCTACATCTGTTGCTGATTCAAACTGTTCTGTTGCATATTCTTTCCTTTTCTTTGTTGCTTAGAACTTTCTGTAACAGCTGAACCATCTCTGGTTACACTTATAAACATTTCTGTTCAGCTGTTGCACCATTATTCAACCTTGTAATCAATATTTTGAGCAATGAAGAGATCTTTTGAGCAAGTTTTCTCCACCATGAGCTAAGTTTATTTACTGGGATGATGGAGGAGGTTTTTCTCTCAATTTTATGTGGTAAGTCTATTTTTAATTAATTATTTACAATTCTTTACTTGTTAAAATTGCATAGTTTCGAAATAGAAAAACGGTTTTCATTCAGTAGTGGTGTTTTTGTTTGATGGGTCATGCTGGGTTGACAACCTCTGATGTCCCATGCTTATGATTTACCTCTGCTTGTTTGCATAAAAACCTTTTTTGGCAATATTTAAGCTTAATTTATTTAAAAGAATTGCATGATTAATCACATAAATTGTTGGAAATAACTGATTCCTGATTCCTGGTTTTCTCCATATTTTCCATATATCATCTCTAGTTTATTTTGCTTTACTTTATTCCTGGATTTTATTTAATTAGATTAAGTCAATTATTTTCTAAAATCATTACCTTCACAAGTTCGAGAATCGAACACTTTATTTACCACTATTCTAAAACACATCAGCCAACTTCTCCCTCTTATACGTGAGGGAAATTCCAGCCGAGAAAATGCTAAGTCCAGCCCAGCCGAGAATCCTTGCGTTTTTAGCTTTCCTTACGTGAGTAGACTTGTGTCCTGCCTTGTGTAGTAAACCTGACCCCCAAATATCCCTTGGACCTCCAATATGTGCTATAGCTACCTCTCCAAAAGTCTTGCCACGAGAAAGGCCTGAATTCCTTTTATAGAACTTGAGTTAGCCACTTTCATAATCCTAGTGGAATTAGGAAATGTGCTAAGTTTCCTTATTCCATCCCAACAATATATAGCAACTCCAAATTCTTTCCTAATCCCATATGACTTCCCCAAGCTAGCTACTACTCCACCAAGGCTAGCCACTAGTCCACCAAACCACTCTAGCACCTCCAACTAACCACTTAGCACCTTAGCACCTACGGTTCAGCCAACTTAGCGCCTGGGCGCTAGCAGCACAAGCTAGTTTGCCACCATGTGACTTTGCCCATAACTTCCCCATACGAGATCAGAATGACCTCGTTCTTTCGCTGTTGGCTTCGTAATTCAATTTCCTACACTGTGGAGGGTGAAATGCCTGAATTAAGCAGAGTTTTAGTGGCTCCTCGGTAATTCTTCTCATACAGCTCCATTCTGCAGGTTTCTGAACTGTAACCTGAAAAGACAACTAAACTTCGAAAGTAATGTTAGAACATAGTAATTCACTCAAATATAGCAAATAAGGGTCAGGAAAAACTACTTAAAATCTATGATTTATGCACCTATCAAATTCCCCCACACTTGCCTTTTGCTAGTCCTCGAGCAAACTACAAATCTAAACTAATCTAAAATACAACTCTGTTTCGTCGAGTAAACGGTTACACTTAGCATGTGCAACAAGCCTTTAAACCCCTAGGTGTCCCTAGTGGACGAGTTATAGTCTCGTGAGGGTTTACCAGAGATGTACCCACAAAACCTACTTCAACTTCCAAATTTTCCAAAGCACCTGCATCCAAATAGCTACGAAGACATAAAGTTTCTACATACCAACAATAAGAAGTTAGAAATATAAAGAACATTATTCTCATGCTTAATCCTTGAGTTTGGAGAAAACCACCAAATAAAAGAGTCCCGGTTCGAGAGTGACCGAATAATTCTGCCTCACCAATAGGGTTTTATGAATTTGACACTCAAAAGACGCACTCTATGGTTCTCACATATGTGCAGGCAAGAATAAAAATAGAAGGCCTACACATGTTGACGGGTAGGAAGGAAAGGTAACCTTCCGAGTCATATTAAGATGTGATCCCATAGAAAATGGGACAAGAAATACGTTTGTAGAAAATGGGACAAGAAAATGGGAAAGAAAGGTAAACTTTTGTAGATGTAATTCCTATTAATCCAATGCTTATTTGAGGGGTATTTGAGAATATTTTGCCTAAGTTCTCCATGATTTCAGAAATATGAATGAAATTGGTTTATTCTGAAACACATTCTAGATATAAAACAGGCCTTAGAGACAAACATGATTTGCTTGAGCTATGTATTGGATTTTGATTTTGAGTTTTGGTGGGTACATGATATTCATATTCTCTCTGCTCTTCAGAGGGGAGTATTAAATTTCGAAATACGTTTACATATTTTTATTGTTTATTGTGCCTTCATGGTTCCGGTTATGCTTTTTGAGTAAGAACTGTCGTGTTACCGTGTTTTTTTTGTTGATTTCTCTTTGAGACTTTGGGTGATAAATGTAATAGATGAGCTGTTGCCGTTGATCTTAGTGCTGAATTGAGGGGAAATAACAATTATTAAGAGTTTAAGAAGGTTTAAAAAGATGGGTACGATTCAAATTAAGATATTGAATAACTAAAGTGCTAAAGAAAGGAATCGAATTAATTCTTCTTTGTAACCTACTCCACCCTGAATACCACACCCCTCACGCCACGACCTTTTTCTCTGTCAGTTCAGTCCACCTTCACCAGCCATACAGTCTGTAAGGAAATAAATTCATCGGTTCCACGTGTTTACATCTTAAAGAAGAAAATATCCCATTATGGTGCGCCGAGAAGTACAAGAGCAAAATTAATGATAAAGGAAGACATCTATAATACATTTGTCACATATCGACTGACACCATAAGCAGTAAAGTCAGACTGAATTAACGCATATGAGACACGTGGAAAAAATGCCAGTCACGAGAAAAAGCATCATTGATAGCCAAGGCAATCATCTGCGCCCTACTATCACTTACGCTCTACAATCATATGCGCCCTACTATCGTCTGCGCCCTACTATCGTCTGCGCCCTACTATCACTTGCGCTCTACTATCACCTGCGCCCAACTATCACCTGCGCCCAACAGCCGCTTGCGCTCTATCACTTACTCACTATAAGTTTCATTCCTGAAAGCACAACCATGCTCCACGTCAACAATAAACAAAGAATGTATGAGGATAAGATCAGAACTACCACGTGGAAGATTATCAACACACAGTGATACCTGGCAGAACACATGGAAAAATAATGCTAACACAAACCAAGATAACTTCAACACGTGTAAGGCATACATAGCCCAAAAGCAAGAAGCAACATGTCAAATTCCACATGTCACACAAGCCAGTACCCACAAAGGACCTACGATCGCTCAATCCAAAGAGGAGCTGCGTGTCAGCAAGCGGAACCTGCAAGAAGCACCACAAAAGGAGTAAAATGAGTTGTGCCCAAAGTCAAGATAAGATCAAACAGGTCAAATAGAGATAAGAATAAGTGAGCGAGAGGGACCCATCATATTTTGCTATAAATACCGACCCCCAAGTAGAAAGAAATACACAACAGAAGTGAGAGGGAAAACTCTGAAAGAAAATCAAGAAGTGGAAAAAGCCAATATTAGGTTAAGTATTCTATTAACTTTAAGTTCTAAAATTCTTTATATTAACATATGTACAAAGTAAATGTTTATAAATAAGATACCATATTTTTCCCGTGGACGTAGGCATAATAGTCGAACCACGTTATATATTGAGTTGATTTCATTTTAATTTAATTATGCATTTAATATTCTTAGAGACTTCGATATTTTCCTTCCAATTGCCAACAAAAGTATTTAATTAACATTTCAAGTCATCAAAGTTTTTCTTGATGTTCTATCGGATTTATGGTGGCCCTTGTTCATCAGATTTTTGGTAGTTACAGTTTGGCGCTAGAAACAGGGAGGGTAGTAAAGAATTTATTCTACCTGATCGAGTTTTTATTTTCAAAATCTGTAAATTTTATGAGTATAGAAAATTCTCCCTCATTTATGAGCTTATTTTTATTCATTCAAATTTTTCTCATTCATATTTTCAAGATATTCGTATTCATCATTTTATGGAAAAAGTTTTGTAATCAAACGTGTCCATAGCATTTTATGTTAACATGATATTTTAAATCCTATAAGAAGAATCTGGCTTTAAATAAATTTCCATTAGCTTTAATTTTATTTCTAAATATTGTGTTTCGATTGGCAGTTGATTCAAGAAGTTTGTAAATTTTGTTTATAAGCCCGTATTGATTTTTAAGAAAATTGGTTGATGATTAAACTAATTCCTTGTCTTTTTCATGGAATTATGGTATTTACAAATTAAAGTCTTATCATATAAACCTATGTGTGAATACTAAATTAAATTAGTTACTTCATATTAGCAAAGAAATCTCATTAACAACAACAAAGAAAGTAAAAGAATCATTCATAACATCACCAACAAGTCAGAAGTAATGGAAACCACATACAATCAAATTACAACAGCCGTTGCTACGCAATTAGAGGTAGAAATTACAAGAGATCCTCAAATGCCTAGGCAGGAGAATCAAGCAATTCACAATAAAGGTGAAGGAACGGACGTTATAAATAACATTCCATCACAAGCACATGGGGAAAGAAATCAAATGCAAATCAAGGAAGAAACGCAACAACAAAGGCTCCAAGGGGAAGGACTTAATAACCATTCCCATAGGACCGATCAGACTACATGTCAAACCAATTAAGAGATACCACAAAGTCGGGAAAACCCCATCAGCATCATCCTACAAGAATTGAATGAGATGCACAAGGTACAAAAGGCTAATGCAGAGACAATAGCTCGATTAGTTCAAGAAAATCAAGCTTTTAAGAATAGAGCAAATGAAGAAACATCTACTGCCAGTTTACAAAGTCAGGAGGAGCGTTCAAAGAGATCAGCGAAAGGCAAAACAAAGGTTAATCAGGACCAGAGGGTCATGGTGGTTGAGCCGCCAATTTATGCTAATGATCACTTTGAGCAAAGTAAGAATAATCAGCGTTACTGACCAGGCAGATTGGATTTTGATGATATTATACCACCACGCAACAACTGGAACAAGTATGTTGAGGATCTGGAAGCAATAAAAGGGGAATTAAGAGCCATGAAAAGCAAGCAGGAGGGAGGACGACTGGAATAAGTTTTGAGAGAAGCACAACGGACACCATTGGATCCATACTTAGCCTTTTCTTCAATTCCACAAAAGTGCAACTTTCCGGCTTTCGATTGTTATGATGGGACAAAAGATCTCGCTGCACATTTGAAATACTACAATCGAAACATGACTAGATGGGAGCAGGATGATGTAATCATGTGTCGGTATTTTCCATCAAGCCTAAAAGGGTCAACGTACTATGGTATGACAGTCTACCAGAAGGTTCAATACGATCATATGCACAACTTACCCGGAGGTTCCTGGAAACATACATGTACAACAGGCCAGCAAATGCAGGCATGGAAAGACTATTTGGGTTAGCATCATCAGTGGAGGAACCCATTCGATACTACACCGATAGATGGCAAGCCATTTGTCAGGCCATTGGAAACGTTACCCTCGAGATCGCAATCAATAGTTACAAGTGGGGAATTTCCAGAAGCACGTGCCCACTTTTTACGGAGATACACACAACAAATCCAAAAACTGAAGGAGCCTTGAGGGACATCATTGAAAAGCATGCAAGGTTACAAGACATTCAAAGGCAAATTCCAAGAGCAACTACCCATCACCATAGAACGGCAAGCAGAGCCAACCTGGCGGAGTCTTCTGCCAATCCTGAAAAGAGGGCCTCAGATGAGCGCCCACACAATCAATTTAAGCGTGGAAGGTTTGATCAAGAAAAAAGGTTTAACCAGCAATTTGAAGATCGGGTTTTAAAGCTAAATACTCCTTATCCACAAATTCTAAATGCAATAAAAAACAGACAGGATTTTGAATGGCCAATCACAAAGGGAAGACAACCAATGCGTGATAAAAATTCAAAGGAATACTGTGAATACCATTGCTACTATGGACATTCTACACATAGATGCAAGAATTTGCACTTTCAGGTACAAAAAATGATTGATGCAGGATGACTCAACGAATTCTTGTGTTTACCTGGTCCCCCCCAAGGTCAAGTGATGGAAAGACAATAAACATTCCAGGGAGCAATCCCAACATTAACACAATCACTTTAACGGAGTTGTATCAACTGTCAATGAATGCAGCAATTGACAGGAAACTGCACAAGAGAATAATTAACCATGAAGTATTTAAAGTTGCAGGAAGGATCACTGAGACATGGGAAGAATGGATGGCTTCCCCGCTAACATTTTCAGCAGAAGAGGTAGATCGAGAAGTAGAAACTCACAACGACCCTTTGGTTCTCACCCTGCCTGTGTCAGGCTGGAATATCACAAAGATTCTGATAGACGGGGGAATTTCTCTTAATGTGTTGTTTTATGACACATTTTTGAAAATGAGATTGAAAGAAGATCAGTTGGAGCCATCTGGCTACACCATCTATGGATTCAATGGGTAGCGTCAAAACCAAGGGGAGAAGTCACACTCGAAATTATGGCTGGACCCTTGAGTGTCGCAACAAAGTTCAGTGTAGTAGAAGCGCCCTCACCTTATAATGCCATCATCGGAAGACATTGGGTCCATCAGTTGAAAGGGGTAGCATCGACGTATCATCAGTACTTGCAATTTCCGACGCCTCAGGGAGAGATGGAAATTAAGGGAGATCAAAGCATGGCGAAAATATGCGCCCTCACGGAAGCACACATAAATCAGGAAAAAGCTAAGCAAGTGAAAGCAAAGAAGAAAGAAAGGAAAGTCCAAGCTAAGGAAGGAGCAATAAATCATTATTTGGCTGAAGTCGCAGCCAGCAAGTCAGGCAATGAAGAAGGAAGAGATTCTGTAGTCAAAGGAGATGAGTTAGGAGCAGTAAAAGGGGGTGAAACCTCAAGGGGGATCCTACATTCTTAGGATCCCCCAAATCTGTTTTTTTGGCTGTTGAGGAAACCAAAAGTATCAATGTTGAAATGCCAGAATTTCCAAAGGCAATTAAAATTGGAACCCTGATGACCCAGAAAGGGAGAAAGATCTAATCAGTTTACTTGAAGAATACGCATATGTATTTGCGTGGAAAGTATGAGACATGCCAGGAATTGACCCAAGCATTGTTCAACATGAACTGCGTATACATCCGGGAACCACACCATTTCGGCAACGGATGCGGAAAGTAGCACCTAAATACCACGATATGGTAGAAAAAGAATTGAAGAAGCTAATGGACGCAGGATTCATTCGAGAAGTGTGCTACCCAACGTGGATATCAAATATGGTTATAGTCCCAAAGAAGAATGGAGGGGTGAGAATTTGCATAGACTTCACCAACTTGAATAAAGTATGCCCAAAAGATAGCTATCCACTTCCAAGCATTGATCAATTAGTAGATGCTGTTGAAGGACACAAAGCCCTTTATTTTATGGATGGACAATCAGGATATAACCAGATTGCACTAGCTGAGGAAGATCAAGAGCATACTGCGTTCTTTATCCCACGAGGAGTGTATTGTTATACGAGAATGCCATTTGGGTTAAGAAATGCAGGGGCAACCTACCAACGATTAGCGGATGCAATCTTCAAACCTTGGATATGACGCACATTGGAAGTCTACGTAGATGACATGCTGGTAAAAAGCATGATGGCAAAGGATCATTTACAAGACTTAAGGGAGATTTCCAAGCTTTGCGCAAATACAAAATGAAAGTCAACACAGAAAAATGCATCTTTGGAGTTACATCAGAGAAGTTTTTGGGTTATCTAGTCACGAAAAAAAGAATTGAAGTTGATCCGGCAAAAATACAGGCTATTGTAAATATGCCATCCCCAAGAAATGTTAAGGAAGTACAGAAGCTGAATGGATGCCTAGCAGCGCTTAGCAGGTTTATCGCAAGGTCATCAGATAAGTGCAAACCATTTTTTGATACTCTAAAGAAGAGAAGCAAGTTTGAATGGAATGAAAACTGTGAACAAGCCTTTCAGAACATCAAAATCTATCTTGCGACTTTGACCGCGTTACAGAAACCGCAGCCTGAGGAGATCTTGGCCTTGTACATAGCCGCAACAAAAGATGCTGTGAGCGCAGTGTTGGTGCGAACAAATGATAAGGTGGAAAAGCCAATCTACTATATTAGCAAGACTTTCAACCTTGCGGAGAGGAATTATACCAAGATTGAACAGTTAATATTAGCACTGGTATTTGCCATGCAGAAGCTGCGCACATATTTTGTAACGCACTATGTACGAGTACCAAGCAAGGCTCCACTGGAATCATTTAAAAAATGCAGGAAAAGTTGGAAGAATTGCAAATTGGAATGCTCAGTTAGAACAGTTTCACATTCTTTTTGAATGCAAACTGCTCAAAAGTCCCAGGTTTTAGCAGATTTTCTTGCAGATTTGCCGTCAGATGATGACTTTGAAATCCAGGGATTACCAGGAATAGAAGAGGATGAATCTCAGGACATTTTGAATCCTGTCAATTCTAGGAGGTGGGAAGTTTTTGTTGATGGAGCCCGAAATAAAGAGGGGGCAGGAATTGGGATCGTAATAACAACACCTACGGGAGAACGATTAATACATGCATTTCGTTTAGAGTTTGGAGAGCACACCAACAATATAGTAGAATATGAAGTTGTGGTTCATGCCCTCCGGTTAATCATTGTTCTAGGAATTATCGATGTACGGTTGACAAGTGACTCACAATTGATCATCCAACAAGTTGAGTTGAAATATCAAGCAATTGATAAAGATTTGGTTGAATACAAAAATCTCGTACAAAAGTTAGCATCCCAAGCTCCAAGCATCGTTTTTCGCCATTTGTCCAGAGATAAGAATCGTCATGCAGACGCGTTAGCATTTATTTCCTCAATGATCAAAGGTCTAAATACATCTGCCGTCAAGATTGGACGCATTTATGAACCGTCAATCAGAATATGGACAGTTGAGAACATGGAAGATGAAATAAGTGAAGATCTTGAGGATCCAGCCACAAAGAATGACGTAAATATACCCCAAAAACCAAAGGATAGACTCATAGAAGAAAATAGGAGGATTGCGCTGCATCAGTACTTGCAAAAAGGAATATCACCTATGGACACAAAGGAAGCAAGGAAAATACAATCAAAATCTGTTAAATATCAGTTAAGGGATGGTATTTTGTATCGAAAGTCCTTCCTGGGACCATTATTTTGATGCTTAACACGACGAGATGGACAACAAATCTTAACAGATATACAGTACGGTGACGCTGGGAACCACAGCAGAAGACGATCATTGGCCCTCAAAGCAAAAACGCAAGGATATTATTGGGTCTCAACGCAAAAGGATGCAAAAGATATGGTCAAAAAATGTGAAGAGTGTCAACGCTTTGCAAAGAAGATCTGAGTGCCGGCGACAGAACTCAATTCAGTGCTTAGTCCATGTCCACTTGTAAAGTGGGGAGTAGATATTGTCGAACTCCTACCAGAAGAAACGCGGAAAAGGAAATATTTAATCGTAGCAACAGATTATTTTACCAAGTGGGTAGAATCCAGGGCACTTGCGCATATTAGAGACTCGGATATGTTCAAATTCCTGTTTGAAGACATAATTTACAGATTTGGAATTCCAGTAGCAATAGTTTCGGACAATGGACAGCAACTGCAGGGAAAAAATATTGACATGTTATTTGAAGCCTTCAATATCCAAAAAAGAAATTCTACTCCACTTTACCCCCAGAGTAATGGACAGGCTGAATCTACGAACAAAAAAATTACGCTCAATCTCAAGAAGACTCTGGAAGGACATCACAAACGATGGTGTGAGCAACTTCATAACACTCTATGGGCATATCGCACCACAAGGAGGTCCGCCACTGGTGAGTCACCGTTCTTACTTACTTATGGGGCAGAAGCAGTCATACCAACGGAGATAATATTACCAACAACCAAGACGGAGGCATGGGAAAGGAATTTAAATGAAGATTTAATGCTTGAAAAGTTGGATGACCTGGAAAAAAGAAGAGAAGTTGCATTGCAAAAAATGGAGAATTATCAAAGAAGGTTAACAAGTGAATATGGTAAAAAAGTAAAGTTGCGCCATTTTGTTGAGGGACATATGTTTTGCGACAAATTCCAAAATATCAAAAGAATAAAAAGGCAGGAAAATTTACGCCCACTTGGGGAGGTCCTTATATTATACATGACATTGCAGGACAAGGATCCTATTATTTGTGAAATATGGATGGAGAAGTCGTGCGGCATCCATGGAATGCGCAATATCTTAAACCATATTACCCCTAACCTTTTATGCAATCCTACAATAATTTGCGCTCATACAGGGTAAAGAAATTAAATGCAATCTCTCATAGGAGACCCATGTAAATGTCTTGAGTGTTGACTATTGGGTACATCCGCTAGCAACAGATGCCCTACATGACATTAATTATTGTATAAGGCGTCACCCAATTCAGGGGATGCTCATGGACCACATGGGTAGTTTCCTCCTGGACGGAGAGAAATTACTATGTGAATGCACCCTCAAAAGGATCCCAAGGTACAATAAATCCTTGTGATCTCAAACTACACACTCATTAATCAATTTGTCTTATGATTTTATTGCAGGAACAAAAGTAAAATAACAAACGCATGGAGAGAATATCAGAAAATAATTATTTCTATTTATGTTTCATAACAGTTTACGAGAGAAAAAAAGGTATACAATGATAGCCAGACGCAAGAAAAACTTTAATAAGCAGGATCAGTGTTAGGAGCCGAGCCAACACCAGAAGCGGGATCGGAAGCTAAAACGGAGGTAGCACCAGGAGCATGCTCAGGAACCGTCTTGCACGCATAGGTTTTGGTCAAACCGTCCTTTTTAACCCTATCAAGGGTACTATTAATTGCCAGAGCAATACCCCGTTTCGTCTCAATCTTCATATATTCCATCTTCTCACGTGAAGCTATGAGTGTATCCTCGCACGTCTTTATCCTACTTTCAGCTGTTGAAGCCATACTCTCAGCCGAAGAAGCTTGATTTTGCTAGTACGTAAGCTTTTCCTCCGCCACTGTCAGGTCATCAGAAACAGCCTTGATAGCAGTCTGCCAGTTAATATCTGCTTCTTGCGCTTTGGAAGTTAGGAGAGTAATTTGGTATTGCGCATCAACCAGTTTAGCGGTGGCTTCTCCAAATTGTTCATTTACTTCCTTCATCTTGACATTAGATTTAGAAAGCTCCTTCTCAACCTCAGCGGACAAAAGTTTGGCTTTCTTCAGCTCCTTGTCAGACTCCTCAGCCTTGGCTGCTGCTCTCTTAAACTTTCCCTCAAAATCTACAGAGCAAATAAAAAGTTGTTAGACTATATAAAAAGCATGTAAGAGTAATTCTTTGATATAAAATAATCTACCTATAGCAAGGGACTCAAACTTTTGTAAATCCTGTACACTTTTATCATTAGAAAGATCAAGGAATTCAAATTCGCTCAGAAGTTTAGCATAATCATTCGTGGATTGCTGGAGATCTTGTTTATATTACGCAATCTCAACCTGATTCGTTAATCCTCTATCTTGCAACAAATTGATCTTCTCTGTGCGTTTATCAATCTCTCTTTGTAAACACTGAATATCGATATCTCGATGAAGGACTTTATTTGAGAGGCTGCGAACTTGTGCTTGAGCTTCCGAAAAAGTTTTCCCTCTAGCATGAGCTGTGTTATCTCTTTCCTTGAGCTGTGTTATCTCTTTCCTTGATAAGCTGCGCTACAAAACTTGAATGTTTGGAGTCATACTGCGACCTAGATCGAGAAAATTCAGCAAGGATACCTTTGCGCTCTACGCAAAGCCTGCGAGTTTCCTCTTCTAATTTCTCTACCTTCGCCATGGATTCAGCAACGCAGTCATTACTCCATAAAATAGCAGCATTAAATTCCTCCTTGTTGTTAATAAAGTCTTTGTTCAAAGACGCATGCTTCAACAAGAGTTTTTTGTACGCAGTATTAATTTCATTCCTCTCATCCAGCAATTTATTGAAGTTTTCCTTGACCTCTACATTCTCTTCGACGACCTTCATTACATGCCCATGTAAAGATGTGGCTCTAGCCCGCAGTTTAATAACAGTGTTTAAATCCTCCTCTGATCCCATAAAGAAGTTCAGAAATATGCGCTGAAAGTAAAAGAAAATAACAGAAGATGAAAAATTGTAACCTTGGCTTTGAAGAGTAGACAGTTGCTGTCGGAGCGCTTCATTTTCTTGCTTTAATCCAGCAGCGCCATCCTCCGACAGTCGGTGGCGAAGTGTGTCATCCTCCGCTCTAACTTCAGCAAGTTCTTCTTCGATGCTTCTGCATTTATCCTCCATCATCCGTGAACGAGCCTGGAAGAACTTGTATGCTACCAGAGAGCAACTCTCATTGTAAGCAAGCTGCATAATCAAAGATAAGCATCAGAATAGGAAATAAAGGAACAAAAATCAATAAGGAAACAAGTTATGAGAAGTATACCTGCATAAGAGCCTGCTGCGGACGTGCATATACACCTCCATCTGCACTGCAAGGATCTCAGCAAGGGTGGAGGGCATCTTGACGTCAAAAGGACAAGCTTTATCTGCATTGTCCTTTGACCATGCTTTCATCACTGTGTCAAAAGGAACGGAACGCATCTCCGATCGCAGTTTGGCAACTGAAGCGGAATCAGTAGGCCTTGGCTGAGCATAACTAGGAATCAGAAGCAGGTCTTTTTCCTTGAACCAATCGAACGCTTCTTCTTCCTTTCCAACAAGATTATCAGCTTCGCAAACACCTTTTCCCTTTTCTTCACGGGACGCCTTCTCTCCACAGACAACTGAAGCTACATATCTTTCTTCTTCAGAAGGAGAAGTCAACTCTTCTGCATTCCCAGTAGCACCCATTGCGTTCTCTTGAAGAAGAGAGTCCGCAATATCGGCAACCCTGACTGGAGTAGGATTGGCTATGTCAACAGCTACGTTTTCTTCAGAAGAAGCATGTTCAACTTCAGTTACAATTATCGTCTCCATCCTGGGAGGAACATATACAGTTACAGCTCCGCTCAGCTCCGAAAAAGGCGCAGCTTGCTGATAGGTGCATAAATCATACATTTTAAGTAGTTTTTCCTGACCCTTATTTACTATATTTGAGTGAATTACTATGTTTTATTATTACTTTCGAAGTTTAATTGTCTTTTCAGGTTACAGTTCAGAAACCTGCTGAATGGAGCTGCATGAGAAGAATTACCGAGGAGCCAGTAAAACTCTGCTTTATTCAGGCCTTTCACCCTCCACAGTGTAGGAAATTGAATTATGAAGCCAACGGCGAAAGAACGGGTTCATTCTGATCTCGTATGAGGAAGTTATTGGAGGTGCTAAGGTGCTAAGTGGTTAGTTGGAGGTGCTAGAGTGGTTTGGTGGACTAGTGGCTAGCCTTGGTGGAGTAGTAGCTATCTTGGGGAAGTCATATGGGATTAGGAAAAAATTTGGAGTTGCTATATATTGTTGGGATGGAATAAGGAAACTTAGCACATTTCCTAATTCCACTAGGATTGTGAAAGTGGGTAACTCAAGTTCTATAAAAGGAATTCAGGCCTTTGTCGTGGCAAGCCTTTTGGAGAGGTAGCTATAACACATATTGGAGGTCCAAGGGATATTTGGGGGTCAGGTTTACTATACAAGGCAGTACACAAGTCTACTCACGTAAGGAAAGCTAAAAACACAAGGATTCTCGGCTGGGCTGGACTTAGCATTTTCTCGGCTGGAATTTCCCTCACGTATAAGAGGGAGAAGTTGGCTGGAAATAGAACATCATCTAATTCACGTTATCATACAGGAGATTAGGTTGGAGGAGAAGAAAAGAGGCGCAAGAACACATCAAAGAAAAAGGGGACAGCGCAACTTGAAGGCTGGCCACTTTTTCATACAAGCGATTCTGCAGAAACAATTCTTCGCTATCTTTCCGGGTTTGATTGTATTTTCTTTATTGATTTCCATGGGTTTTGAGAAACCCATGATGAGCTAAACCCTCTATATTGGTTAGGGATGTAATATGAAGTTGGAAAACATGTTTATCAATTGAATGGCGCATGCTCACATGTTCATGTTGTTTTTAATATCGTTCATGTTCTAGTGATTATAATGCCATGTATGATTGATTGTTTGTTTGTTTGAGTCGCGAATTGAATAAGCATGCATTGATATCTACAACTAAATTAGAGTTTTCGATCCGGAATTGTCGAAGGACTCTGGTTACAAGTAGTATAGCATATTTGTTAACGATACTTAAAATTGCCATGCAAGTATGTGTAGAAGCTTGACCTAGGTTGAATCCGAGTTGCACTTTGCGCTGGGTTACTTAGAATAACCTCAACTCACAAAGACCATTGCTTTCATTGGGTTGAACTTGTGTGGTGCATTACACCAAGTTATCCGGTGTTGATATTAGGAGTTTTGCCGGAATAGACCTGCGATAGGATGTTTTAGGGTTATTGGTGTTACTAATGCATGAATGTTGAGTATGCTTTGATTGATAACATGTTGTAAAACTGACGATGAATTCTCTAACCAATACTTCTCTCTCTGATATTCTTTTTTATTAATCTGCTTTAGCTTGTTTTAGTATAATTTAGTTAAAATCACAACAAAACCCCCCCTTGTTTACTTGCGTAATTGAAAGTAATTAACAATCACTAGCCTCTCTGTGGGAACGAACTTGTTCTTATTTTCTATACTTTAATCTATTTTGGAAGAGTAAGAACTCGATTATTTTGGTTGATTACGACACGACCACTTGCTCCTTGTCAGCCAAGTCATCCTCGAACTCAGAAAGTATGATGTCATCAACTTGAAACAAAGGAGAATGAGACAAAAAATAGGAGAAGACGATGTTTGCATCCAGAGGAGACTCAGAATCTGCTACTTGAGGAGCTTCAGTTGCAACATCCGCCAACGCAGCGGGAAGAGAAGCTACGGGGATTGTGCGCTGCTCCACGCTGGCTTTTATCCTTAAAATAGGCTGACTAGAAGGAGGATTAGTCTTAGCCACCTTCTTAGCAGGAGCACGAGGAGTATCCTTCATTTTCTTCTGACCCTGTTAACATTTTCAAGTGAGTTATCAAGGCGCAATATTAAACATTCAGCTAATAAAAGCCAAAGTAATACATTGTCAGATAGAGGAGTAGCTTTGCGTTTGGTGCCCACATCGATCTTTCTATTTTCTCTCTCTTCTGGGGGCTGCGTTAAAAAAAAAAAACTTGCGCAACACCTAAAGATTAGGAGAATTGAAAAGTCATTACTTACCACATCACAAAAAGAGAAATTAAATCCGTCGAAATTCAATGCCCATGGACAGTAGGAGGGGAAACGTTCTTGGAGGCTCCGCACAGTATTACCCGAAGCCCGACAATACATCCAAAGCCCTTCAATCACTATTGGAATTAAGTACCACTTGAAGTCATGGTCCTGCGCAGCTTTTCTATCAAAGGATCCTCCGTTCCCGGGATGAGATTTATCTTTATAACATCAATATCATATAGCAAATGAAATCCGTCACCTCTTGTGCGTCCAGGACCAACACTCAAGTTCATATAATTCTTGTCAGCAAAAGAATCGGTGTATGTCAAATAGAATTTCTCCACTGTGTAATGGACGCGGTCAGCAGGATTAGGTGTATAGCAGGTAAAGTTGGTTTGCCGAACGCTGCGCATACTGCATTCTTCCAGCATTCTCCACCAGTTCCCGTTGTACTGTGCAACTGAACGCACCGTCCTGTTTTTAGCCTGACCACAGCTAGCTATGACTTCAAATTGATAGGGGAATATACTGTCGTATAAGGGTAGCCTTAATCCTGCGTCTATTGCACCAGCGACAACCAACAATCTGGTGGCAGAATAGTTGAAATTCAAGATCATGTTCAAGGAAATCTGGTCTCTTTCAGGCGAGTTATAAAGGGAAACTTTAAAGTTCTGAAGGTCTTATATTCCCTTGAACTCCTCCTTATCCATATTTTTGAAACTAAGAAGCTCATGAATCCGATCACTCCTTGTAGAAGACTTAAAAGCAGGCAAAACCAGGCTACGAATTCCTCTGATACACATTGGCCTACTTTCATCCCTCTTTTTACTAACAGGGGGCTGAGAAGATTTCTTCTCGGAGTGTTGATCACCATCCCGATGGGAAGTGTGTTTGGGAGCACGACTACTATCTTCTCCAGACATGATTAATCTGCAGACCAAGAAGAAACAAGGTCACAGTGATGAACAATACAAAACAATGCAAAAATTTACAGGAAAATCAGCATGTAAAAAAATTTCTATAGAAGAAGTCAAACAGTCTTACCAGTAAAAAGATGAAATTAAGGTGATTGAATCAACAAAAATTTGATCTTGGGAAGTAAAAACCTTGATCAAACAAGGAATCTCAGAAAAGTTTAAGGAATAAAGACTTTAAGAAGAAGAAGAAGACAGAAGAAGATCAAAAGTGCAGATAGGAAATCAGAGAAAAACTTGGAAAGAGAAAAGTAATGGGAAAAAAGACAAATCTTCCTCTTAAATACTGAACCAGTGAACTGATACGACTGCAAAAAGGCACTCAAAAGGCGCAAATCCAAATGACGTGTCTTCTTGGAAACATGTGAAACCGCCAAAATTCAAATTTATTAGGAGCGCGAAGCCCGAAAGTCATCATTACTTTTTGCCTTTTCGAGTTTTAAGCACGTGGGAAAGAAATCCAAAGACAAAAAGGGGGCAAATTGTAAGGACATAAATTCATCGGTTTCACGTGTTTACATCTTAAAGAAGAAAGTATCACATTATGGTGCGCCGAGAAGTACAAGAGAAAAATTAATGATAAAGGAAGACAGATATAATACATTTGTCACACATCGACTGACACCGTAAGCAGTAAAGTCAGACTGAATTAACGCATATGAGACAGTGGAAAGAATGCCAGTTACGAGAAAAAGCATCATTGATAGCCAAGGCAATCATCTGCGCCCTACTGTCACTTACGCTCTACAATCATCTGCGCCCTACTATCACTTGCGCTCTACAATTATCTGCACCCTACTATCACCTGCGCCCAACTATCACATGCGCTCTATCACTTACTCACTGTAAGTTTCAATCCTGAAAGCACAACCATGCTCCACGTCAACAATAAACAAAGAATGTATGAGGATACGATCAGGACTACCACGTGGAAGATTATGAAGACACAGTGATACCTGGCAGAACACATGGCAAAATAATGATGACACAAACCAAGATAACTTCAACACTGTAAGGCATACATAGAACAAAAGCAAGAAGCAACATGTCAAATTCCACATGTCACACAAGCCAGCACCCACAAAGGACTTACGACCGCTCAATCCAAAGAGGAGCTGCGCATCAGCAAGCGGAACCTGTAAGAAGCACCACAAAATGAGTAAAATGAGCTGCGCCCAAAGTCAAGATAAGATCAAACAGGTCAAATAGAGATAAGAATAAGTGATGAAGAGGGACCCATCATATTTTGCTATAAATACCGACCTTTAAGTAGAAAGAAAGACACAACAGAAATGAGAGGGAAAACTCTGAAAGAAAATCAAGAAGTGGAAAAAACCAATATTAGGTTAAGGATTCTATTAACAAGTTCTAAAATTCTTTATATTAACATATATACAAAGTAAATGTTTATAAATAAGATACTATATTTTTCCCGTGGACGTAGGCATAATAGCCGAACCACGTTATATATTGAGTTGATTTCATTTTAATTTAGTTACGCATTTAATATTCTTAGAGACTTCGATATTTTCCGTCCAATTGCCAACAAAAGTATTTAATTAACATTTTAAGTCATCAAAATTCTTCTTGATGTTCTATCGGATTTATGGTGGCCCTTGTTCATCAGATTTTCGGTAGTTACACAGTTTCTTTTTTTTTTTTTTTTTTTTTTTTTTTTGATTTGTACCAGTTGTACAGTCCACCACCAACTTCTCTTCATACTGTTTCAGTCTTACTGTACTTATTGTTTTGTATGAGATCTTACATTTTTATATAACATGCCTGATTCTGTGCAGCCAAATATTTGGCTATATCAAGGGCTTCACATTGTGTGGCACGGTAAGATATCAAACCTTATTATCAATAGCTTTCCAAGCATTATGGTTGTTACTTGTTAGCTTACAATTCATATGATATCCTATACTACAGTCGTAGGCATCAGATCCTCCACATTCAACTATGAGACCAATATGAGGGTATAATAATATTCTTTGGAGGTCTTGTCATTAATAGTTTTTCTTGGATCCTCTTGGGATATGGATCTTGTTTCTTGCCATACCTGCTCATTTGAAATTTTATAGAACCTGAAGAAACTTGTGTTGTTATTCTTAAGTTTATATATGAACCTTTTGATGTTGCTACATTTCTAGTCAATTTGGCATTAAGGCGCATTACAAATTGTTGACAAGCTTTAATGACTAAAGTGGTACGCCTCGGAGTAGAACAAATGTTAAAAAAAGTTAGTGTCATCTGGTATAGAGTGGATCTATAAAACCAATCAAGAGGAAATGATATTTTTTAATTTCTCAAAAGCCTCTGCCTCTAAAGGGTTGCCTAAAACTTGAGTGTTGGAATTTAGATGTGCACTCTGACCGTTTATGTAAGCCATTATTTGCGTTTTGAAATGTTTGACCTATTAAACATCTTTCTCGAGACCTTTATAGCCAGATCTTCTATCTTGGCGGACGCTTTCAGACTTCTTATGAGTGTATCGCTAAGTAATTCGTATGTACATATTACACCTTCATCATCCCCTTATTTAGCATGTAAAATTGCAGAAAAGACCCTGTATAAAATGCTCTCTATCTTTTTAGGTGATCCTGCAAGGTGATTGCCTAGTCTTATTCATTGTCCAACTCTTCTTTATAAGGTCTCAGCATATTAATATTTTTTTTGTACATTTATAATATATTTTTTTATAAAAGTACAAAAAAAATATTATAAACGTACAAAAAATATATTATAAATGTACAAAAAAAAATTTATAAAAGTATTAAAAAAAATCAAAAAATATTATAAGTACTAATTATAGAGGGGTATTTTGGTCATTTTTCGCATGTGTCAATTCGTATGCTCAAAGTTAACTGAAAATCTAACGGATTGAGGCATTTCTATTAATTCTGAAAACCTGGGGAAGAAATGCATAATGACCCCCCAAAATTGGGGCATTTCTATAATTATCCTTGTTTGTATTATTTAGTGCCCTTATGTTTCCTCTTTGATTACCTTTTCTCAGTGTATTGTTGAGTTATGACATGCTTTTATCCGGGGTTCGGGTAATATGAGTCTGTCATTTATGCCTACTATCATTATGATTTTGTTTCTTTTTGTTGTTTGTTGCTTTTCTGTGTTTTCATGTGCTTTGATTTTGAGATTACGATATCTTACTTGTTTCTCCTTACGGTTTGATTTTGCAATGTACTATAGTATCTTGATACTTCTTTGTGTTGTTGAAAGATTGTCAATTGTTTCTTTGAATAAAATGTTCCTGACTTGGGTTTATAATATAAGCAATTTATCTTTGGTATGATTTTTATCATTAGATTCAGTTTTGGCCGCGATAATTGGGCCTGATTCTGTACTACTGCATTTGTAGTCCATGCAGTTAATTAAATGCTTAAACTAGTTTGATGCCTTGTTCCACTATAATAAAGGAGACCCTTCGGAAATTCAGCATGTGCAGCTACTTCTTGTTGTCATTGTGCAAAGGTTCAGTGGCATTCATACGTGAGGTATGTTATTTTGTAGGTTTTAAGATTTCTTTACTTCTCTTTTTGATCTACATTTGTGATAGAGCGTACTATTTCAAAAAATAAATTAGATCAAGAGTAAATTCAAATTGCCTGGCCGAGGGTTAGGTCGTCCATGGTTATTTCTTGGTATGTATAACGCAGGCCAGTTGGAGTTATTTCTTTTGACTTATTAAATTCATTTGCAGGAATACGCGGTATCAAAGAGACATTGTTGAGTATCAGTCTATTTTAGTTTTTGTTGGGAAAGGAAGTTCTTCCTATGTTGTACTTATCTGGGTTATATTTCTTTCAACACGGCAAACCTGCATAAATTCTTAGGATTTCGTGTTATATCTAGTCTTATTGCTTCATCCTTTAAGGGATCTTACTAGTTGTAGGATTCAGAATCACGACTACAGTGTGTTATTTGAATCATCCCTATATATATGTTAGATTAGCTTCATTAAGAAACTTGCTTATTTGAGAATACTTTGCCTAGGTTCTTTCCATGATTTCAGGAATATGAATGAAGTTGGTTTATTCTGAAACACATTCCAGATTTAATTGCATAAATCGTGCCCTAGAGACAGACATGATTTTCTAGAGTAGGCGGGGTATTGGATATTTGTTTGACTTTGGTGGGTACACGATATTCATATTCCATGTTCCCTTCAGTGGGGAGTATTGAATTTCGAAGATAGGTATACATATCTTTGTTGTTTCTTATCCCTTTGTGGTTCAAGTTACGGTGTTTGAGTAGGAAATTTTTCATATTAATATATACTGGCTGAACTGTGTTCTGCTATTTGCTAGATGTCTAGGTTTACCTCAGACTAGGTAGACCTTGTCTTCATTAAGGTTCTCTTTATAAAGTTTCCATTTATTTACCATTAATAAAAAATCAAGATCTGCAATATGTTCATAAAGGTCTAGTTATGATAGTGCTTCAGGTGATCTTTTGTGTTCCTTAACCTAACGAACTATTTGTTCTAGATAAAAATAGTTTCTTGACTTTATAACACCAAGTGACATGCCTAGTTTATTTTTAATGGACTCAGGACTACATGTAGTACCTTTTCTGGTATTCGGTCAGATCATTATCCTCCGTTATTTGAGTTTGAGAGGCGATAAATCATTTACTAGAGGTAGTTAATCTGTTGATCCATATTGGTCTTCTAGATGTGGTAAGCACCTTCGTTAGAGTTTTTGGTTCTGAGTTTCTATAGAAATATATCGGAGAGTACTCTAGGATGATCAGTGAGTGTTTTTCAAGGGACTTCATAATTTTGTGCTGACAGTATAAGATTACAAACAGGAGTTGTGTCTAGTGAATCTAACATTTCACCACAAATTGTATGAAAATACCAGGTTGGGGTTTGGAACAGGAGCAGTCAAAAAAATTTCATGGATGAAACTACTGGACCTGCTCTTATGGAATCTGGAACTGGTAATGCTGGTAGACTAATTGTGAAGTACGGTGAACGAACTCCTGCTTCTCAGTCAGCTGGATGGATTTGAATCATCAAACAAGATTAAAGAACACTCAGTAGTTCCTCCTTGGTGCTATTTCTTAAATTCCTCCTTGGTGCTATTTCTTAAAGCTATAACACACAATCTATATAGGTTATGATGGCCTTGAATAAAATTGATAATCTGGGTCAATTCATAACTGACATTGTGGAGTAGCTAATATGACGTACAACTGTTGCTTATAAATAATGCATTGGGTGATTGCAGTTATAGCTGACCAGCTGGATGTGTATTCATCCCAGATCAAAACCAATCCTTGCAGCTTAACTTAATTTCTCTGTAGAGTTAGGGTTTTATCCAACAGTGTAAATATCTGGATATAGTGTTTTATCCCCTGCATAGAGCCCAATTAGATGAGTCGGGCCATCTAATTGACTTAAGTTATCAATTCATTTAGTTAGGTAGAATTTATGGCTAACCCACAATCTGACACTTTAACTGTTTAGTATGTGCTTATGTGAGGGAGAGAGGGAGATTAACCTTCTCTATGACTGTCTGTCTGAAAATGATTCACAGGCACGTAAACTGCTTATGTATTAGTGACACAAATTGCTCCTCTCTTTGAAAAATGTGTATGCTCAGATCAATTCCAATATAAATGAGTGAGATAAATTACGTGAAAGGTGAAGATAATAAATTTGTTAATTTTTACAGTCAATTTGAAACTACTACATCCTCAGAAAGGCCCGAGGAAAAGATAGAAATCTATAATTTTTCTCACGGACTTCTTTGGGTGCACTGCAAATATAAACATAATACTTTACTCGCTCACTAGAATATAATGACGTGTGGGATCTCATTATTCACCATTTTGCAGAGATATAGTACGTGCAAACAAAAGTAGGCATATAGTCAAAACATTTTTGATTCAAATCATTTCATTTCATCATTTCTTTTATTTTTTATTTTTTGAGAAAACTTTGGTTTCACTGAAACCCCTATAGCTAGATAATAATTCAAGGAGCCTAGCTGCTATAAAAATATGATTAGATTTAATACAATTTTGCTTGTATTATCCGTCATACGATACAAACACGAGCCAACATCCCAAACTTTTGGGGCATCTGTCTTTTTTCCGCGTGTGAAAACTTAAAGGAGTCCATTTAACTGGGCTGAATGAAATTATTAATAGAATGAGATATTTTTCCAACTCCTCCCTATGGAATAATTGTCACAAGAAAAAACTCTAAAGATAAGTATCGTTGGTTTTGGGTCGTTTCCAAAAAAAGACTTGCTAATAAACTAGCAACATATACATTTTTGAGACCCAACATATCAATCTGAAAGAAAGAACCTGACTTAACCAAGTCCTTTAATATAAAATTTAAAACATTTTGTTAATTTGTGTACCATTAAATCATATGAATTGTTTATCTTAAACCGTTTGATACATGTAACGAAAGATCCACGACGGCAAAGGAAAATATGTTGTCAATCGTTTTTAGCACCCGGGTAACCGTAGGTGGATTTATTTATTTAATCGAAAAATGACTAAACCAAGCTAGGTGGATAATAAAACTTTTTCTATAAAATTGTTTTTTATTTAGCTTTAATTATTTAAGACTAACATACTTCAACATAAAATAAAATATATAACACAAAAAGTTATATTAATGAGAAAAAGATAACCGGATACAATTTGTTATAAAATACAATTTGTTACAACTAAAAATATTTACACGTATTTAATCAATTTTTACTAATTAAAAACGATGAGTCCATCTCAAGAAATAGCAGAAATACGACCTTATTCTTCTCATTTTTCCATTATGTTGCCACCATATATACCACAATCCCAACCTCTGAGCTACCTCATAGACCTTCTTTGTTATGTGCTTGACCGATTAAAACAATACTCTTAAAATATAAGAAATCATATCCACTAACATAAATAAAAATATATTTTGTGTAGCCCGGAAGAAAAAAGGAAAAGAAAAGAGCTTAGCTCATTTAAATGCTCAATAAAATGTGACGTTGTAAACCATAAATCATGAAAAATGCAATGAAAAAATACTGAAAGCAAAAAAATTCAGTCCTTCAAAAGTAAATAGTTGAAAACAACAAATCTCTACAGCGAAAGACGAGATATCGTTAGAAGCAATAGTGTGAAAGCACCTGTATGTAAGGGATAGTGGTTTAAGAACGGAGCAACAAAATTCTTTTGTGTGAATTAATTGGGATCAAACCTGTGATCTCAAGGTTAGATTTTGATTTTTTTTTTCGTAGCCAATGTAACCACTCTCATAATCTCTATGGCTATTAAATTCAATCGACGAACATTTACTTTTCGCTCGAATTTAAAGATAATGCAACCACCATTATGGTATGAAAACAAATGGATATTCATGGTTACTGGTAATAAACAAAGAAACGCTAAAGGGTTGAGCATCACAGACTAAATTTCCTAATGTTATGATAGAACGACAAACTGAGAATATAACGCAAAAACATTGACAAAAGAAAAAAAGAGTTCATGCTCAATTTATAAACGTAAATAATCAATATTAATTTGGAAATTTTGAATTCAAAACGATACAAACTATGTTATGTATTGTGTGAATGGAATATGATGACACGTCGCAAACATGCATAAAAGATTTCAGTGCATTTACTCCTGAACAGCTCAATACTGATCGATAAAAATAAAAAATTAAATGATCATTATATCTCTAATACAACATCAAGATGTACAGTTGATCTCAATTAATGTTTTTATCCTCTTGCTTAAACAATTTTCAAACATTATGTTAATTATGGAAAAAAATCAAATATCATTATTATTTTCCGGCTCTTATTGCACGAAATATGAAATGAATTATTCTTATTGAAAATGAAACCAAAATTTTAACTAAAATCATTCATATAATAAACAAAACAACCTTTTAATTAATCTTGAATAGTTAAGTGCCAATTGTAGATTAAAAAGATACAGTAATTATAACCTAGATTAATGCTTATCTTTTCTTCATTTGGTGGATCCAATTTTAGTTTTGGTATTCGAACTTAATTTAAAACCCTTGGTTTGCGTAGTGTCACATCCATCGTAGACAACACCTGGATTTCATGGCCCAATGGATAAGGCGTTGGTCTATAAAACCAGAAATTTTGGGTTCGAAAACCAGTAAAATCATGAATACTTTTTTGTATACATCTAATGATATATATTTACCTCACTTTGCTTTTTTTATCTGGGTTAGTTTATGCTACTTTCCTAAATATTATTACTGATTTACATTAATTTCCTTAGAGATTTAAAATGAATAAAACCTCTTATCATTACTATTTGGTTGCAGATCCTTTATTCCCATCTTTTACCTCTCCTCTGTCCCAGCCTATTAATAAGTGTCATGCGTCTTTAGTGATACCATTTGCTTGTTTTTATCAACCCGTTTACCATCGTTATTTTTTTTATGTGGAATTTTGACTTTAATGTGATAAAAGAAAAACTAGACTTTCTCTTTTTCACAGTACCATGGTTCTTATGAATAATATAATTTATTTTCTTGTAAATTATCTACATAAATTTTCTCTATAAAATCAAGGGATCCCAAATTTTTATTTTCATTAAAAACATAAGAACAAACGTTTAGAATTATATTAATCCATATCAAATTTTCTACATGAAAAACCATTAGGATTTTGAATCTGTCCGACCAAAAGTCAATGAAAGCAAAATTGTAAGACAATATAAATTTATTTCCATATTGTGTAATAATTGATTTCGTATAGTAAATACCTTTGATTTTATTAAACGGGAAACTTTATTGGAATTTTTTATAAAAGCAGTTATTAGAAAAAGGGTTTTGATGAACTATATACACCCAAAATCTCAATTTGAAAATATTTTCATAAATTTTCATCCAATTATCTTCTCATGAATTTACTTCGAAAGTTTACCGGCGGACGTATGTCAAATTGACCGAACGACGTTAATATCTTGTCTTCTTTATTTATCTTACCTATGACTTACATAAAAATCATATTCTATGAATTATACCCCTTGTGAAATTCTTTTCATCTATATGCAACCATGAAAACAGTTAAAAACTGGCATCGCCTTAGTCCGGAACTCGTGTCCAAGCTAGTTTTACAAACTTTGGTTATAACGTAAAACTATTAAATTTTTCTTTATCTCGTAAAACCTTTCCTCATTTATTTGCTTTGAGTATTTGGGCGATTTAAATTTTCAACCAATATTTCAACAATAATTTTTAATAAATATATGAAGATTAATCTGTAAGTTTAGTTCTTACTAATTATCGATCTAGAGTTTTAATTTCCATTTAAAAAAATCAGTAATTTCTTTATTTTAATAGAGCTAGGATTTTTCCTTGGTTGAAAACTCTAATTCTACAAAAATGTTTAGCACAAACTTCTCAGTGACTTCATCACAAACTCCCTTTTTTTACCTTCTACTTCTATTCCACTTCTTTTGCTTTCATTTGGAACCGCATCCGCCTCCTCACTATTTTCAAGCTTCCCTTCCATTGGTTCCACTTTTAAGAAGTATATTAGAATACTCCTAGACTTGTAAAACTCGTTTACTCCGTTTTTTATCGATAGGCCTTCTCAGTTCTAGGAACTTTATGAGAACCCACTTGTATTTGGAAGACATTCTTTTTTCTCTTTGTTGACCGAAAATGGAAAAATGGACCTACGTTTTTACAACTACACAATACCAAAGGTTAGTAACGAATACTGATTTTTCTTTCACACTTTTTTCCCTTCTATCTATCTATTTATCTTAACAAAGTCAAAAACTTTAGTAATGATTGATATGCAAATAAGTATCGAACAAAATGAGAAAAGTCCTATGAACTTTTCGCGCATGAATTCACAAACCTAAATGTTGAGTTTGTGAACTCACACAATGTTGGAAGTTCCTGAACTTCATGTGTCACTTGAGTTTGGTGAACCCACTATTTGAGTGCGAACCTACAAAAGAATGAAGTTCATGAACTCCGGAATCACCTGAGTTTGTGAACCCAATGAATTGAGTTCAAGAACCAACAAATGACATGAAGTTCATAAACTCCAAAATCACTTGAGTTTGCGAACCTAATATTTGAGTTTACGTACCTTGATGAGTTTTGAAGTTCTTGAACTCCAAACCCACTTGAGTCGAGAACCTAAAGTGCAAAATGTCCAAATCTTTTTTGGGAATTGTTGCAATTTCCTTCTTTGTATTAAAAAAGAGTTTTGCACGCTTATGGTTTATATTCTTATTTATTTTTCATGCGATAAATGTTATTAGTTCTTTCCAAGAATTGATCTAACTTGTGAGCCAAATTTTGGATCTTGATTTAGGCTGTTGAAAATTTGAATACAAACTTTAGCAATTTGAAGTTATATTTGAAAGTAATTTACTTATGGTAATTACTTGATGTTTAATTATTTCAATACTTCAAACTATGGAAAGAACCTCAATGCAAGTTAAGTTCTAATTAAATAAAACAAACCTTTTGTGTCCAAGGAAAAAATTTAAACTTAGCAGCTTTCACTATACCATTTTTTTATATTAGTAACTAAAATTCGTAAAGGCCCGACAGTCGTTACGAATTTCCCATTACAGTCGTCGTTAGAAGACATTGTAACAGGCAGGAGCTGTTACGAATTTTTCACTATTCGTAACATAAGCTAGCCGATACGAATCGTAACACACTAGGGTTATAACATAAAGGTTTTGTTTATACCCAGATTAGAATCAATTATAGGATATTTCTTCCTCGTATCCATCTAACCCTAAGTTGCATATCTTCTTTCTCTTTCATTTCTTTATTCACAGCCTTCATCGCTCCTTCATCTCTTCTTTTCTTTTCTCTTCTCCATAACCCATCACCATGAATCATCTCAGAGAAGAACTGAAAATCATGTTTATGTTCTTTAGAAGATGTAGGAGTTCGAAAATTATTCAAGCAATCAGATCTTGAACAAAAGGAAATCAAAAAAATCGGAGAAAAAGAGAAGAAAAAAAACCCTTTCGTGAGAAACAAATCGATGCTAACTGAAATCGAACAAAGGAAGAGAAAAGAGAAGAAAAATTGGAAGATTAAGTGACTGAAGCTGAATGTGTATTGGTATGACTATAAACCTACGATTATAAAACGCAAGTGCACGGTATCTAGAACATAGATAGAGGCAAATACGGGTTGATCCTACGGATATTTGGATTGGTGAAACTAAACTTTTAAGTTCTACTAATACTAATTTAACCAAATGGGTGCTCGAAAGACCAAAAGATGGATGGTTATTCTAAAGTAATAAGATTGAAAAAAATGTAAAGATAACTATAGTGTTGAATCCACCACCTAAATGCATAAAACTTCTTAATTTAATATACTAGTACCCTTTTCAATCAAGGATCTATAAAGGTTCTACCCTCAAACTATCTTGATGAAGTGATAAATTACTTGTACAAATGGATGATTTAACCTCAAACCAAAAACTTGTCAATCTCTAGCATTGGTTGTCTTGTTACGGCACAACCAATCACATATTAAACTAGACGTGTCAATTCCTAGCATTACCTATCTGTTTAAGGCATAGGTAATCATAATTTGAACTAAAGCAGTTTACAAAGCTTGAATACATAACAAAAAATTGATCAAACTACCAAGGATGCATGACATACAAGGCGAAAGTAATTTGCTATGAATTTAGAGATTAAATCATATTTTTTCAATATAAATTCATGAATAAAAAGTAAAACCAAATCAAAAATTCTATTTATTAAGGTGGTTTCATCTCCATTACAGTAAAAAACTAAAACATAGAAAATACTAAAATTAAACCTAGATATTACTACTATATCTTGCTGCATCGGCTATTCCGGGCTTATTTTCATTATATATCTGCATGCCCTATTTATACCGGTCTCCCCAATTTTTATCAATCACATTAAACAATAAAATACACACACAAAATGGGGGATTGATTACAAGCCACAGCTTACAAGAAATTATGATAAGTCTTTTCTTCCCTTGCTTGTTGCCATTAACTCCTTGAATTTTTTCAGTTTCTTCCGAGTTTGACCTTTCATACCTGACTCTCCTGTCGAAAGCAGTTAACCTAGTTGTAGCTTGAGAGTAGCTAAAAAAATTACGGAGAGTGAGGAGTGAAAATATAGATACGCTAGGCTAGTATATGTGATTGAGTGTGAAACAGGGAAGTGCAAATGGTCGATGGTGGTTTGGTAGACACGGTAGATAGAGGTATGTGTACTTGGTGAGAAAAAAATACAGACACAACCAAACATAAATCATCAATATTTATAACAAAAAAGATTAAAGATTATTATACCCGTAGATGTAAAATGCATAATTTAACTTGAAATAAAATATTAAATCATTTAAGATGTGATAAAATACTATAAAATGGTCTGGCATTATTAGGCAAGAATCATGTATCTAACAAGAGTATCATCAAGTTAAAAGAACCACATATGAACATCATGGTAAAGGTTAATTGGAATTGGGAGTTTGTTGAATTCCAAAATGAGGTATATAATTATGAATTAATTGGTTAGTAGATCACTTTGATTTGATTGTCAATTTTTTTTTTCTGTTCTCTGATTTGATTAATTGGGAAGCAGAAGCGATTCACTCGACTGAACAACTCCAGGGGAATTTTAGATGAGCACTTTAGTTGTTATTTGTGATTTGTAAGGATAAATTTCTGTCTAGGAGAAGATTTAGCATGCAGTTTAAGTTCTAGATATAGTATGAGTTGTAATTTTGACTGCTTTATTTTGTTTTTCAGCCATGGTGTGAAAAGAAATTCAGGACGAAACTGATAGAATTACAGGGAAATCCGAAGATATATCACATGTTCTTATTCAAGAGATATCACCCTTCTTCTATGTTACAAGAAATTATTATGTCTTCGAGCAGGGAAGCTATGATTGTTCTAGATATTAAGTCTTCTCTCTTATTTTAACTCTCTACTATTTCCATTCAAGAGATATCTCCCTTCTTCAATGTTTCAAAAAATTATTATCTCTGGTAGTCCATGATTATTGATGTGGTTTCTTAAGTTATACCATAAGAGTACCGCTGTCGATGAGATAATATACAAACATGTTTCGTTTCATAGGGATTTTGAAGTTGCAACTTCTAATCTTTAATTAAATGATGTGCTAATGAAAAATTGATTTTGAAGAATTAATTCTAAAATAAAGCAAATACTAAAAATGATATATAAACAAGTGAAAGAAGAAACTTAGGAGTCAAGATTTCACCACAACTATGTTTACTAGATATTTGTAACTATTAACTATAATTTTCTCAAAACAATGCTCAAGAAGATTTCATACAATTATATTTACGTCTTGGAAAATATGGAATTGTAATCAATTATTTTTTCCAAAAGATTAACAATAACTTCATTATAAAAAGGCTATTCTCTAAAAATAATATTTAAAACAATTTATTTAAGCATTAAAGACACATGAAAACATAGTTATTATTATAATCAAGAAATAAGACCAAGATAAAAATTATAGAAAATACTAGCAAACGTAGTTGGACTCCTTCTTTAGTCCTAGGGGAGAAAACTAGCTACTTATTGCAAAAAGAATAGAAGAAAAGGCGTTGGATTCAATAATTAAAAGTGATTACAATGAAAAACTGAAAAAAGGATTCGTCGAAAGAATAAAATGAATTAATGAGTAAATGACTCACTGAGGGTGCAGTTGGAAAAAGACAATTCTTCTGTGTATTATAGCCCAATTCTGTTGTTGATATTATTGAAGAAACTGTCACTAAAACTCTTGATTTTGAAAGAATAAATAACAGAATCAGCGACATCCTCCTCTTTTAACAAAAGTTTCTTAAACCTTTGTAACGGTTTCTTCAACTCTATCTTTTCACAACGGTTTCTTCGACCTTTGTAACAATTTATTCAACATGATCAAGAACCCTAGTTTTCTAAGATGATTTTTTTCTGATTTTTCTCGGTCCTGACTAACAGACAGCCTCCACTAATGTTCTTTATTTCTCCCTATTTATATTACAACCAATATCTTGTCCTAAAAACTCCCATATCATCATGATATCTTCTCGGTGAATATTTTCCCGTCTTCCTGATTTGATCTCGATCTTTTTTTTGGTTTTGTTTCCTCTTTAACACTCGAGCATAATATTGTTTCTACATTCAGAACTCGAGAATAATTACCCTTGATTTGTTCGGACAAGAAATATTCTCTTTTGCACCGAGAAGAATTCTCTTCCCTTTTTCATTGTCGCGGCCTGATTTTGTGAATTGTGAGATTTTATTTGATTTTCAGGTCTCCCATTCATGTAAAACTCCTATGTATATGGCAAGAATATACTCTAGCCCTTTGAAACTCTTCAAGTGTTTTCAAAAATCAACTACCAATTCACGCAGAAAGATGATTGAAAATTCCCGTCAGTTTTCTTCTTTTGGAAATAAAAAGGAAGGTGATGCCCTTATCAACTGCCTGGGTGTCTATATCACTTGAGGTGGGTGCCTTTAACACTTTTTACAGACAATTTCTCCACCAATATTTATTCCACAAAAATACCTAAAAATAATTAAAATAAATTTATTAACATGAAAATTGAGTAAAAGCAATATAAATATGAGGTCAAATAAGACAAAAAATTATGTCTATCAAATACCCCCAAACGTAATGTTTGCTAGTCCTCGAGAAAAACTATCTTAAATTATGTCTAAAATCCTAAATCGCTTTCGCAGACATCGCAATGGCACTTAACGTGTGCAACAAGCCTTTTAACCTACACGAGTCCCTATCATACGAGTTTTAGTCTCGTGAGGGTTTACAAGAGGTGTACCCATAAAACCTTTAATTCCAAAACCTAAATACTTGTGAACGATTGAGGGTAAACATTAAACATGCTATTTAGTTGGCTACAAAATTCTTTGGCTATGAGAGGAATTACCCTGCTTTGAATCCAATTGTTGTACACGAGTTTTTACTCAAGCGTACTAAAATTCATATATAAGAAAATAAAGCACTACTTAGAAAGTCGTCAATGGACCACGATACTCGGAATCTATCAAAGTTCAATCAAATGAAGATTGCACATGTTCACTAAGGTGAACGGTGTTTTTCATATCTGTCTGAAGGTCGCCACCAAGATAAATTCTAATGATTGAGATACGCTCTCACTGACCTTAATCCTTATACTAATATCGACTCAGCTGGTATATATAAGGGTCTCAGCGGTCGATTTATTGAAAATAAAATAATTATTTACTTTTTTTTAATTGGTCTTAATACAATAATGGGGCTTGATCTCAATCACTTTACTTCATCCCAACAATGATAACAATTCGATGTTAGTGCCCCACCAAATCACTTAGAGAAATACAAAATTACAAAAATAAAAATAGAAGGTGAGATAGTTATGATGATTCTGAGATAAGTGACGACTATCATGTTATTTCTAACACCTGAGTTTTGTCCTTTTATGAATATACTATTTAGTTGGGTCCCCCAACTCCCATAGACAAGAATTTTGTTTCCATCTACTTAGAATGGTTACTGTCATCCTGAATTGTTCCCAAGTTTCTAAATTTTGGAGTTTTTGGTACAACTAAATTTTTAAAAAATTTC
>JAJJMC010018784.1:634279-657234 GCA_023531435.1 Papaver californicum
CCCACCAAACTTAAATTGAACATAGTCATCAATGTTCTAAAGATAAATGAATACAAGCATGAACAAAAAGAATTACTGAGCAAAGTAAAAGAGATAGAGAAGAATATTACCAACATTGTGTACCAAAAGCATATGGGTTGTCTCCCATAGAGCGTTAAGTTTAAAGTCTTCAGCCAAACCAAGAAAGGATTAGTCATAATTTACGAATCATATAACAATAATCGAAATAATTGATCCTTAAAGTCAATTGAATTTGACTCACAAAGTTGACCATAATAGAATATATGAGAGTGGTGGTCATTCTTAACAGAATGTGTCGGTTCAGATTTCCTAAAATAATTAGGCTTAGCTCCAATATTCAATATCTAACACGTTTGAAATTCATATGTTCCCACATTTGGTAAATATAATTTTGTGGGACAACAAAGTCAATTATGGTATTATTGCCTCGGTAAACCACATCAACCATAGGATGAGTTTCTAACAACTGAACTTCTTTCTGGACATGATTAGGCTCGGAAAAATGTGTATAAAGATAATATCTTAATATGGTAAAGGCACAAACATCAAGTCCCAAGTGAGGGACCTTTATAAGAGTCAAAGGATTACCAATGGGAGCATAATATTCACCCCCAAACCTAGAGTGGTCATTGTCCTGGGAAAAACTAGTCACAATTTCCTTAATTTCTAAATTATCATATTTAGGAAAATCTAGACTGTAATCAAATGAGGTACCTCTGCTCACATTTAAATTTCTACGAATCTATCATCTTCGTTTGAGACTATTGTTTTTGAATCGTTGGACTCTAAAACACTAGTCTTAGGATAAACTCGTTCCCTTAAACCATCATCGTCTTCATAATAACAAGGAAATATTTCATCGTATATAATAATGGTATCTCTAGTAAAATCCTTTTCCTCTTGAATAGGTAAATAATAATCAATATTATTATGATTTAAACTAGAAAAATCATTATCATCATGAAGCTCGGGTGGTGTAAATATGTCCTGATCATTATAACTACGAATTTCTAATTCTTCATCAACATTATCATCATCATCATAAAAATATGAAGATGATTGAACCTTATCTAAGCAAATAGTGTCTTCAATTATAACCTCGCCCTCTAGATTAGGTAAATATTTATCATTATTATCTAGGGTAAAATTGGAAACACTATTTTGGCATTTAAGTTCATTTTGATCAATATTAGTATTTGACTACTCATCTTCAATTTCTCCAAAGGTATCGTGAATTTGTTCCTGCACTATGTATCTCTCGCATGACTTTTCATTAAGCTGCTTAAGAGACTCACTAATCATTATTTGAGATTTACGTGAAGTTTTAATGAATTTCTTAAGCGTTTCTTCTAAAGAAAGACTTGTATTATAGGAAGAAATGTGTAGCACTGAATTCTCATACTTTTGTTCAGTTTCAACGGATTGATTGAGTTCATTATTAAAAGAAATAGAAGAATTAAGAATTTGAGAAGTTTCCATGAAACGCCGGAAGGTATCTTCTAAAGATGAACTTTCATAAGAAGAATTATGTGGTAATTATTTGACTAAATCATCCCTATGTGACTCTTCATACAAATTTTCCATTATTATGTCAGATTTACGTGAACATTCAGTCAACCTTTTGAGCGAAACTTCTAAAGAAAGACTTTGATCATAAGAAGTATTTTGTTGCAACTGCTTCACTAAATCTTCTAAAGATGGAGAATAAACATTTTTCTCATGAGATTTCTCGTTAACCCGTTTGTACGACTGGCGAGCATGCGAATAGTAATTGGGATCACTATGGTATGAACCATAACCTCCAGAGGGTTGGTAGCGGTCCCAAGTACTATCCACGCTATGGTCATAGTATGGGTAATGCCCATTTTGGAATGTATGTCGATATTCATTGTGTTGGTCATCATAATACCAGTTCGACATTTTTATTTTTTATTTTTTTGGTGCACGTGGAAATGCAGGGTCAACTACAATTGGGTAGGCTCAGGTTACCTTAGTAAAATATACCTACAGTAAAAGACTAGTCAAAGTTACAAGGCTAAGGCTTGTGGAATTTCGATTGATAACGCCCACAGGGTCCAGTGTACTATTCCACGTGTTTTCCTGAAATTCGGTAATGGACGAAGCAAATGATGTGTGTGCACGTGTTTTTTTATATATCTAAAATAAAATTAAGAAAGAAAATAATAAAACTAAAGATTTAACTAAGAATATAAAAAAAATCCTAATATACTTATTTACAAAATAAAAATATAAAAAAACAAATAAACAAAACAAAAAGTTAGGTTATATTACTTACCTTTTTTGGTAGGCAACTTCCACATTAAATGTAGTATATTTCCTACACAATAAAATTAAGAAACATACCCAAGTAAAATCTAAAAATAATAAATTAAAAAAATCTTAAACTAGTTAAAACAAAACTAAAGAAAATTTAACATTACAACTTCTTAATCCTCGGCAGCGGCGCCAAAAACTTAATATAATTTTTTAAGTTATAACGCAAGAGCACGGTTGTCGATGAGACAATATGAAAGCACAGTTCGTTCCACAAGGATTTTGAAATTATAATTTCTAATCTTTAATTTTATGATGTGCTAATGACAAATTGATTTTGGAGAATTAATTCTAAAATAAAGCAAATACTAAAAATGATATATAAACAAATGAAAGAAGAAACTTAGGGCTCAAGATTTCACCACAACTATGTTTACTAGATATTTGTAACTATTAACTATAATTTTCTCAAAATAATGCTCAAGACGATTTCAGATAATTATATTTACGTCTTGAAAAATATGGAACTGTAATCAATTAATTTTTCTCAAAATATTAACAATAACTTCATTATAAAATTTTATTCTCGAAAAAGAATATTTAAAACAATTTATTTAAGCATTAAATGATACATGAAGAAATTATTATCATTATAATCAAGAAATAAGACCAAGAGAAAAATTATAGAAAATAATTATAAAATACTAGCAAACATAGTTGGACTCTCTCTCAAATCCTAAGATAGGAATCTAGCTACTCATTGCAAAAAGAATGGAAGAAAAGGCATTGGATTCATTAATTAAAAGTGTTCCAAAGAATAACTAACCAAAGGAGTCGCAGAAAGAATATAATGAATTAATAAGTAAATGACTCACTGAGGGTGTGGTTGGGAAAAGACAATTCTTCTGTGTATTATAGCCCAATTCTATTGTTGATATTGTTGAAGAAACTGTCACTGAAACTCTTGATTTTGAAAGAATAGATAACAGAATCAGCAACAACCTCCTCTTTTAACAACAGTTTCTTTAACCTTTGCAACGGTTTCTTCAACCCGATCAAAAACCCTAGTTTTCTGAGATGATTTTTTTCTGATTTTTCTCGGTCCTGGCTGACAGAAAGCCTCCACGAATGTTCTCTATTTCTCCCTATTTACATTACAACCAATATTTTGTCCTAATAACTCCCATATCATCATGATATCTTCTCGGCAAATATTTTTCCCGTCTCCTTGATTTGATCTCGGTCTTTTTTTTTGTTATGTTTCCTCTCTAACACTCGAGCATAATTTTTTTTCTATATTCAGAACTCGAGAATAAATACCCTTGATTTTTTCGGACAAGAAATATTCTCTTTTGCACCGAGAAGAATTCTCTTCATGTTTCATTGTCGCGGCTTGATTTTGTGAATCGTGAGAATTTATTTGATTTTCAGGTTTCTCATTCATGTAAAACTCCTATGTATATGGCAAGAATATATTCTATCCCTTTGAAACTCTTCAGGTGTTTTCAAAAATTAACTACCAATTCACGTAGAAAGATGATTGAAAATTCCCGTCAGTTTTCTTCTTTTGAAAATAAAAAGGAAGGTGATGCCCTTATCAACTGCCTGGGTGTCTATATCACTTGAGGTGGGTGCTTTAAACACTTTTTACAGCCAATTTCTCCATCATTATTTATTCCATAAAAATACCTAAAAACAATTAAAATAACTTTATTAACATGAAAATTGAGTAAAAGCATTATAAATATGAGCTCAAATAAGACACAAAAATGTGTATCAATGATTGATTTTGGGGCATTTTCCCAACTTCTCCAGAATGGGCCATTGTTCCAAGATTGCACTCAATTTTTGGGAATTTTATCAATTTTTCCAAGAAAAACCCTTAAAAATGAGTATTAGTTGTTTTAGGGTCATTCAAAAAAAAAAACAAAAAACTTACTAATAAACTAGCAACAAAGTAAAATTTCGATAAATTAATAGTCTAGGGACTAGTAAATTTTCTCAACTTAGTGAAATATTGATTTATCGATAAATTAAAAAGTTTTTAAAATACCGAAACATTTTAAATTTTAATTTTAATTTCAAAAATAAAATAAAATATATAATTTAAACATAAAAATTCCTATAATAACAAATGTTTAGAGATTTTATTTTCAATTCAAATAATTTTTTTTAATAACTTTTTGGCATAATATAAGATAGAAATATTGTATATTATGTGTATAGTATACTTCTTCGATGTTAAAACAAAAAGAAGAAAAACACAACAAAAGAACGTAATAAAAACTCATGCTTCTCATCTCAGAGGTGCTAAGAAATCCACCATGACAAATGAAATTTGAAAATTATTATGCGAATACATTCATTTCAATCGAAATTTGACTCAAAGAGAAATAAAAAAAATAGTTTTTTAAAAAAATTTAACATATTAGTATGTCAAGAAAAAATCTTATCAATAGTAAAACTATATTATTTTCTCCTACAATACAAAAAAAGGGCACCCCCAAACTTCTCAAGAAACTACAAAAAATTAGAGGTAAAGTCCAATGTTGTATAAAAATGTGGACAAGAAATAAATAATTTGGGATTCCTATTGTTATAATACATCATAATATAGTACAATCATAATGATTATCAGTTTATATATTAATCGGAGCCTATTGGAGACTTATAAATTTTATCATCTTATAAATTTAACGTGCTTACTGATTTAGTACATTGGTCCAGCTCGGTATTAGAAAAATAATATTGTATTAACAAAGTTATTAATTTATCAAAATTCTATTATATATATTTTTAAGACCAATCATATTAATCCTAAATAAAAGGAAAGAACCTGAACCAACCAAACTGTGTAACATAATATCTTTAAGATTTTAGCGATTTGTGTGCCATAAAACAATATGAAGTATCTATCTATAGTTGTATCACTTTTTTTTACAGGTGACCCAAGAACCCACACCATAAAAACGCAGATGGATTTATTTATTTAATCGAACAAAAAGATCAAAACAAGCTAAATAGATAATACAACTCTTTCTATAAAATTTATTTTCTTCTCGCCTTAATTATTTAAGATTAACATATTTCAAAATAAAATAAAATGTTTACAAAAAAAAAAATTGAGGAAAAGAAGAGAACCATATACAATCTGGTTTGCCTTTACACGGTATTTCTTGATTGGGCTACTGTACACGATAAGCCCAATCAAGAAAATTAAAATATGTTGTCACCATATATAACATACCACAACCCCAACTCCTAAGCTGTCTCATCCTCCTTTGTGCTTGACCGACTAAAAAAACTCTCAAAACTATATAAAATAATATTCATAAACACAAATAAAACATTTCATGTAATGCGGAAGAAAGAAGGAAAAGAAAACAACTTAGTTCATTCAAGTGTTGAATAAATTATAACGCTGTAAACCATAAATCATGAAAAATGCAATGAGAAAATTTTGAAAGTAAAAAATTTCAAACCTTAGAAAATAAATCGTTGAGAATAACAATTCTTAACAGCGAAAGACGGGGTATTTTTTGAAGCAATGGTGTGAAAGCACTTGTATGTAAGAGTTAGTGGATCAGGAACATAGCAACAAAAGTTTTTTGTGTGAGTAAATTGGGATCCAACTTGTGACCTTAAGGTCAGATTTTGATTTGTTGTTAGCCAATTTAATCACTTTCATAATCTTTATGACTATTACATTAAATCGACGAACATTTATTTTTCGCTTGAATTTAAAGATAATGCAACTACTATCATGGCATCAAAACAAGTGGATACTCATGGTTACTGGTAGTAAACAAAGAAAGACTAAAGGATTGAGCATCAAAAACTAAATTTCCTAATGCTATAATAGAACGAACTGAGAATATAACGCAAAAACATTAACAAAAGCAGAAAGAGTTCATGCTTAATTTATAAATATAAATAATCAGTATTAATTTAGAAAATTTGAATTCAGACGATATAAAATATATTATTTATCGTGTAAATGGAATATGATGACACGTCGTATACATGTATAAAAGAATTCAACGCATTTACTGTTGAACAACTCAATACTCATCGATAAAAATAAGAAATTAAATGATCATTATATCTCTAATACAACATCAAGATGTACAATAAATTTCGGTTGTGTTTTCATCATCTTGGTTGAACGATTTTCAAACATTATGATAAATATGTGAAAATCTCAAATATCATTATCATTCTTCTCTTATGCACGAAATCTAGCATGAATTATTCCCACCAAAAATAAAACCAAAATTTTATATAAAATCATTCATATAATAAGCAAAACAACCTTTTAATCAATCTTAAATAATCAAGTGCCAATAGTAGGTTAAAAATGGCAGCAATTATAAGCTAAATTAATGCTCATGTTTTCTTCATTTGGTGGATTCAATTTTAATTTTGGTCTCCCATCTTAGTTCACAACCCTTGATTTTATGTAGTGATAGACCCATCCTAGACAACCCCTAGACTTCATGGCCCAATGGATAAGGCGTTGGTCTACGAAACCAGGAATTCTTGGTTCAACCGTCAGTGAAGTCATTTACACTTTTTAGTACACATTTAATAAAATATATTCACCTCATTTCACTCTCTCTTTTTTTTGGGTTATTTTATTTTACTTTCCCAAATATTATTACTAATTTACATTATTTTTCTTAAAGATATAAAATAAACGGAACCTCCTATTATTATTATTATTTGGTTGCAGATCATTTATTCTCAACTTTTACCTCTCCTTTGTCCCAACCTATTAGTAAGTGTTATGCGTCTTCAATTATACCAGTTGCTTGTTTTTATAAACCCATTTAACATCGTTATTTTATTTATTGTTTTTTTGTGGAATTTTGATTTTAATATGATAAAAAAAAACTAAACTTTTTATTTCTCAAAGTAATGTGATTTTCCGAATAATATAATTCAGTTTCTTGTTAATTATCTACAAAAAAAATTCTCTCTAAAATCAATGGATCCCGAAGTATCATTTCCATTAAAAACAGAACAACCTAAGCGTTTAGAATTTATATTAATCCATATCAATTTCTCTACATGAAAACCATTAGGATTTTAAATTTATCCACCCAAAATCTCAATTTCAAATGCCTCATAATCCCGTTGATTGAGAGAACCAACCATGACATAATTATTTTTTCATCACAACTGGATTAACTAAAGAAAATTATATTCTCAAAATGAATTTTAGTATAATTTGCAACTGGTGGGAAATCCTCTTTTCCTGAAATGAATAAGTAGTGATGTGATCTGGGTTTTGGGGTCAGATACAGTGGACGGACATTTTGACCCATTTTTCTCACACTTGTACGATCCTACCAAGGATATGATCTTGGGCCGATTCCTTAGCATCAGTCGTCTTTTCACCACCCATTACCAACCTCTCATAAAATGCAAGACTGAAGATTAAATTTCAGCTAAACATGTCTTTTATAGTTCGTATGTGTCAGGTGGAATTATCGGAACCACTAGTACTATATGTAGAAGCTAAAGTCCAAACACAGACAAAAAAAAATACAATTATGAAATGAAAACACTCACAAAGCATGAAGAGAGCACCCGAGATAACTCATCCCAAACTGTTTTTATAACATAAATAATGAAACTGTGAGCAGTTAGAATGGAAGCAATGCTAAAAGACTTTCCACATATATGCAATAGCAACCTCTATGAATATACATTCAGATGAAAACAAAACTATAACCTAACTTGAGATAGTTATATTTGTGAATATACTCTGTGAAGGACTGCAGCAGGTCCCTAAGGCAAACGTAAAATTTCCCAAAAGCATGCACCAGATGCTGATCCTGATTGTCCACTCTGCAGAATCGGCTTCATTGGTTCTGATTCTCTTGAGCTCACATTTTCTTCTTTCTTTACATAAAAGTATGTATCCCTGGAAAACATCAGTTCTTATTAGATATTTGTTCGTTTTAAGGGCTCAGTTGGTAAAGTTTTTTAGTGCTGATCCCCAAACAGTTTCTTTTTTTTGTAGGATCCCCAAATGGTTTCAGGATGTAAAAGACATAGCAAAGTCAGGAAACCATACTGCTTTTAATATTCTTTGAGATACAAACTCCCGTCCATTATGTCTAATATAAATTCTATTTAATCTTATCTATTTATTTGATTGGTAAGAGAAAGATTACTTACCTTATATTAATAGCCTAGTAGACAGGTTTAGAATTTTCTCCGCTTAATTCTCTTCTCACCAGTTTCAGAATCTCCATAATCTGCAGAAACAAATGAGCAGGGTGTATAAGAGCATATAAACGTAGAAACAATATAGAAAAATATAATGTTCTGGCATTTTCTATTTATTCCACGAAGCTTATCATACCCGGTCACCAGATCAAGCATTCAGGTCACTCAATTTAACCTCGTTAAGGAGAAATCATCATTGCAAAAAAAAAAGAAAAAAAAGATGGGATCTACAACCTTGTGTACTAAAACAACTGCGTGATAACTACATATAAGCAGAAGTTAGTCTGTTGTAATAAGAAAATGGGCATCTACAATAACAATGTTTGTTGTTGGGTTTAAGACAGGAGAATGAAGTGTTCATTTTTGTGAGGAGGATCTCCTATTAAGAATTCAGATAAATCATCACAGCTGGAAAGTAAGCAATTTAAGATGCTCGAATGCTGTAGTTTTCCTTTCTGTCAACATTTTTCAGTATTCTCGAACATCTAAGGACATCAGTGACCTCTTAATACCTGTCCAGTATGAATTTTTCATAAGCAAGTCCAATTTGTAATTATCCCTCTAATTCTGAGATTTGAAATTAGAAGGAACCAAAGTGATGTGTTTATGTTTAATTTAAGGGTTAAATATACATTAAAAAAAAAAACAGCAAACAAAAACTTACGCCAGGATAATGCTTCAATACTGGAGAGTAATGATCAAGGGCGACATAAATTTTTTCCAAAACGCCTAAAAGAGCATCCACCTCGTCTCCTAAAAGATCAACCTGTGTCCAAAACAAAGATTTCCTAAGAAAATGTTGAATTTTTTTTTCCGCAACATCTAGTAACATAAAGACAAAAACTATCTAATTCATAGCTTATATATATGAGACGACAATATGCATATAAACTAGGTCAGTTGATCTAAAATCTTGATTGTATGATACTGACATAGTCATACAGCCAGCCAATGTAGTTCATTTATTTATATTTCCAATGTAGTTCATCTATTTATATTTCCTGTATTTATATTTCCAATGTAGTTCGGTGAGATTTATATAGCCAGCCAGATTTCAGCAGAACCTTATCGCAAGACTGTTTCCATCATATCCAGATATTGCTTAAAACTCTTGAGTTACATAAAGCCCATCATTTCAAGTTGCTGAATTCGTAACTGATCTATAGGATATGCAGTTTATCAAATTGAAGTACATTCCAACCATATACAGAAAGGAAGATGACAAAACATCATACTGCTACATCTAATCTGACGACAAATTTCAATGTTAGGTAAAAAGCAAATGAATATGAATGCAATGATATATGACAGTCTATAGACAAATAGATGAGTTCGGCTTGTAGCATATGTCAACTGGTGACTAAGTTTGGTACCAAAAGAACAACCATCGATATTTGTCAAGTAAAAACAAACATAGTGAAACCAACTTAAAAGTTCACATACCTCTTCTTCTGCCTTACGAAGATCAGACTTTTTTCGCTCAAGTTTTTGCTTGTAGGTTAACTCCATTCCCTTAAATGATTTAGATTTGTGAAAAAGTGGACGACAATGAAGATGAAGGTTTTCCAACCTGAAATAAAAGACAAGATCATGGATTACAGATTGCCGCATTTAAGAAATACCCTCCAGCTATCTATTCAAAACAGAAACAAGGTAAATTACACGGTTGCATTGTTAGATTGGTACACTATCAACTTGTTGAATACATAACAGAGGAATGTCTTGCCTAATTAAATAAGAAAGAGCAAATGAGGACCAAAAAATTGAAATACAAAAATGATCACGTTGACACACATAAGGTTGTCTAGGCAAAAATAGTGAGCCTGAATTAATAGGCTGAAAGAAGTACGCTAATTAGACCACCTCATGTATAACTTACACTTGTAAATAGAAGAAGTGAATCAGAACTCCATCTAGATGTAGCTACTTGCTAAGCATATAAATGAGTGTATCCACAGCTCCAAACAAGTTAACAGACAGTAAAAACCAACAATTTAACGGTCCATCAGATAGTTATGCCAATGGATAATAGTAGAACAATTAAATACTTCAACTGTATACGGTTTACGAGAGTAGCTGTGGGATTTAATACAAGGGTGATGCAACGAATTGGCCCAAATAAATAAATACAATAATGCCAATAGACAAATACCTTAAACAGTCATTCCCTAGACAACTCTACAGAAACTTAGGTACTAACTGAGAACATCTGTATTGTACTTAAGTCTTTGACAAAAAAAAGTTAAGACAAGAAAACATTCTCAAGCACTCAAAAAGACTTTCTAGAATAATAAGAAGCAAAGCATACAAATTAGCCTATTACAATATTCTTGTTTAAGACAAAATAATGCTAGAATCAGTCGACCATAGTCGAACATATTACACTTAGTCTACAGAACTTGTCCAAAGTGTTTAATCTATTAAATCTTGCATAGATAAAAATGTTATATGGACAAGAAAAAGTTTCATATAGATAAACGGTGATAAGAATATAAACCTTATAAACAAAAACTATGAAGTACCTTCGATTGTTCTTTTCAACTTTATTTGATGCTCTTTGTTCGAAATCGGAAAGTGCTTTTGAAAAATTTTGAACAGTCATTAAGATGGACTCTGTTTGCTTTTTCTGCTCAATTTCTCTTTCCTCAAGGGAAAAGATAACATTTTGCTTATGTTTAACGTTCTCACGAAGCAGTCTTCTTTCTTCATTTGCATCCTTTAAATCATTTACTGCCAAAGTAAGTTTTTGATCAAGACTGCTCATCTGTTTCTCATACAAACGTATTTGATGTGAAGTCTCCTCCAGTTGATTATTCATCAGATCTGACATCTTATTACTCTCTGAAAGCAGCATGTCTCCCCTAGTTACTCTGTCTCTTAGTGTATTAAGCTCTTGACAGATTAGTTCAAATTGCTCCTTCTCTTTCATCATTCTCGACCCTGCTTCCAAAGCCATCTTTTCCTTCTCTTCCACTGAAGCTGAAAGCAAAACCAACTCTTGCTTCAACTGCTCATTTTCTTTGCTCTTTATGGTCAACGCATTGTCACTTTCTAATAACAATGTTTCAAGTGATACTCTATTTTCATTTTCTCTCTCGTGTTCCATTTTTAAGAGATTGATTGTAAGTTGTGAATCCTTAATGGCATCCATGAAAATAATTCCACATATCTCTTGCATGATAAGGTACTCTATATCTGAATCTTCAACTCCATATTCAATAGTACCCTTTGGATCCTTCGCTGCTTCCATGAGAACAATTTCACTTAAATATTGCATGGCTACAGACTCCATAAGCAAATCCTCAGCATTTTTTATTCTACAGTTTAAATCCTGAATGACGCACTTATGAATCTCTTCTCTCACCGAGAACTCGATTCTGGTATCTTCTATTTCAGATTTAAGTTTCCTTATCTGGTTTAATAAATTTGCCTCAGCCAAAGAATGGTTAGACATCTTGTTTACAAAATCAGACACTTGGGAAGAGAGGTCTTTAGCCTCCTTTTTCTTATTAGAAAGCAAGTCCTTAAGCTGGCAGTTCTCAGAAAGTAGGGTTTTGAGCTTGTTGCTCAACTCATGTACATTCTCAGTATTGTCACATGCCACAGGTAGCTTTTCACTCTCCACGAGTATACTGTCCAGCTTAGATATGACTTCTGGAATTTTTTTTCTCAAAGAGTCGAACTCTTTCTCCCTCTTCAGTGGTGAAGAAGGATCACAGCTGTTGAGAATTTCTCGCCTCAAACTGTAGTACTTTTCAGTTATCTCTTGGATGATCGTTTCATCATTTCTTTTCGTATTGGCCATTTCAGTTTTACAAAATTTCAGCAAATCCTCTTTTGACATGTTCTTTAGCTGGACAGGATCCATTGTTTCAAGTCTGCTCCTATTAGCCTCCTCATGTTTACCATTTCTTTCAGTAATAGAATTGGGAGTCCCTATATTCTGAACCTTCTTATAAAGGCGATCTTTCTTTTTAGATTCTTCACCACACTCAAGTAAACTATGAGAAAATAGGGACCCAGATTCATAACTAGACAATGACCTAGAAATGGCATCAAGTTCTTCGCGTAAACTCAAAAGCTCATTCGTCTTCATCAGTGGTCTATTACCTGGGTTTCTGTGAATTAAGGATCTTTCTTCCCAAAGTTTCGTTTCAAACTGATTTTGGAGGCTCCTTAACGAATTCCGAATTACAAAAGCTTCGAGCTCTTCTTGAAATTCCTGCTCTTGTTTCCACTCACAAAGTGTTTGTTTAGCTTCTTGTTTAACAGCATTAACTATGCCCTTGGTAACAGAATCATTCACCATCCTTGATACGGTCAAACGATCATTAATATCTTTTAAGTAAGAATCTAAATCTTCAAGTAGGTCATCACCAGGATTCTCACTCCCCTTAGAAATGTCAAATTGCATTGACTCGTCGTTAAATGATTCAATTATAACATCAGAAATCTGTGTGTCTTCAAAAACTCCTGAATTCTCCATAGGGATTTGCACAAAAAATTCTGATATAAACTTACTGAGAGAAAAAAACTTAGTTGTAGCGAAGCATCTGGAAGAAGAATCAAGTAAGCTTATCTGATATTCACCCCCAAAACCTGCAACACATTGCTAAAAGAATGAGCCACACGTGGATATATATAAATAATCAACACCAAAGGCAAAGAAAATCTAACTCTTGATTTAGGCATCCTAAGTTAAACTCAAAACATTGTACTAAGGCTGAACCAACTATAATTAAACATATTTAAGTTCTGAACATAAGTTGATTCCAATACGGAAAAAACACGTATAATACTACTGTAACTAGGACCTGCTCACACATCAACAGATAAATAAACTAGGTTTTGAGTTTTCAAAAGGTAATAAAACTCAACAGAAAGGGCAGGCGGGTGGGTGTGAAGAAAATAGATCAAACAAACAATTTTATAGAGAAGAGCACAATACAGGCCAAAAACTTTAGCGCGATCAAACCAACCATTTTACAGAGAAGAAGCCAATATGAACCAAAAATCGTGGAGTCACGATTATAAAACACTGAATCTTATTTCTAACACAACTGATGATCCCAATCTGAAAAACATGATGAATTACCTCTGGGTCATCCATCCATTCTAAAGGTCATATTTTACTTCTGTAAGGACTAAGGAGACCCTTCATTAGCAGAAGGGTGTATTAACAACTACTAAACTGAGCTAATCAAAGTCATTGAAACAGTAATCTCTTAGAACTGGTGATAATGAAGCCAATTTGAACAGAAAACCATGGTGTCACCGACTTTAAAACAATGAATATCATGTCTACAAAAACTAGTGATCCAATCCAACATGTAAAACACTGTACATAGCTTCTAAGTCATCCATTCAGGAAACGCTTCCTGATGGACTTAGACAGCCCTATCGTACTTCATAACCGAGACCCTTAATTAGCAGAATGGAGTATTAAACTGAGCTAATCAAAGACTTGACAGTAGTCTCTTAGAACTAGAAAAGGTCTCTGCCTTTACTTAGCAATTAAGCTTATAGATAAGTCCTCTTCCTAATAGTCAACAACATCCCCATTTGGATTCAAAACCATGAAATAAATCACACTGAATTTAGTCTTCAAGTATCTCTACACTGCATCAAAAACCCCTATTTTTATCTCAAATTCAAATTTAAATCCAATCAGCACTAAAACTAAACAAAGAAGAAAAATAAATAAATAAAATCTATATTAAGGCTTAAAAATGTTAATTTCAATTTGCAAAACAAAACAAGCTTTCAATTCATCATATTTCAAAATGAATTACCTCAAGAATAAGTTATTTGAATAGAATAGAATAGAATAGAATAGAAAAGTGCTCCTCCCAGTAGTATCAGAAAGTGATGATGCTTAAAGAAGAAACAAGTACTGCTGCAAAAGGGCACTTACACAAAATCTTCTTCTCTATCTGTGTCTCTTGGTTTTTTAGGGTTTAGAGATAAAAGAGATCAGAGGAGAGCGTTTGATAGAGTGAGCGGGAGAGAGAGTAATTGACAGTCAGCCCTGTGAACCACAAGATATTACATGAAATGCCACTCAACAATTGGGTTGGGGACAGACAAACTTTATATTTTGAGATGTTTGTTTGACTGGCTTTTGTTTGGCCCCATTTGCTCGAGTCTCATCCAAAAAAGTTTTGTAGGTCAAAGGCCATCTACCCAAGTTAAGTTTATTTTTTCTTTTCTTTAAAGTAAATTGGATTCATTAGTCAAAATCCTAGTTAGTAATTTTCGAATTATTTATGAATTACATCTAAATTATTTATTATTTCGAATCCGAATATATATATATATATATATCATATGTGTATCTATGAAAGTTTGATTTAATTTAACGAATTTTCATCCTGAAATAAATTATACGCGTATTTATAAGTTAACGAACTATACATCTCGTGTAATACTTTGCCGCATCATCATTACCTCACCATTTTAATTATATTTTAATCTTTTAACATCTAATTTTTTTAGAAAATATGGATAGTGAAGGATTTTAATCCCGTGGTTATGGATATGTCAATGTAGTTTATTAAAATCATTAACACACAGTAAAAATAAAATATTTTATAAGTTATTGTATACCAAATTTCTTGCCGAATTCATATCTTTAAAACGAATTATACACGTTTCAGATTATTGCTGAATCACGAACTGTTGACCGGATTTTTGACCGGATTGGATTTTTACGAATCTGTATAATACTCATGTTTGTTATTCCGTACGTTTGTCGAATTCTGAATTGTTAACTAGAGTCAAAACTATCTTTAGTACTTAATATTCTGTCGTGCCCAAGCAGCTAAGGAGGGTTTCGCATATTACAAGTTCAAGGAATAAACTGTTGGGCGCAATAATCAAAAATAAAGAAAAATCAAATAAACAAAAGTTATTGATACTTATCTCCTTTAAGTTATTGATACTTAGCTCATTTGTAATGTAAGCGATCGATTTTTCAAAACAGAAGAGCTCCCCAAATCTCCACAACAACAATGGCAAAACTTTGAAAAAGAAAACAGAGTGAGTCACGTGTTTAACACGTTGTCCATAAAAACAATAGCGCCCGGATACACTTGAAAAGTGATGCTATAGCCCCACAGGACGGATGCCTCCAGGATAAAAACTCTATTACACCTACTATTAACACTCGTAGTGGATGTTCGACTTGAGCTTGGCAACTCAGAAAAAACTGAGAAAGATAACAAAAATTATTATTCTTTTGATCTCTCCAAAATATAAAGAAATCTATTTTCCTTGGATCTCTAAAATAGGGTGTGAAAAGATTGTTTATATAATCTCTTAATACAACTTAAGAAGTGGAAACTTCCAGAATGAGACTAAAGTGTTTCATTCACAAAAGAAAACAAAGGAAAAACTAAAACATATATAGTGATCAATAACTCAAAAGCTCGAACCCAAATAGGCACAACACTTTTTTATTTTTTAATAAAAGATTTAAAACTCATTTTATTTATTTATTATTTCCCAACAATCCCCATATGAATGAAAACTTCGGTAAAACATTAAAAACACATATAGATCTTGGTAAACCAACACCCTAATACCACAAACTTACCTGACTGATCAGACATACGAACCGTGCATGTGTTGAAGTCATACTAATCATTCCAATATTCTCTCCCTCACACAAAAGTGTATTGACCTCAGGGTCATACTATTGATTGCATAAATCATAATAGTACAGAGAGGTTTCAACTTTAGTTCCCATAGTGGGACTAAGGTTCTGTTCACCAAAGTAAAAATGAGTCAGTGGTCCCTTAGTAACCCTTAGGTCCTAAATATCAGTAATACCAAGATCATAAAAATAACATAAAACTTATTTTCTCAAAATAAATTAAATCTTGATAAAAATAAAAATCACATAGAAAACAAAAAATATCATATAGGTAAAGGTGTTCATTAGGTCTTGAACCTTTACTTAGTGAGAGATTACCGAAACTACTTACTAGAGACAGTGAACACGTTGTCTTAAACTACTAACGTTTGATGTAATTCGCGATAACCAACCATCACACACGATACCTTCAAAATTACTGCTAAATTCGTCATTTCGGCTAATTCTATCTTAAGTTTAAGAAATGCAAACAAGAAAACTAAGATTTACGAAGTGCCCCAAGAGATGGGCACCGATGCTAAATCTTCAACTTTAACTATTTAGATATTCAAGCAAACTTGCTTATTAAAAGGAAGAAAGAAACTGTAAACATACCCTCAAAATGTCACATACTTTACCTACTAATTTAACTAAAAAAAAAAACTCCATTACACACTGGCTTGAATGTCTGGTTTGAAAGAGTGAGGCAACAAAACCTTTACATCAGCATTGTAGTCTCCAAAGCTTGGTGAGAGGTCAATCCAAGTATTCTCTTTTATGTTGTAAATCACCACGTGGTTGAAAGAAGTATCCTCAATAATAGAGTTCACACAGATCATTATATGTTCGCCATGACCAGAACACGTGATGAGAGCTTCATTATTGTAGTAGTCTTTGGACATGTTTTCAGGCATGGCTGCAGTTTGTTTCCAAGCTGCTGACTCAGTATCGAACTCCCAAACATGTAATGTTCTTTTCATAGAGATAGAAGCGCCATCTGTTTCCATAAGGACCACTACAAAAACCCTTCCACCGCACTCGACCAAGTCCATTGTAAAAAAATTATCCCCTTCAAGTATTTTTGGGTATATAGCGATGGTGCATTTCTCGGTATCAATACATACTAGGTTTCCATCAAGGGTAAGGTAGTACACCAAAACCTGCTGTTCGTTAACAGTTACTGTCACACCTCGATCCCAAATAGACCAAGACCCGTGTTCTTCACCTTAAAGACAAACTCTTCCACGAAGCTCTCTTCTCCGCAGAGGAGAAAACTTTCATAACCATATCAGGCCATGTACCGCAAACTACAAAAAGCTTGTAACTATTACATCCTTGTGGTATGTGCATTGCGATCCACCCACCTCTAAATTTTTTGATCAGACGGAATCTAGGCAACGAGCGTACTGAACCAGTAAAGGGATTACAAACAACATAAGAATTGGCGATTGATTGAAAGCACATAAGTCCACCAGATGAAACAACTGGAATACATGGCTTTTTCTTAATTTCAGTCGGCAATGGGAGTTTCAGACGTGCCCGACAATCACAAATCTCCATATCATAAACCAAAACAGATGCTGGCTGTTTATTGAATATTAAGAACCATGGGCGTCGATCAAAGATCTGATGTGAGGTAGTCTGAAAGGTTGGTGAATTGATGATTGAACTCCATCTCTTACACACAAATCTGCACCGACAAAAGTCCAACATTGGGGTTGTGCCAATACTGTCTCCACCATTTCATCGCTGAGCATGTTCCATGGGTTTCTGTCTGTTCATGGGTGCAGATTAAATAAGATCCATTCTGGCTTCATGAGAACTATCATTACAAAGTAATCACATCATCAATTGAAGATAAAGTGAATGTACATACCCTTTTTCATTTCGCAAACCCGCAAATACTTTTAATATTTTATGGAGGAAAGAGTTTCGTAGCTGCTCACATTTATCCTTTTGACCTGGTTAGCACAATCACATAACTGCATTACTTTTCTTGGATGACATACAAAACCTTGTCATACCATCTAATAACAACAAAAAATAAATTTAAAACACCCCTTATAGAAAATTTAAATTTCAAGTGAAAGCGACATTCATAATTAACTCTAACTGTGATATTGAATTACATGCCTTTCATCAAATTATGATCGACTATAAGATCTGTATCTAATAGCACAGATCAAACTCACCTGTCTGAGTTGCTATTGGTTCATGAAGTCTTACTTAGATTGGGATTTATAGTTTCTGGTTGTTGACTCATCGATTAACCACTTATACCTAGCCTACAGGAGCTTAACATTCTTAAATCTGTACAAGAGTCAAGACAATAACATCCTAAAACTAAAATCTCAGTCTTGCTTCCAAACAATCTAATTTCACAAAACTTATCCTTCTTAATCACTGAGCAAGTAGAGATATTTGTGAAAAACTACACCGCTTGAACACAACTCTAGCGATCATAATTCGGGAACACATATCGAATCTAAGAACGGATCCTAGTTTTTTCAAACAAGTGACAACTACATACTGAAAAGTTTCAAAAAAAAAGCATCCTACAACAGATCTAGAATATAGTTCAAAACTGAAATTCAAATTTAAATTTCAAAAAGCAGACTTGAAATCTAAATTCAAAACATAAAACTAGATAAACAAAACTAAACACCAGCAAAAAAACGTTTGAATCAGATACATGGTTGCTGCGATTCACATCCATATAATAGTCCTCTCGAAACAAAAGAGAAACCATCCTGTGAAGGAGATTCATATCCATTTGCCTACTTATTAAGCTGGTGTTGCATCTGCTTGTAATTCCCTTCGAATTAGATCAGTGATCTAGTCAGCGTCGTTCCACCATTATTCACCAACGATGGCATTGTTATTGGTTGAGACATCCAAAATTTCCTGCTATCCTCTTTCCTAATCCTAAATGGTTGTTGCGCCAGTGCAACAACAATCATCATCTTCTTTACATCAATAATTTCAATCACAAATGGATTCGGAACACACCACCCAAACTAATACTCATATGCCTAACTAAATGGCATAAAAGCAGTAAACCCAGCAATCCCTACACTAAAGCCATCTCTGATTTTCTCCATGACAAAACCATTCACTTTCACATTGTTTCTCCAACACATATTTCAACTCACACCATGCTCGATTCCTCCTTTCTAATGACATGAATCTTGATGATGCACCATCTTGTGGGAATTGGTCACTGGCAACTAAATTTATGAAGAAACTTTCGAAGTTTTCTCTCTGGGTGGATTTAAATCGTCTTGATTGGACCACGAACTGGACTGTCAATTTGGATGATGGGAAACTTGAGTTTGATTGGAGAAATCGTTCGCTAAAATTCATCGGAGGAGGTAATCAAAATCCAACAAAATTAGATACTAATCAATCAATCCATTTCTTAAAATGAATAGATTAATAAATTCAACCAGTGAGACAATAAATTTCTCGATACCTGTTATAAACGAGACAATAAGAATAAAAGAAACATGAAACTGCATAAAATACGTAAAAATGAAAACCTAATAAACAACCAGTAAGTAAAAAGAAAAGTCTGATTAAAACTGAAAAAAAAGATGAGATGTTTATGAATAGGAAATTAGATTACCAAGTAGAGAAGCTAGAATGATGATAAATAAGTTGAAAGAAGAGGGATGAGGTTCTTCTTATCACCTTATCATACTTTTTAAGTAACTGGGTCACTGCTATTCCCAGATCGTGTTTTGTTTATATAGGGCATAGGGGTCAGGGGAGTCCCATTTTATCTCTAACCAGTGTTCCGGTGGCATTTGAAATTGACACATCAGTTTCATAGTTTAATTTAAAAAAATAATTCCTCGTCGATAAAAAAATTGATGTTGAGTTTTAAATTCAGATCACTGGTATTATCAATAATTTGTAATATTGTACTATCGACAGTTTGATTTAATTTATCATTTAACTTTTATGATTTTGATGTTTTTTATCGCCCGATAATTTTAATATTATGCTATAATAACATCAACAGTTTGAATTAATTTCTCATTTAATATTTATGATTTTGATGTTTTTTCTTGAAAGAACATATAAAATAACATAATTTCATGTATAAAATGATGTTTCAATATCAACAAAATCTTTGGAAAAGTCTTAGTATAGATGGGTAGAGTATAAGTATTCCACGTTCTTGTATTCAATAAATATGCAGTCCAAATTTTACATGTAGTTCAAATTTTATATGAGTAATCAAATCCCGTATAAAGTTACCAAATTCATATAAAACGAAATATTTCTTACCTCCAGGTTCATTAGATTGATAAAATATTTATGGAATTTGATAACCCCTATAACAGTTTTATACCTAATGGTGTGGTCATAGATTAGTTTGTTAGAACAAGGATTTGTAGACATTTGATTATTGCTACGGTACAGTGGAACATGATAATGGGTAAAATGGATGGGCCCCTCGGTAACTTTATTATCCTCATCCGAATTTGATTCTTTCTTCGGTAAAAATATATTGGGTTTATTCTTGGAAGGTTTTTCATTTATTTGTCGGCTAAAAGCTTGAGACTGGGATATTTTTATTGAAAAATTTAGGGAAGTAGAGAAAGAATTAAAAAGATTTGTAATGAAAAAGAATTGTAAAGAAGAGGAAATTTTGTGCGAGTTGAATGTTTGAAGGAATGTGTTATTTATAGGTTTCAAAAATATAATCGTTTTCTAGTTGTTGGGAGATAGTCGTTGTCGTTTGAACTTAGACGATCGATTCAAACTTCTTCAAGAGATTCAAAGTCCTACTACGAGAATAAATAATATTAGTTTTCAGTGTGGGAGCTAACAATAGTTTAACTTTGTTGATAAGAGATAGCCCACAAAGATATAACCGACGATAGGTCTAACTTCCACGATAGGTCTACCTTTTTATTATTTATTTTAATTTTTATTTAAAGCAAAGAAAAAGATTGCGTATTGAGTTAAAATGAAAAAGTGATTTGCTTGGACGGAGGTTATCTAAGTCAGTGAGCAACTTGATTTTTTGTAAGTAGCCATCTTTAATAAATAAATAAAAACAAATTGATAAGTTTGCCATCTCTTTTTTTTATTTTATTTATTTTAATTTTTGTTTAAAGCGAAGAATAAAGTATATTGAGTTATAAATGAAAAAGTGATTTTTGACAAGTTTACCATTTTTTTAACAGGCCTTGAGTTATAAGCCCAGAGATGTCACTATCCAAGTACCTTAAACCCAACAAAACAATTTTGACACAAAAACTCCATTGTAAACCAACTGTCCAAGTTACCCTTGCTCATAATTCAGCCCAAAAATATCATTTCCATCACGCCCGCACGCCCACCTTCTTTTGTGAACACCGAAAATTGAAGAACCCATTAACACCCAAAAATCAGACTGTCTTCTTCATCTTCGTCTCTATCTTCATCTTCATCATCAATAGATTCATCATCATAGTCTTCATCTTCATCATCAAGAACTTCATCATCATCATCTGCACCATCTACAACTAGAAAATCAGAAACAAACCAATTTAGAAATATTGACGAAATTTTTGTTCATCATCATCAGTAACATTTTCAACCTAAAATCAAAACAAAATCATAGATCAAAATCAAAATCAAAAATGGTTTCATCATCTGTTAGGTTTAACTATGAAATCATCATCAGTAGCTTCATCTTCATCATCATCGTCTTCATCTTCATCATCCTAGGTTTCATCTGTTTCGAAATCAATCTTTCATACTTAGGTTGAAAGATATAAAGCTTCAATTCCATTTGTTTTCACCCTTATTTATTTATGATTCAATTATGTTCAATTTTGGTTTCATCTTTTTTTTTTCGTTCAATAAAATTACAGATGAAAAAAAACGATGAAACCTTTTGGGGTTTCATAGTTTTTTTTTCATCTGTTTTTCTAAAAAAAAACATCATAGATTACTATGAAACCTTTTGGGGTTCCATCAAAACATACATTTTCTAAAAAACACCAACAGTGTTGGCAACAAACATACAAAGAATAGGATGAAACCTTATAGGGTTCCATTAAAACATCCATTTTCTAAAAAACATCAACATTTTGTTGGTTACAAACATACACAAAATAGGATGAAACCTTTTGGGGTTCCATCAAAACATTCATTTTCTAAAAAAAATCAACATTTGTTGGTTACAAACATACACAGAATAGGATGAAACCTTTTGGGGTTCCATCAAAACATGCATTTTCTAAAAAAACACCAACAATGTTGACAACAAACATACACAGATTATTATGAAACCTTTTAGGGTTCCATCAAAACATGCATTTTCTAAAAAAACACCAACAGTGTTGCAACAAACATACACAGCATATAAAAATGTCTCAATAGAAAAAGGTTTCATCCATTTCAATTACATTTTTCTGAAGAAAAAATGTCTCAGCATATAAAAAACAATGAAACCGAATAAGGTTTCATCCATTTCAATTACATTTTTCTGAAGAAAAAATGTCTCAGCATATAAAAAAACAATGAAAACCGAATAAGGTTTCATCCATTTCAATTATATTTTCTGAAGAAAAAATGTCTCAGCATATAAAAAAACAATGAAACCGAATAAGGTCTCATCCATTTCAATTACATTTTTCTGAAGAAAAAATGTCTTAGCATATAAAAAAACAATGAAACCGAATAAGGTTTCATCCATTTCAATTACATTTTCTGAAGAAAAAATGTCTCAGCATATAAAAAACAATGAAACCGAATAAGGTTTCATCCATTTCAATTCCATTTTTTTGTT